>CM075863.1:53418664-53745211 GCA_038021265.1 Cyprinella venusta | reverse complement strand
TCACTGTCGTTTTTGGCCGAAATTTTGACCCCCTCCGATCTTCTTGAAACTCTGGATTCTGACAGAGGGCCACGAGACTTCGACCAGCGCGCAAAAATGGAGAGTCTAGACCCTTCCAGAGCCGAGATATCGGATGTCAAAGTTTTGACCTGAAAAAAAAAACATAAGGGATAACACTGTCGTTTTTGGGCGAAATTTTGACCCCCTCCGATCTTCTTGAAACTCTGGATTCTGACAGAGGGCCACGAGACTTCGACCAGCGCGCAAAAATGGAGGCTCTAGACCCTTCCAGAGCCCAGATATCGGATATCAAAGTTTTGACCTGAAAAAAAAAACATAAGGGGTAACACTGTCGTTTTTGGCCGAAATTTTGACCCCCTCCGATCTTCTTGAAACTCTGGATTCTGACAGAGGGCCACGAGACTTCGACCAGCGCGCAAAAATGGAGGCTCTAGACCCTTCCAGAGCCGAGATATCGGATGTCAAAGTTTTGACCTGAAAAAAAAAACATAAGGGGTAACACTGTCGTTTTTGGCCGAAATTTTGACCCCCTCCGATCTTTTTGAAACTCTGGATTCTGACAGAGGGCCACGAGACTTCGACCAGCGCGCAAAAATGGAGGCTCTAGACCCTTCCAGAGCCGAGATTTTGGATGTCAAAGTTTTGACCTGAAAAAAAAACATAAGGGGTAACACTGTCGTTTTTGGCCGAAATTTTGACCCCCTCCGATCTTCTTGGAACTCTGGATTCTGACAGAGGGCCACGAGACTTCGACCAGCGCGCAAAAATGGAGGCTCTAGACTCTTCCAGAGCCGAGATATCGGATGTCAAAGTTTTGACCCGAAAAAAAAAAACATAAGGGGTAACACTGTCGTTTTTGGCCGAAATTTTGACCCCCTCCGATCTTCTTGAAACTCTGGATTCTGACAGAGGGCCACGAGACTTCGACCAGCGCGCAAAAATGGAGGCTCTAGACCCTTCCAGAGCCGAGATATCGGATGTCAAAGTTTTGACCTAAAAAAAAACATAAGGGGTAACACTGTCGTTTTTGGCCGAAATTTTGACCCCCTCCGATCTTCTTGAAACTCTGGATTCTGACAGAAGGCCACGAGACTTCGACCAGCGCGCAAAAATGGAGGCTCTAGACCCTTCCAGGGCCGAGATATCGGATGTCAAAGTTTTGACCTGAAAAAAAAAACATAAGGGGTAACACTGTCGTTTTTTGCCGAAATTTTGACCCCCTCCGATCTTCTTGAAACTCTGGATTCTGAGAGAGGGCCACGAGACTTCGACCAGCGCGCAAAAATGGAGGCTCTAGACCCTTCCACAGCCGAGATATCGGATGTCAAAGTTTTGACCTGAAAAAAAAACATAAGGGGTAACACTGTCGTTTTTTGCCGAAATTTTGACCCCCTCCGATCTTCTTGAAACTCTGGATTCTGACAGAGGGCCACGAGACTTCGACCAGCACGCAAAAATGGAGGCTCTAGACCCTTCCAGAGCCGAGATATCGGATGTCAAAGTTTTGACCTGAAAAAAAAAACATAAGGGGTAACACTGTCGTTTTTGGCCGAAATTTTGACCCCCTCCGATCTTCTTGAAACTCTGGATTCTGACAGAGGGCCACAAGACTTCGACCAGCGCGCAAAAATGGAGAGTCTAGACCCTTCCAGAGCCGAGATATCGGATGTCAAAGTTTTGACCTGAAAAAAAAAACATAAGGGGTAACACTGTCGTTTTTGGCCGAAATTTTGACCCCCTCCGATCTTCTTGAAACTCTGGATTCTGACAGAGGGCCACGAGACTTCGACCAGCGCGCAAAAATGGAGGCTCTAGACCCTTCCAGAGCCGAGATATCGGATATCAAAGTTTTGACCTGAAAAAAAAAACATAAGGGGTAACACTGTCGTTTTTGGCCGAAATTTTGACCCCCTCCGATCTTCTTGAAACTCTGGATTCTGACAGAGGGCCACGAGACTTCGACCAGCGCGCAAAAATGGAGGCTCTAGACCCTTCCAGAGCCGAGATATCGGATGTCAAAGTTTTGACCTGAAAAAAAAACATAAGGGGTAACACTGTCGTTTTTGGCCGAAATTTTGACCCCCTCCGATCTTCTTGAAACTCTGGATTCTGACAGAGGGCCACGAGACTTCGACCAGCGCGCAAAAATGGAGGCTCTAGACCCTTCCAGAGCCGAGATATCGGATGTCAAAGTTTTGACCTGAAAAAAAAACATAAGGGGTAACACTGTCGTTTTTGGCCGAAATTTTGACCCCCTCCGATCTTCTTGAAACTCTGGATTCTGACAGAAGGCCACGAGACTTCGACCAGCGCGCAAAAATGGAGGCTCTAGACCCTTCCAGAGCCGAGATATCGGATATCAAAGTTTTGACCTGAAAAAAAAAACATAAGGGGTAACACTGTCGTTTTTGGCCGAAATTTTGACCCCCTCCGATCTTCTTGAAACTCTGGATTCTGACAGAGGGCCACGAGACTTCGACCAGCGCGCAAAAATGGAGGCTCTAGACCCTTCCAGAGCCGAGATATCGGATGTTAATGTTTTGACCTGAAAAAAAACATAAGGGGTAACACTGTCGTTTTTGGCCGAAATTTTGACCCCCTCCGATCTTCTTGAAACTCTGGATTCTGACAGAGGGCCACGAGACTTCGACCAGCGCGCAAAAATGGAGGCTCTAGACCCTTCCAGAGCCGAGATATCGGATGTCAAAGTTTTGACCTGAAAAAAAAACATAATGGGTAACACCGTCGTTTTTGGCCGAAATTTTGACCCCCTCCGATCTTCTTGAAACTCTGGATTCTGACCGAGGGCCACGAGACTTCGACCAGCGCGCAAAAATGGAGGCTCTAGACCCTTCCAGAGCCGAGATATCGGATGTCAAAGTTTTGACCTGAAAAAAAAACATAAGGGGTAACACTGTCGTTTTTGGCCGAAATTTTGACCCCCTCCGATCTTCTTGAAACTCTGGATTCTGACAGAGGGCCACGAGACTTCGACCAGCGCGCAAAAATGGAGGCTCTAGACCCTTCCAGAGCCGAGATATCGGATGTCAAAGTTTTGACCTGAAAAAAAACATAAGGGGTAACACTGTCGTTTTTGGCCGAAATTTTGACCCCCTCCGATCTTCTTGAAACTCTGGATTCTGACAGAGGGCCACGAGACTTCGACCTGCGCGCAAAAATGGAGGCTCTAGACCCTTCCAGAGCCGAGATATCGGATGTCAAAGTTTTGACCTGAAAAAAAAACATAAGGGGTAACACTGTCGTTTTTGGCCGAAATTTTGACCCCCTCCGATCTTCTTGAAACTCTGGATTCTGACAGAGGGCCACGAGACTTCGACCAGCGCGCAAAAATGGAGGCTCTAGACCCTTCCAGAGCCGAGATATCGGATGTCAAAGTTTTGACCTGAAAAAAAAAACATAAGGGGTAACACTGTCATTTTTGGCCGAAATTTTGACCCCCCCCCGATCTTCTTGAAACTCTGGATTCTGACAGAGGGCCACGAGACTTCGACCAGCGCGCAAAAATGGAGGCTCTAGACCCTTCCAGAGCCGAGATATCGGATGTCAAAGTTTTGACCTGAAAAAAAAAACATAAGGGGTAACACTGTCGTTTTTGGCCGAAATTTTGACCCCCTCCGATCTTCTTGAAACTCTGGATTCTGACAGAAGGCCACGAGACTTCGACCAGCGCGCAAAAATGGAGGCTCTAGACACTTCCAGAGCCGAGATATCGGATGTCAAAGTTTTGACCTGAAAAAAAAACATAAGGGGTAACACTGTCGTTTTTGGCCGAAATTTTGACCCCCTCCGATCTTCTTGAAACTCTGGATTCTGACAGAGGGCCACGAGACTTCGACCAGCGCGCAAAAATGGAGAGTCTAGACCCTTCCAGAGCCGAGATATCGGATGTCAAAGTTTTGACCTGAAAAAAAAAACATAAGGGGTAACACTGTCGTTTTTGGGCGAAATTTTGACCCCCTCCGATCTTCTTGAAACTCTGGATTCTGACAGAGGGCCACGAGACTTCGACCAGCGCGCAAAAATGGAGGCTCTAGACCCTTCCAGAGCCCAGATATCGGATATCAAAGTTTTGACCTGAAAAAAAAAACATAAGGGGTAACACTGTCGTTTTTGGCCGAAATTTTGACCCCCTCCGATCTTCTTGAAACTCTGGATTCTGACAGAGGGCCACGAGACTTCGACCAGCGCGCAAAAATGGAGGCTCTAGACCCTTCCAGAGCCGAGATATCGGATGTCAAAGTTTTGACCTGAAAAAAAAAACATAAGGGGTAACACTGTCGTTTTTGGCCGAAATTTTGACCCCCTCCGATCTTTTTGAAACTCTGGATTCTGACAGAGGGCCACGAGACTTCGACCAGCGCGCAAAAATGGAGGCTCTAGACCCTTCCAGAGCCGAGATTTTGGATGTCAAAGTTTTGACCTGAAAAAAAAACATAAGGGGTAACACTGTCGTTTTTGGCCGAAATTTTGACCCCCTCCGATCTTCTTGGAACTCTGGATTCTGACAGAGGGCCACGAGACTTCGACCAGCGCGCAAAAATGGAGGCTCTAGACTCTTCCAGAGCCGAGATATCGGATGTCAAAGTTTTGACCCGAAAAAAAAAAACATAAGGGGTAACACTGTCGTTTTTGGCCGAAATTTTGACCCCCTCCGATCTTCTTGAAACTCTGGATTCTGACAGAGGGCCACGAGACTTCGACCAGCGCGCAAAAATGGAGGCTCTAGACCCTTCCAGAGCCGAGATATCGGATGTCAAAGTTTTGACCTAAAAAAAAACATAAGGGGTAACACTGTCGTTTTTGGCCGAAATTTTGACCCCCTCCGATCTTCTTGAAACTCTGGATTCTGACAGAGGGCCACGAGACTTCGACCAGCGCGCAAAAATGGAGGCTCTAGACCCTTCCAGAGCCGAGATATCGGATGTCAAAGTTTTGACCCGAAAGAAAAACATAAGGGGTAACACTGTCGTTTTTGGCCGAAATTTTGACCCCCTCCGATCTTCTTGAAACTCTGGATTCTGACAGAGGGCCACGAGACTTCGACCAGCGCACAAAAATGGAGGCTCTAGACCCTTCCAGAGCCGAGATATCGGATGTCAATTTTTTGACCTGAAAAAAAAAAACACTGTCGTTTTTGGCCGAAATTTTGACCCCCTCCGATCTTTTTGAAACTCTGGATTCTGACAGAGGGCCACGAGACTTCGACCAGCGCGCAAAAATGGAGGCTCTAGACCCTTCCAGAGCCGAGATTTTGGATGTCAAAGTTTTGACCTGAAAAAAAACATAAGGGGTAACACTGTCGTTTTTGGCCGAAATTTTGACCCCCTCCGATCTTTTTGAAACTCTGGATTCTGACAGAGGGCCACGAGACTTCGACCAGCGCGCAAAAATGGAGGCTCTAGACCCTTCCAGAGCCGAGATTTTGGATGTCAAAGTTTTGACCTGAAAAAAAACATAAGGGGTAACACTGTCGTTTTTGGCCGAAATTTTGACCCCCTCCGATCTTCTTGGAACTCTGGATTCTGACAGAGGGCCACAAGACTTCGACCAGCGCGCAAAAATGGAGGCTCTAGACTCTTCCAGAGCCGAGATATCGGATGTCAAAGTTTTGACCCGAAAAAAAAAAAACATAAGGGGTAACACTGTCGTTTTTGGCCGAAATTTTGACCCCCTCCGATCTTCTTGAAACTCTGGATTCTGACAGAGGGCCACGAGACTTCGACCAGCGCGCAAAAATGGAGGCTCTAGACCCTTCCAGAGCCGAGATATCGGATGTCAAAGTTTTGACCCGAAAGAAAAACATAAGGGGTAACACTGTCGTTTTTGGCCGAAATTTTGACCCCCTCCGATCTTCTTGAAACTCTGGATTCTGACCGAGGGCCACGAGACTTCGACCAGCGCGCAAAAATGGAGGCTCTAGACCCTTCCAGAGCCGAGATATCGGATGTCAAAGTTTTGACCTGAAAAAAAAACATAAGGGGTAACACTGTCGTTTTTGGCCGAAATTTTGACCCCCTCCGATCTTCTTGAAACTCTGGATTCTGACAGAGGGCCACGAGACTTCGACCAGCGCGCAAAAATGGAGGCTCTAGACCCTTCCAGAGCCGAGATATCGGATGTCAAAGTTTTGACCTGAAAAAAAAAACATAAGGGGTAACACTGTCGTTTTTGGCCGAAATTTTGACCCCCTCCGATCTTCTTGAAACTCTGGATTCTGACAGAGGGCCACGAGACTTCGACCAGCGCGCAAAAATGGAGGCTCTAGACACTTCCAGAGCCGAGATATCGGATGTCAAAGTTTTGACCTGAAAAAAAACATAAGGGGTAACACTGTCGTTTTTTGCCGAAATTTTGACCCCCTCCGATCTTCTTGAAACTCTGGATTCTGACAGAGGGCCACGAGAATTCGACCAGCGCGCAAAAATGGAGGCTCTAGACCCTTCCAGAGCCGAGATATCGGATGTCAAATTTTAACCTGAAAAAAAAACATAAGGGGTAACACTGTCGTTTTTGGCCGAAATTTTGACCCCCTCCGATCTTCTTGAAACTCTGGATTCTGACAGAGGGCCACGAGACTTCGACCAGCGCGCAAAAATGGAGGCTCTAGACCCTTCCAGAGCCGAGATATCGGATGTCAAAGTTTTGACCCGAAAGAAAAACATAAGGGGTAACACTGTCGTTTTTGGCCGAAATTTTGACCCCCTCCGATCTTCTTGAAACTCTGGATTCTGACAGAGGGCCACGAGACTTCGACCAGCGCGCAAAAATGGAGGCTCTAGACCCTTCCAGAGCCGAGATATCGAATGTCAATGTTTTGACCTGAAAAAAAAACACTGTCGTTTTTGGCCGAAATTTTGACCCCCTCCGATCTTCTTGAAACTCTGGATTCTGACAGAGGGCCACGAGACTTCGACCAGCGCGCAAAAATGGAGGCTCTAGACCCTTCCAGAGCCGAGATATCGGATGTCAAAGTTTTGACCTGAAAAAAAAACATAAGGGGTAACACTGTCGTTTTTGGCCGAAATTTTGACCCCCTCCGATCTTCTTGAAACTCTGGATTCTGACAGAGGGCCAAGAGACTTCGACCAGCGCGCAAAAATGGAGGCTCTAGACACTTCCAGAGCCGAGATATCGGATGTCAAAGTTTTGACCTGAAAAAAAACATAAGGGGTAACACTGTCGTTTTTGGCCGAAATTTTGACCCCCTCCGATCTTCTTGAAACTCTGGATTCTGACAGAGGGCCACGAGACTTCGACCAGCGCGCAAAAATGGAGGCTCTAGACCCTTCCAGAGCCGAGATATCGCATGTCAAATTTTGACCTGAAAAAAAAAACATAAGGGGTAACACTGTCGTTTTTTGCCGAAATTTTGACCCCCTCCGATCTTCTTGAAACTCTGGATTCTGACAGAGGGTCACGAGACTTCGACCAGCGCGCAAAAATGGAGGCTCTAGACCCTTCCAGAGCCGAGATATCGGATGTCAAAGTTTTGACCTGAAAAAAAAACATAAGGGGTAACACTGTCGTTTTTGGCTGAAATTTTGACCCCCTCCGATCTTCTTGAAACTCTGGATTCTGACAGAGGGCCACGAGACTTCGACCAGCGCGCAAAAATGGAGACTCTAGACCCCTCCAGAGCCGAGATATCGGATGTCAAAGTTTTGACTTGAAAAAAAAACATAAGGGGTAACACTGTCGTTTTGGCCGAAATTTTGACCCCCTCCGATCTTCTTGAAACTCTGGATTCTGACAGAGGGCCACGAGACTTCGACCAGCGCGCAAAAATGGAGGTTCTAGACCCTTCCAGAGCCGAGATATCGGATGTCAAAGTTTTGACCTGAAAAAAAAAACATAAGGGGTAACACTGTCGTTTTTTGCCGAAAATTTTGACCCCCTCCGATTTTCTTGAAACTCTGGATTCTGACAGAGGGCCACGAGACTTCGACCAGCGCGCAAAAATGGAGGCTCTAGACCCTTCCAGAGCCAAGATATCGGATGTCAAAGTTTTGACCTGAAAAAAAAAAACATAAGGGGTAACACTGTCATTTTTTGTTTTTGGCCGAAATTTTGACCCCCTCCGATTTTCTTGAAAATCTGGATTCTGACAGAGGGCCACGAGACTTCGACCAGCGCGCAAAAATGGAGGCTCTAGACCCTTCCAGAGCCGAGATATCGAAGGTCAAAATTTGGACCTGAAAAAAAAAACATAAGGGGTAACACTGTCATTTTTTGTTTTTGGCCGAAATTTTGACCCCCTCGATTTTCTTGAAACTCTGGATTCTGACAGAGGGCCACGAAACTTCGACCAGCGCGCAAAAATGGAGGCTCTAGACCCTTCCAGAGCCGAGATATCGAAGGTCAAAATTTGGACCTGAAAAAAAAACATAAGGGGTAACACTGTCATTTTTTTTTTGGCCGAAATTTTGACCCCCTCCGATTTTCTTGAAACTCTGGTATCTGACAGAGGGCCACGAGACTTCGACCAGCGGCAAAAATGGAGGCTCTAGACCCTTCCAGAGCTGAGATATCGAAGGTCAAAATTTGGACCTGAAAAAAAAAACATAAGGGGTAACACTGTCATTTTTTGTTTTTGGCCGAAATTTTGACCCCCTCCGATTTTCTTGAAACTCTGGATTCTGACAGAGGGCCACGAGACTTCGACCAGCGCGCAAAAATGGAGGCTCTAGACCCTTCCAGAGCCGAGATATCGAAGGTCAAAATTTGGACCTGAAAAAAAAACATAAGGGGTAACACTGTCATTTTTTGTTTTTGGCCGAAATTTTGACCCCCTCCGATTTTCTTGAAACTCTGGATTCTGACAGAGGGCCACGAGACTTCGACCAGCGCGCAAAAATGGAGGCTCTAGACCCTTCCAGAGCCGATATATCGAAGGTCAAAATTTGGACCTGAAAAAAAAAACATAAGGGGTAACACTGTCATTTTTTGTTTTTGGCCGAAATTTTGACCCCCTCCGATTTTCTTGAAACTCTGGATTCTGACAGAGGACCACGAGACTTCGACCAGCGCGCAAAAATGGAGGCTCTAGACCCTTCCAGAGCCGAGATATCGAAGGTCAAAATTTGGACCTGAAAAAAAAACATAAGGGGTAACACTGTCGTTTTTGGCCGAAATTTTGACCCCCTCCGATCTTCTTGAAACTCTGGATTCTGACAGAGGGCCACGAGACTTCGACCTGCGCGCAAAAATGGAGGCTCTAGACCCTTCCAGAGCCGAGATATCGGATGTCAAAGTTTTGACCTGAAAAAAAAACATAAGGGGTAACACTGTCGTTTTGGCCGAAATTTTGACCCCCTCCGATCTTCTTGAAACTCTGGATTCTGACAGAGGGCCACGAGACTTCGACCAGCGCGCAAAAATGGAGGCTCTAGACCCTTCCAGAGCCGAGATATCGGATGTCAAAGTTTTGACCTGAAAAAAAAACATAAGGGGTAACACTGTCGTTTTTGGCCGAAATTTTGACCCCCTCCGATCTTCTTGAAACTCTGGATTCTGACAGAGGGCCACGAGACTTCGACCAGCGCGCAAAAATGGAGGCTCTAGACCCTTCCAGAGCCAAGATATCGGATGTCAAAGTTTTGACCTGAAAAAAAACATAAGGGGTAACACTGTCATTTTTGGCCGAAATTTTGACCCCCTCCGATCTTCTTGAAACTCTGGATTCTGACAGAGGGCCACGAGACTTCGACCAGCGCGCAAAAATGGAGGCTCTAGACCCTTCCAGAGCCGAGATATCGGATGTCAAAGTTTTGACCTGAAAAAAAACATAAGGGGTAACACTGTCGTTTTTGGCTGAAATTTTGACCCCCTCCGATCTTCTTGAAACTCTGGATTCTGACAGAAGGCCACGAGACTTCGACCAGCGCGCAAAAATGGAGGCTTTAGACCCTTCCAGAGCCGAGATATCGGATATCAAAGTTTTGACCTGAAAAAAAAAACATAAGGGGTAACACTGTCGTTTTTGGCCGAAATTTTGACCCCCTCCGATCTTCTTGAAACTCTGGATTCTGACAGAGGGCCACGAGACTTCGACCAGCGCGCAAAAATGGAGGCTCTAGACCGTTCCAGAGCCGAGATATCGGATGTTAATGTTTTGACCTGAAAAAAAACATAAGGGGTAACACTGTCGTTTTTGGCCGAAATTTTGACCCCCTCCGATCTTCTTGAAACTCTGGATTCTGACAGAGGGCCACGAGACTTCGACCAGCGCGCAAAAATGGAGGCTCTAGACCCTTCCAGAGCCGAGATATCGGATGTCAAAGTTTTGACCTGAAAAAAAAACATAATGGGTAACACCGTCGTTTTTGGCCGAAATTTTGACCCCCTCCGATCTTCTTGAAACTCTGGATTCTGACAGAGGGCCACGAGACTTCGACCAGCGCGCAAAAATGGAGGCTCTAGACCCTTCCAGAGCCGAGAAATCGGATTTCAAAGTTTTGACCTGAAAAAAAACATAAGGGGTAACACTGTCGTTTTTGGCCGAAATTTTGACCCCCTCCGATCTTCTTGAAACTCTGGATTCTGACAGAAGGCCACGAGACTTCGACCAGTGCGCAAAAATGGAGGCTCTAGACCCTTCCAGAGCCGAGATATCGGATGTCAAAGTTTTGACCTGAAAAAAAACATAAGGGGTAACACTGTCGTTTTTGGCCGAAATTTTGACCCCTCCGATCTTCTTGAAACTCTGGATTCTGACAGAGGGCCACGAGACTTCGACCAGCGCGCAAAAATGGAGGCTCTAGACCCTTCCAGAGCCGAGATATCGGATGTCAAAGTTTTGACCTGAAAAAAAAACATAAGGGGTAACACTGTCGTTTTTGGCCGAAATTTTGACCCCCTCCGATCTTCTTGAAACTCTGGATTCTGACAGAGGGCCACGAGACTTCGACCAGCGCGCAAAAATGGAGGCTCTAGACCCTTCCAGAGCCGAGATATCGGATGTCAAAGTTTTGACCTGAAAAAAAAACATAAGGGGTAACACTGTCGTTTTTGGCCGAAATTTTGACCCCCTCCGATCTTCTTGAAACTCTGGATTCTGACAGAGGGCCACGAGACTTCAACCTGCGCGCAAAAATGGAGGCTCTAGACCCTTCCAGAGCCGAGATATCGGATGTCAAAGTTTTGACCTGAAAAAAAAAACATAAGGGGTAACACTGTCGTTTTTGGCCGAAATTTTGACCCCCTCCGATCTTCTTGAAACTCTGGATTCTGACAGGAGGGCCACGAGACTTCGACCAGCGCGCAAAAATGGAGGCTCTAGACCCTTCCAGAGCCGAGATATCGGATGTCAAAGTTTTGACCTGAAAAAAAAAACATAAGGGGTAACACTGTCGTTTTTGGCCGAAATTTGACCCCCTCCGATCTTCTTGAAACTCTGGATTCTGACAGAGGGCCATGAGACTTCGACCAGCACGCAAAAATGGAGGCTCTAGACCCTTCAGAGCCGAGATATCGGATGTCAAAGTTTTGACCTGAAAAAAAAAACATAAGGGGTAACACTGTCGTTTTTGCCGAAATTTTGACCCCCTCCGATCTTCTTGAAACTCTGGATTCTGAGAGAGGGCCACGAGACTTCGACCAGCGCGCAAAAATGGAGGCTCTAGACCCTTCCACAGCCGAGATATCGGATGTCAAAGTTTTGACCTGAAAAAAAAACATAAGGGGTAACACTGTCGTTTTTTGCCGAAATTTTGACCCCCTCCGATCTTCTTGAAACTCTGGATTCTGACAGAGGGCCACGAGACTTCGACCAGCGCGAAAAAATGGAGGCTCTAGGACCCTTCCAGAGCCGAGATATCGGATGTCAAAGTTTTGACTTGAAAAAAAAACATAAGGGGTAACACTGTCGTTTTTGGCCGAAATTTTGACCCCCTCCGATCTTCTTGAAACTCTGGATTCTGACAGAGGGCCACGAGACTTCGACCAGCGCGCAAAATGGAGAGTCTAGACCCTTCCAGAGCCGAGATATCGGATGTCAAAGTTTTGACCTGAAAAAAAAACATAAGGGGTAACACTGTCGTTTTTGGCCGAAATTTTGACCCCCTCCGATCTTCTTGAAACTCTGGATTCTGACAGAGGGCCACGAGACTTCGACCAGCGCGCAAAAATGGAGGCTCTAGACCCTTCCAGAGCCGAGATATCGGATGTCAAAGTTTTGACCTGAAAAAAAAAACATAAGGGGTAACACTGTCGTTTTTGGCCAAAATTTTGACCCCCTCCGATCTTCTTGAAACTCTGGATTCTGACAGAGGGCCACGAGACTTCGACCAGCGCGCAAAAATGGAGGCTCTAGACCCTTCCAGAGCCGAGATATCGGATATCAAAGTTTTGACCTGAAAAAAAAACATAAGGGGTAACACTGTCGTTTTTGGCCGAAATTTTGACCCCTCCGATCTTCTTGAAACTCTGGATTCTGACAGAGGGCCACGAGACTTCGACCAGCGCGCAAAAATGGAGGCTCTAGACCCTTCCAGAGCCGAGATATCGGATGTCAAAGTTTTGACCTGAAAAAAAAACATAAGGGGTAACACTGTCGTTTTTGGCCGAAACTTTGACCCCCTCCGATCTTCTTGAAACTCTGGATTCTGACAGAGGCCACGAGACTTCGACCAGCGCGCAAAAATGGAGGCTCTAGACCCTTCCAGAGCCGAGATATCGGATGTCAAAGTTTTGACCCGAAAAAAAAAACATAAGGGGTAACACTGTCGTTTTTTGGCCGAAATTTTGACCCCCTCCGATCTTCTTGAAACTCTGGATTCTGACAGAAGGCCACGAGACTTCGACCAGCGCGCAAAAATGGAGGCTCTAGACCCTTCCAGAGCCGAGATATCGGATATCAAAGTTTTGACCTGAAAAAAAACATAAGGGGTAACACTGTCGTTTTTGGCCGAAATTTTGACCCCCTCCGATCTTCTTGAAACTCTGGATTCTGACAGAGGGCCACGAGACTTCGACCAGCGCGCAAAAATGGAGGCTCTAGACCCTTCCAGAGCGAGATATCGGATGTTAATGTTTTGACCTGAAAAAAACATAAGGGGTAACACTGTCGTTTTTGGCCGAAATTTTGACCCCCTCCGATCTTCTTGAAACTCTGGATTCTGACAGAGGGCCACGAGACTTCGACCAGCGCGCAAAAATGGAGGCTCTAGACCCTTCCAGAGCCGAGAATCGGATGTCAAAGTTTTGACCTGAAAAAAAACATAAGGGGTAACACTGTCGTTTTTGGCCGAAATTTTGACCCCCTCCGATCTTCTTGAAACTCTGGATTCTGACAGAAGGCCACGAGACTTCGACCAGCGCGCAAAAATGGAGGCTCTAGACCCTTCCAGGGCCGAGATATCGGATGTCAAAGTTTTGACCTGAAAAAAAAAACATAAGGGGTAACACTGTCGTTTTTTGCCGAAATTTTGACCCCCTCGCCGATCTTCTTGAAACTCTGGATTCTGAGAGAGGGCCACGAGACTTCGACCAGCGCGCAAAAATGGAGGCTCTAGACCCTTCCACAGCCGAGATATCGGATGTCAAAGTTTTGACCTGAAAAAAAAACATAAGGGGTAACACTGTCGTTTTTTTGCCGAAATTTTGACCCCCTCCGATCTTCTTGAAACTCTGGATTCTGACAGAGGGCCACGAGACTTCGACCAGCACGCAAAAATGGAGGCTCTAGACCCTTCCAGAGCCGAGATATCGGATGTCAAAGTTTTGACCTGAAAAAAAAACATAAGGGGTAACACTGTCGTTTTTGGCCGAAATTTTGACCCCCTCCGATCTTCTTGAAACTCTGGATTCTGACAGAGGGCCACAAGACTTCGACAGCGCGCAAAAATGGAGAGTCTAGACCCTTCCAGAGCCGAGATATCGGATGTCAAAGTTTTGACCTGAAAAAAAAAACATAAGGGGTAACACTGTCGTTTTTGGGCCGAAATTTTGACCCCCTCCGATCTTCTTGAAACTCTGGATTCTGACAGAGGGCCACGAGACTTCGACCAGCGCGCAAAAATGGAGGCTCTAGACCCTTCCAGAGCCGAGATATCGGATATCAAAGTTTTGACCTGAAAAAAAAACATAAGGGGTAACACTGTCGTTTTTGGCCGAAATTTTGACCCCCTCCGATCTTCTTGAAACTCTGGATTCTGACAGAGGGCCACGAGACTTCGACCAGCGCGCAAAAATGGAGGCTCTAGACCCTTCCCAGAGCCGAGATATCGGATGTCAAAGTTTTGACCTGAAAAAAAAACATAAGGGGTAACACTGTCGTTTTTGGCCGAAATTTTGACCCCTCCGATCTTCTTGAAACTCTGGATTCTGACAGAGGGCCACGAGACTTCGACCAGCGCGCAAAAATGGAGGCTCTAGACCCTTCCAGAGCCGAGATATCGGATGTCAAAGTTTTGACCTGAAAAAAAAAACATAAGGGGTAACACTGTCGTTTTTGGCCGAAATTTTGACCCCCTCCGATCTTCTTGAAACTCTGGATTCTGACAGAAGGCCACGAGACTTCGACCAGCGCGCAAAAATGGAGGCTCTAGACCCTTCCAGAGCCGAGATATCGGATATCAAAGTTTTGACCTGAAAAAAAAACATAAGGGGTAACACTGTCGTTTTTGGCCGAAATTTTGACCCCCTCCGATCTTCTTGAAACTCTGGATTCTGACAGAGGGCCACGAGACTTCGACCAGCGCGCAAAAATGGAGGCTCTAGACCCTTCCAGAGCCGAGATATCGGATGTTAATGTTTTGACCTGAAAAAAAACATAAGGGGTAACACTGTCGTTTTTGGCCGAAATTTTGACCCCCTCCGATCTTCTTGAAACTCTGGATTCTGACAGAGGGCACGAGACTTCGACCAGCGCGCAAAAATGGAGGCTCTAGACCCTTCCAGAGCCGAGATATCGGATGTCAAAGTTTTGACCTGAAAAAAAACATAATGGGTAACACCGTCGTTTTTGGCCGAAATTTTGACCCCCTCCGATCTTCTTGAAACTCTGGATTCTGACCGAGGCCACGAGACTTCGACCAGCGCGCAAAAATGGAGGCTCTAGACCCTTCCAGAGCCGAGATATCGGATGTCAAAGTTTTGACCTGAAAAAAAAACATAAGGGGTAACACTGTCGTTTTTGGCCGAAATTTTGACCCCCTCCGATCTTCTTGAAACTCTGGATTCTGACAGAGGGCCACGAGACTTCGACCAGCGCGCAAAAATGGAGGCTCTAGACCCTTCCAGAGCCGAGATATCGGATGTCAAAGTTTTGACCTGAAAAAAAACATAAGGGGTAACACTGTCGTTTTTGGCCGAAATTTTGACCCCCTCCGATCTTCTTGAAACTCTGGATTCTGACAGAGGGCCACGAGACTTCGACCTGCGCGCAAAAATGGAGGCTCTAGACCCTTCCAGAGCCGAGATATCGGATGTCAAAGTTTTGACCTGAAAAAAAAACATAAGGGGTAACACTGTCGTTTTTGGCCGAAATTTTGACCCCCTCCGATCTTCTTGAAACTCTGGATTCTGACAGAGGGCCACGAGACTTCGACCAGCGCGCAAAAATGGAGGCTCTAGACCCTTCCAGAGCCGAGATATCGGATGTCAAAGTTTTGACCTGAAAAAAAAAACATAAGGGGTAACACTGTCATTTTTGGCCGAAATTTTGACCCCCCCCCGATCTTCTTGAAACTCTGGATTCTGACAGAGGGCCACGAGACTTCGACCAGCGCGCAAAAATGGAGGCTCTAGACCCTTCCAGAGCCGAGATATCGGATGTCAAAGTTTTGACCTGAAAAAAAAAACATAAGGGGTAACACTGTCGTTTTTGGCCGAAATTTTGACCCCCTCCGATCTTCTTGAAACTCTGGATTCTGACAGAAGGCCACGAGACTTCGACCAGCGCGCAAAAATGGAGGCTCTAGACACTTCCAGAGCCGAGATATCGGATGTCAAAGTTTTGACCTGAAAAAAAAAACATAAGGGGTAACACTGTCATTTTTGGCCGAAATTTTGACCCCCCCCGATCTTCTTGAAACTCTGGATTCTGACAGAGGGCCACGAGACTTCGACCAGCGCGCAAAAATGGAGAGTCTAGACCCTTCCAGAGCCGAGATATCGGATGTCAAAGTTTTGACCTGAAAAAAAAAACATAAGGGATAACACTGTCGTTTTTGGCGAAATTTTGACCCCCTCCGATCTTCTTGAAACTCTGGATTCTGACAGAGGGCCACGAGACTTCGACCAGCGCGCAAAAATGGAGGCTCTAGACCCTTCCAGAGCCCAGATATCGGATATCAAAGTTTTGACCTGAAAAAAAAACATAAGGGGTAACACTGTCGTTTTTGGCCGAAATTTTGACCCCCTCCGATCTTCTTGAAACTCTGGAATTCTGACAGAGGGCCACGAGACTTCGACCAGCGCGCAAAAATGGAGGCTCTAGACCCTTCCAGGGCCGAGATATCGGATGTCAAAGTTTTGACCTGAAAAAAAAAACATAAGGGGTAACACTGTCGTTTTTTGCCGAAATTTTGACCCCCTCCGATCTTCTTGAAACTCTGGATTCTGAGAGAGGGCCACGAGACTTCGACCAGCGCGCAAAAATGGAGGCTCTAGACCCTTCCACAGCCGAGATATCGGATGTCAAAGTTTTGACCTGAAAAAAAAACATAAGGGGTAACACTGTCGTTTTTTGCCGAAATTTTGACCCCCTCCGATCTTCTTGAAACTCTGGATTCTGACAGAGGGCCACGAAGACTTCGACCAGCGACGCAAAAATGGAGGCTCTAGACCCTTCCAGAGCCGAGATATCGGATGTCAAAGTTTTGACCTGAAAAAAAAAACATAAGGGGTAACACTGTCGTTTTTGGCCGAAATTTTGACCCCCTCCGATCTTCTTGAAACTCTGGATTCTGACAGAGGGCCACGAGACTTCGACCAAGCGCGCAAAAATGGAGGCTCTAGACCCTTCCAGAGCCGAGATATCGGATGTCAAAGTTTTGACCTGAAAAAAAAAACATAAGGGGTAACACTGTCGTTTTTGGCCGAAATTTTGACCCCCTCCGATCTTCTTGAAACTCTGGATTCTGACAGAGGGCCACGAGACTTCGACCAGCGCGCAAAAATGGAGGCTCTAGACCCTTCCAGAGCCGAGATATCGGATATCAAAGTTTTGACCTGAAAAAAAAAACATAAGGGGTAACACTGTCGTTTTTGGCCGAAATTTGACCCCCTCCGATCTTCTTGAAACTCTGGATTCTGACAGAGGGCCACGAGACTTCGACCAGCGCGCAAAAATGGAGGCTCTAGACCCTTCCAGAGCCGAGATATCGGATGTCAAAGTTTTGACCTGAAAAAAAAACATAAGGGGTAACACTGTCGTTTTTGGCCGAAATTTTGACCCCCTCCGATCTTCTTGAAACTCTGGATTCTGACAGAGGGCCACGAGACTTCGACCAGCGCGCAAAAATGGAGGCTCTAGACCCTTCCAGAGCCGAGATATCGGATGTCAAAGTTTTGACCTGAAAAAAAAACATAAGGGGTAACACTGTCGTTTTTGGCCGAAATTTTGACCCCCTCCGATCTTCTTGAAACTCTGGATTCTGACAGAGGGCCACGAGACTTCGACCAGCGCGCAAAAATGGAGGCTCTAGACCCTTCCAGAGCCGAGATATCGGATATTAAGGTTTTGACCTGAAAAAAAAACATAAGGGGTAACACTGTCGTTTTTGGCCGAAATTTTGACCCCCTCCGATCTTCTTGAAACTCTGGATTCTGACAGAGGGCCACGAGACATCGTCGAGCGCGCAAAAATGGAGCTCTAGACCCTTCCAGAGCGAGATATCGGATGTTAATGTTTTTGACCTGAAAAAAAACATAAGGGGTAACACTGTCGTTTTTGGCCGAAATTTTGACCCCTCGATCTTCTTGAAACTCTGGATTCATGACAGAGGGCCAACGATTCTGACAGAGGGCCACGAGACTTCGACCAGCGCGCAAAAATGGAGGCTCTAGACCCTTCCAGAGCCGAGATATCGGATGTCAAAGTTTTGACCTGAAAAAAAACATAATGGGTAACACCGTCGTTTTTGGCCGAAATTTTGACCCCCTCCGATCTTCTTGAAACTCTGGATTCTGACCGAGGGCCACGAGACTTCGACCAGCGCGCAAAAATGGAGGCTCTAGACCCTTCCAGAGCCGAGATATCGGATGTCAAAGTTTTGACCTGAAAAAAAAACATAAGGGGTAACACTGTCGTTTTTGGCCGAAATTTTGACCCCCTCCGATCTTCTTGAAACTCTGGATTCTGACAGAGGGCCACGAGACTTCGACCAGCGCGCAAAAATGGAGGCTCTAGACCCTTCCAGAGCCGAGATATCGGATGTCAAAGTTTTGACCTGAAAAAAAAACATAAGGGGTAACACTGTCGTTTTTGGCCGAAATTTTGACCCCCTCCGATCTTCTTGAAACTCTGGATTCTGACAGAGGGCCACGAGACTTCGACCTGCGCGCAAAAATGGAGGCTCTAGACCCTTCCAGAGCCGAGATATCGGATGTCAAAGTTTTGACCTGAAAAAAAAACATAAGGGGTAACACTGTCGTTTTTGGCCGAAATTTTGACCCCCTCCGATCTTCTTGAAACTCTGGATTCTGACAGAGGGCCACGAGACTTCGACCAGCGCGCAAAAATGGAGGCTCTAGACCCTTCCAGAGCCGAGATATCGGATGTCAAAGTTTTGACCTGAAAAAAAAAACATAAGGGGTAACACTGTCATTTTTGGCCGAAATTTTGACCCCCCCCGATCTTCTTGAAACTCTGGATTCTGACAGAGGGCCACGAGACTTCGACCAGCGCGCAAAAATGGAGGCTCTAGACCCTTCCAGAGCCGAGATATCGGATGTCAAAGTTTTGACCTGAAAAAAAAAACATAAGGGGTAACACTGTCGTTTTTGGCCGAAATTTTGACCCCCTCCGATCTTCTTGAAACTCTGGATTCTGACAGAAGGCCACGAGACTTCGACCAGCGCGCAAAAATGGAGGCTCTAGACACTTCCAGAGCCGAGATATCGGATGTCAAAGTTTTGACCTGAAAAAAAAACATAAGGGGTAACACTGTCGTTTTTGGCCGAAATTTTGACCCCCTCCGATCTTCTTGAAACTCTGGATTCTGACAGAGGGCCACGAGACTTCGACCAGCGCGCAAAAATGGAGAGTCTAGACCCTTCCAGAGCCGAGATATCGGATGTCAAAGTTTTGACCTGAAAAAAAAAACATAAGGGGTAACACTGTCGTTTTTGGGCGAAATTTTGACCCCCTCCGATCTTCTTGAAACTCTGGATTCTGACAGAGGGCCACGAGACTTCGACCAGCGCGCAAAAATGGAGGCTCTAGACCCTTCCAGAGCCCAGATATCGGATATCAAAGTTTTGACCTGAAAAAAAAAACATAAGGGGTAACACTGTCGTTTTTGGCCGAAATTTTGACCCCCTCCGATCTTCTTGAAACTCTGGATTCTGACAGAGGGCCACGAGACTTCGACCAGCGCGCAAAAATGGAGGCTCTAGACCCTTCCAGAGCCGAGATATCGGATGTCAAAGTTTTGACCTGAAAAAAAAAACATAAGGGGTAACACTGTCGTTTTTGGCCGAAATTTTGACCCCCTCCGATCTTTTTGAAACTCTGGATTCTGACAGAGGGCCACGAGACTTCGACCAGCGCGCAAAAATGGAGGCTCTAGACCCTTCCAGAGCCGAGATTTTGGATGTCAAAGTTTTGACCTGAAAAAAAAACATAAGGGGTAACACTGTCGTTTTTGGCCGAAATTTTGACCCCCTCCGATCTTCTTGGAACTCTGGATTCTGACAGAGGGCCACGAGACTTCGACCAGCGCGCAAAAATGGAGGCTCTAGACTCTTCCAGAGCCGAGATATCGGATGTCAAAGTTTTGACCCGAAAAAAAAAAACATAAGGGGTAACACTGTCGTTTTTGGCCGAAATTTTGACCCCCTCCGATCTTCTTGAAACTCTGGATTCTGACAGAGGGCCACGAGACTTCGACCAGCGCGCAAAAATGGAGGCTCTAGACCCTTCCAGAGCCGAGATATCGGATGTCAAAGTTTTGACCTAAAAAAAACATAAGGGGTAACACTGTCGTTTTTGGCCGAAATTTTGACCCCCTCCGATCTTCTTGAAACTCTGGATTCTGACAGAGGGCCACGAGACTTCGACCAGCGCGCAAAAATGGAGGCTCTAGACCCTTCCAGAGCCGAGATATCGGATGTCAAAGTTTTGACCCGAAAGAAAAACATAAGGGGTAACACTGTCGTTTTTGGCCGAAATTTTGACCCCCTCCGATCTTCTTGAAACTCTGGATTCTGACAGAGGGCCACGAGACTTCGACCAGCGCACAAAAATGGAGGCTCTAGACCCTTCCAGAGCCGAGATATCGGATGTCAATTTTTTGACCTGAAAAAAAAAAACACTGTCGTTTTTGGCCGAAATTTTGACCCCCTCCGATCTTTTTGAAACTCTGGATTCTGACAGAGGGCCACGAGACTTCGACCAGCGCGCAAAAATGGAGGCTCTAGACCCTTCCAGAGCCGAGATTTTGGATGTCAAAGTTTTGACCTGAAAAAAAACATAAGGGGTAACACTGTCGTTTTTGGCCGAAATTTTGACCCCCTCCGATCTTTTTGAAACTCTGGATTCTGACAGAGGGCCACGAGACTTCGACCAGCGCGCAAAAATGGAGGCTCTAGACCCTTCCAGAGCCGAGATTTTGGATGTCAAAGTTTTGACCTGAAAAAAAACATAAGGGGTAACACTGTCGTTTTTGGCCGAAATTTTGACCCCCTCCGATCTTCTTGGAACTCTGGATTCTGACAGAGGGCCACAAGACTTCGACCAGCGCGCAAAAATGGAGGCTCTAGACTCTTCCAGAGCCGAGATATCGGATGTCAAAGTTTTGACCCGAAAAAAAAAAAACATAAGGGGTAACACTGTCGTTTTTGGCCGAAATTTTGACCCCCTCCGATCTTCTTGAAACTCTGGATTCTGACAGAGGGCCACGAGACTTCGACCAGCGCGCAAAAATGGAGGCTCTAGACCCTTCCAGAGCCGAGATATCGGATGTCAAAGTTTTGACCCGAAAGAAAAACATAAGGGGTAACACTGTCGTTTTTGGCCGAAATTTTGACCCCCTCCGATCTTCTTGAAACTCTGGATTCTGACAGAGGGCCACGAGACTTCGACCAGCGCGCAAAAATGGAGGCTCTAGACCCTTCCAGAGCCGAGATATCGGATGTCAAAGTTTTGACCTGAAAAAAAAACATAAGGGGTAACACTGTCGTTTTTGGCCGAAATTTTGACCCCCTCCGATCTTCTTGAAACTCTGGATTCTGACAGAGGGCCACGAGACTTCGACCAGCGCGCAAAAATGGAGGCTCTAGACCCTTCCAGAGCCGAGATATCGGATGTCAAAGTTTTGACCTGAAAAAAAAAACATAAGGGGTAACACTGTCGTTTTTGGCCGAAATTTTGACCCCCTCCGATCTTCTTGAAACTCTGGATTCTGACAGAGGGCCACGAGACTTCGACCAGCGCGCAAAAATGGAGGCTCTAGACACTTCCAGAGCCGAGATATCGGATGTCAAAGTTTTGACCTGAAAAAAAACATAAGGGGTAACACTGTCGTTTTTTGCCGAAATTTTGACCCCCTCCGATCTTCTTGAAACTCTGGATTCTGACAGAGGGCCACGAGAATTCGACCAGCGCGCAAAAATGGAGGCTCTAGACCCTTCCAGAGCCGAGATATCGGATGTCAAATTTTAACCTGAAAAAAAAACATAAGGGGTAACACTGTCGTTTTTGGCCGAAATTTTGACCCCCTCCGATCTTCTTGAAACTCTGGATTCTGACAGAGGGCCACGAGACTTCGACCAGCGCGCAAAAATGGAGGCTCTAGACCCTTCCAGAGCCGAGATATCGGATGTCAAAGTTTTGACCCGAAAGAAAAACATAAGGGGTAACACTGTCGTTTTTGGCCGAAATTTTGACCCCCTCCGATCTTCTTGAAACTCTGGATTCTGACAGAGGGCCACGAGACTTCGACCAGCGCGCAAAAATGGAGGCTCTAGACCCTTCCAGAGCCGAGATATCGAATGTCAATGTTTTGACCTGAAAAAAAAACACTGTCGTTTTTGGCCGAAATTTTGACCCCCTCCGATCTTCTTGAAACTCTGGATTCTGACAGAGGGCCACGAGACTTCGACCAGCGCGCAAAAATGGAGGCTCTAGACCCTTCCAGAGCCGAGATATCGGATGTCAAAGTTTTGACCTGAAAAAAAAACATAAGGGGTAACACTGTCGTTTTTGGCCGAAATTTTGACCCCCTCCGATCTTCTTGAAACTCTGGATTCTGACAGAGGGCCAAGAGACTTCGACCAGCGCGCAAAAATGGAGGCTCTAGACACTTCCAGAGCCGAGATATCGGATGTCAAAGTTTTGACCTGAAAAAAAACATAAGGGGTAACACTGTCGTTTTTGGCCGAAATTTTGACCCCCTCCGATCTTCTTGAAACTCTGGATTCTGACAGAGGGCCACGAGACTTCGACCAGCGCGCAAAAATGGAGGCTCTAGACCCTTCCAGAGCCGAGATATCGCATGTCAAATTTTGACCTGAAAAAAAAAACATAAGGGGTAACACTGTCGTTTTTTGCCGAAATTTTGACCCCCTCCGATCTTCTTGAAACTCTGGATTCTGACAGAGGGTCACGAGACTTCGACCAGCGCGCAAAAATGGAGGCTCTAGACCCTTCCAGAGCCGAGATATCGGATGTCAAAGTTTTGACCTGAAAAAAAAACATAAGGGGTAACACTGTCGTTTTTGGCTGAAATTTTGACCCCCTCCGATCTTCTTGAAACTCTGGATTCTGACAGAGGGCCACGAGACTTCGACCAGCGCGCAAAAATGGAGACTCTAGACCCCTCCAGAGCCGAGATATCGGATGTCAAAGTTTTGACTTGAAAAAAAAACATAAGGGGTAACACTGTCGTTTTGGCCGAAATTTTGACCCCCTCCGATCTTCTTGAAACTCTGGATTCTGACAGAGGGCCACGAGACTTCGACCAGCGCGCAAAAATGGAGGTTCTAGACCCTTCCAGAGCCGAGATATCGGATGTCAAAGTTTTGACCTGAAAAAAAAAACATAAGGGGTAACACTGTCGTTTTTTGCCGAAAATTTTGACCCCCTCCGATTTTCTTGAAACTCTGGATTCTGACAGAGGGCCACGAGACTTCGACCAGCGCGCAAAAATGGAGGCTCTAGACCCTTCCAGAGCCAAGATATCGGATGTCAAAGTTTTGACCTGAAAAAAAAAAACATAAGGGGTAACACTGTCATTTTTTGTTTTTGGCCGAAATTTTGACCCCCTCCGATTTTCTTGAAAATCTGGATTCTGACAGAGGGCCACGAGACTTCGACCAGCGCGCAAAAATGGAGGCTCTAGACCCTTCCAGAGCCGAGATATCGAAGGTCAAAATTTGGACCTGAAAAAAAAAACATAAGGGGTAACACTGTCATTTTTTGTTTTTGGCCGAAATTTTGACCCCCTCGATTTTCTTGAAACTCTGGATTCTGACAGAGGGCCACGAAACTTCGACCAGCGCGCAAAAATGGAGGCTCTAGACCCTTCCAGAGCCGAGATATCGAAGGTCAAAATTTGGACCTGAAAAAAAAACATAAGGGGTAACACTGTCATTTTTTTTTTGGCCGAAATTTTGACCCCCTCCGATTTTCTTGAAACTCTGGTATCTGACAGAGGGCCACGAGACTTCGACCAGCGCGCAAAAATGGAGGCTCTAGACCCTTCCAGAGCTGAGATATCGAAGGTCAAAATTTGGACCTGAAAAAAAAAACATAAGGGGTAACACTGTCATTTTTTGTTTTTGGCCGAAATTTTGACCCCCTCCGATTTTCTTGAAACTCTGGATTCTGACAGAGGGCCACGAGACTTCGACCAGCGCGCAAAAATGGAGGCTCTAGACCCTTCCAGAGCCGAGATATCGAAGGTCAAAATTTGGACCTGAAAAAAAAACATAAGGGGTAACACTGTCATTTTTTGTTTTTGGCCGAAATTTTGACCCCCTCCGATTTTCTTGAAACTCTGGATTCTGACAGAGGGCCACGAGACTTCGACCAGCGCGCAAAAATGGAGGCTCTAGACCCTTCCAGAGCCGATATATCGAAGGTCAAAATTTGGACCTGAAAAAAAAAACATAAGGGGTAACACTGTCATTTTTTGTTTTTGGCCGAAATTTTGACCCCCTCCGATTTTCTTGAAACTCTGGATTCTGACAGAGGACCACGAGACTTCGACCAGCGCGCAAAAATGGAGGCTCTAGACCCTTCCAGAGCCGAGATATCGAAGGTCAAAATTTGGACCTGAAAAAAAAAACATAAGGGGTAACACTGTCATTTTTTTTTTGGCCGAAATTTTGACCCCCTCCGATTTTCTTGAAACTCTGGTATCTGACAGAGGGCCACGAGACTTCGACCAGCGCGCAAAAATGGAGGCTCTAGACCCTTCCAGAGCCGAGATATCGAAGGTCAAAATTTGGACCTGAAAAAAAAAACATAAGGGGTAACACTGTCATTTTTTGTTTTTGGCCGAAATTTTGACCCCCTCCGATTTTCTTGAAACTCTGGATTCTGACAGAGGGCCACGAGACTTCGACCAGCGCGCAAAAATGGAGGCTCTAGACCCTTCCAGAGCCGAGATATCGAAGGTCAAAATTTGGACCTGAAAAAAAAACATAAGGGGTAACACTGTCATTTTTTGTTTTTGGACGAAATTTTGACCCCCTCCGATTTTCTTGAAACTCTGGATTCTGACAGAGGGCCACGAGACTTCGACCAGCGCGCAAAAATGGAGGCTCTAGACCCTTCCAGAGCCGAGATATCGAAGGTCAAAATTTGGACCTGAAAAAAAAAACATAAGGGGTAACACTGTCATTTTTTGTTTTTGGCCGAAATTTTGACCCCCTCCGATTTTCTTGAAACTCTGGATTCTGACAGAGGACCACGAGACTTCGACCAGCGCGCAAAAATGGAGGCTCTAGACCCTTCCAGAGCCGAGATATCGAAGGTCAAAATTTGGACCTGAAAAAAAAACATAAGGGGTAACACTGTCATTTTTTTTTGGCCAAAATTTTGACCCCCTCCGATTTTCTTGAAACTCTGGATTCTGACAGAGGGCCACGAGACTTCGACCAGCGCGCAAAAATGGAGGCTTTAGACCCTTCCAGAGCCGAGATATCGAAGGTCAAAATTTGGACCTGAAAAAAAAACATAAGGGGTAACACTGTCATTTTTTTGTTTTTGGCCGAAATTTTGACCCCCTCCGATTTTCTTGAAACTCTGGATTCTGAAAGAGGGCCACGAGACTTCGACCAGCGCGCAAAAATGGAGGCTCTAGACCCTTCCAGCGCCGAGATATCGAAGGTCAAAATTTGGACCTGAAAAAAAAAACATAAGGGGTAACACTGTCATTTTTTGTTTTTGGCCGAAATTTTGACCCCCTCCGATTTTCTTGAAACTCTGGATTCTGACAGAGGGCCACGAGACTTCGACCAGCGCGCAAAAATGGAGGCTCTAGACCCTTCCAGAGCCGAGATATCAAAGGTCAAAATTTGGACCTGAAAAAAAAACATAAGGGGTAACACTGTCATTTTTTGTTTTTGGCCGAAATTTTGACGCGCTCCGATTTTCTTGAAACTCTGGATTCTGACAGAGGGCCACGAGACTTCGACCAGCGCGCAAAAATGGAGGCTCTAGACCCTTCAAGAGCCGAGATATCGAAGGTCAAAATTTGGACCTGAAAAAAAACATAAGGGGTAACACTGTCATTTTTTGTTTTTGGCCGAAATTTTGACCCCCTCCGATTTTCTTGAAACTCTGGATTCTGACAGAGGGCCACGAGACTTCGACCAGCGCGCAAAAATGGAGGCTCTAGACCCTTCCAGAGCCAAGATATCGAAGGTCAAAATTTGGACCTGACAAAAAACATAAGGGGTAACACTGTCATTTTTTTTTTTTTGGCCGAAATTTTGACCCCCTCCGATTTTCTTGAAACTCTGGATTCTGACAGAGGGCCCCGAGACTTCGACCAGCGCGCAAAAATGGAGGCTCTAGACCCTTCCAGAGCCGAGATATCGAAGGTCAAAATTTGGCCCTGAAAAAAAAACATAAGGGGTAACACTGTCATTTTTTTTTTTTGGCCGAAATTTTGACCCCCTCCAATTTTCTTGAAACTCTGGATTCTGACAGAGGGCCCCGAGACTTCGACCAGCGCGCAAAAATGGAGGCTCTAGACCCTTCCAGAGCCGAGATATCGAAGGTCAAAATTTGGCCCTGAAAAAAAATTCATAAGGGTTAACACTGTCATTTTTTTTTTGGCCGACATTTTGACCCCCTCCGATTTTCTTGAAACTCTGGATTCTGACAGAGGGCCACGAGACTTCGACCAGCGCGCAAAAATGGAGGCTCTAGACCCTTCCAGAACCAAGATATCGAAGGTCAAAATTTGGACCTGAAAAGAAAAACATAAGGGGTAACACTGTCATTTTTTGTTTTTGGCCGAAATTTTGACCCCTCCGATTTTCTTGAAACTCTGGATTCTGACAGAGGGCCACGAGACTTCGACCAGCGCGCAAAAATGGAGGCTCTAGACCGTTCCTGAGCCGAGATATCGAAGGTCAAAATTTGGCCCTGAAAAAAAAACATAAGGGGTAACAGTGTCATTTTTTTTTGGCCAACATTTTGACCCCCTCCAATTTTCTTGAAACTCTAGATTCTGACAGAGGGCCACGAGACTTCGACCAGCGCGCAAAAATGGAGGCTCTAGACCCTTCCAGAGCCGAGATATCGAAGGTCAAAATTTGGACCTGAAAAAAAACATAAGGGGTAACACTGTCATTTTTTTTTTGGCCGAAATTTTGACCCCCTCCAATTTTCTTGAAACTCTGGTATCTGACAGAGGGCCACGAGACTTCGACCAGCGCGCAAAAATGGAGGCTCTAGACCCTTCCAGAGCCGAGATATCGAAGGTCAAAATTTGGACCTGAAAAAAAAAAACATAAGGGGTAACACTGTCATTTTTTTTTTGGCCGAAATTTTGACCGCCTCCGATTTTCTTGAAACTCTGGATTCTGACAGAGGGCCACGAGACTTCGACCAGCGCGCAAAAATGGAGGCTCTAGACCCTTCCAGAACCAAGATATCGAAGGTCAAAATTTGGACCTGAAAAGAAAAACATAAGGGGTAACACTGTCATTTTTTGTTTTTGGCCGAAATTTTGACCCCTCCGATTTTCTTGAAACTCTGGATTCTGACAGAGGGCCACGAGACTTCGACCAGCGCGCAAAAATGGAGGCTCTAGACCCTTCCAGAGCCGAGATATCGAAGGTCAAAATTTGGACCTGAAAAAAAAACATAAGGGGTAACACTGTCATTTTTTGGTTTTGGCCGAAATTTTGACCCCCTCCGATTTTCTTGAAATTCTGGATTCTGACAGAGGGCCACGAGACTTCGACCAGCGCGCAAAAATGGAGGCTCTAGACCCTTCCAGAGCCGAGATATCGAAGGTCAAAATTTGGACCTGAAAAAAAAACCATAAGGGGTAACACTGTCATTTTTTTTTTTTTTTGGCTGAAATTTTGACCCCCTCCGATTTTCTTGAAACTCTGGATTCTGACAGAGGGCCACGAGACTTCGACCAGCGCGCAAAAATGGAGGCTCTAGACCCTTCCAGAGCCGAGATATCGAAGGTCAAAATTTGGACCTGAAAAAAAAACATAAGGGGTAACACTGTCATTTTTTGTTTTTGGCCGAAATTTTGACCCCCTCCGATTTTCTTGAAACTCTGGATTCTGACAGAGGGCCACGAGACTTCGACCAGCGCGCAAAAATGGAGGCTCTAGACCCTTCCAGAGCCGAGATATCGAAGTTCAAAATTTGGCCCTGAAAAAAAAAACATAAGGGGTAACACTGTCATTTTTTTTTTTGGCCGAAATTTTGACCCCCTCCGATTTTCTTGAAACTCTGGATTCTGACAGAGGGCCCCGAGACTTCGACCAGCGCGCAAAAATGGAGGCTCTAGACCGTTCCTGAGCCGAGATATCGAAGGTCAAAATTTGGCCCTGAAAAAAAAACATAAGGGGTAACAGTGTCATTTTTTTTTTTGGCCAACATTTTGACCCCCTCCAATTTTCTTGAAACTCTAGATTCTGACAGAGGGCCACGAGACTTCGACCAGCGCGCAAAAATGGAGGCTCTAGACCCTTCCAGAGCCGAGATATCGAAGGTCAAAATTTGGACCTGAAAAAAAACATAAGGGGTAACACTGTCATTTTTTTTTTGGCCGAAATTTTGACCCCCTCCAATTTTCTTGAAACTCTGGTATCTGACAGAGGGCCACGAGACTTCGACCAGCGCGCAAAAATGGAGGCTCTAGACCCTTCCAGAGCCGAGATATCGAAGGTCAAAATTTGGACCTGAAAAAAAAAAACATAAGGGGTAACACTGTCATTTTTTTTTGGCCGAAATTTTGACCGCCTCCGATTTTCTTGAAACTCTGGATTCTGACAGAGGGCCACGAGACTTCGACCAGCGCGCAAAAATGGAGGCTCTAGACCCTTCCAGAGCCGAGATATCGAAGGTCAAAATTTGGACCTGAAAAAAAAACATAAGGGGTAACACTGTCATTTTTTTTTTTTTTTGGCCGAAAATTTGACCCCCTCCGATTTTCTTGAAACTCTGGATTCTGACAGAGGGCCACGAGACTTCGACCAGCGCGCAAAAATGGAGGCTTTAGACCCTTCCAGAGCCGAGATATCGAAGGTCAAAATTTGGACCTGAAAAAAAAAACATAAGGGGTAACACTGTCGTTTTTGGCCGAAATTTTGACCCCCTCCGATCTTCTTGAAACTCTGTATACTGACAGAGGGCCACGAGACTTCGACCAGCGCGCAAAAATGGAGGCTCTAGACCCTTCCAGAGCCGAGATATCGGATGTCAAAGTTTTGACCTGAAAAAAAACATAAGGGGTAACACTGTCGTTTTTGGCCGAAATTTTGACCCCCTCCGATCTTCTTGAAACTCTGGATTCTGACAGAGGGCCACGAGACTTCGACCAGCGCGCAAAAATGGAGGCTCTAGACCCTTCCAGAGCCGAGATATCGGATGTCAAAGTTTTGACCCGAAAGAAAAACATAAGGGGTAACACTGTCGTTTTTGGCCGAAATTTTGACCCCCTCCGATCTTCTTGAAACTCTGGATTCTGACAGAGGGCCACGAGACTTCGACCAGCGCGCAAAAATGGAGGTTCTAGACCCTTCCAGAGCCGAGATATCGGATGTCAAAGTTTTGACCCGAAAGAAAAACATAAGGGGTAACACTGTCGTTTTTGGCCGAAATTTTGACCCCCTCCGATCTTCTTGAAACTCTGGACTCTGACAGAGGGCCACGAGACTTCGACCAACGCGCAAAAATTGGGGCTCTAGACCCTTCCAGAGCCGAGATATCGAAGGTCAAAATTTGGACCTGAAAAAAAAAACATAAGGGGTAACACTGTCATTTTTTTTTTTGGCCGAAATTTTGACCCCCTCCGATCTTCTTGAAACTCTGGATTCTGACAGAGGGCCACGAGACTTCGACCAGCGCGCAAAAATGGAGGCTCTAGACACTTCCAGAGCCGAGATATCGGATGTCAAAGTTTTGACCTGAAAAAAAAACATAAGGGGTAACACTTTAGTTTTTGGCCGAAATTTTGACCCCCTCCGATCTTCTTGAAACTCTGGATTCTGACAGAGGGCCACGAGACGTCGACCAACGCGCAAAAATGGAGGCTTTAGACCCTTCCAGAGCCGAGATATCGAAGGTCAAAATTTGGACCTGAAAAAAAAAACATAAGGGGTAACACTGTCATTTTTTTTTTGGCCGAAATTTTGACCCCCTCCGATCTTCTTGAAACTCTGGATTCTGACAGAGGGCCACGAGACTTCGACCAGCGCGCAAAAATGGAGGCTCTAGACCCTTGCAGAGCCGAGATATCGAAGGTCAAAATTTAAACCTAAAAAAAAAAACATAAGGGGTAACACTGTCATTTTTTTTTTTTGGCCGAAATTTTGACCCCCTCCGATTTTCTTGAAACTCTGGATTCTGACAGAGGGCCCCGAGACTTCGACCAGCGCGCAAAAATGGAGGCTCTAGACCCTTCCAGAGCCGAGATATCGAAGGTCAAAATTTGGCCCTGAAAAAAAAAAAACATTTTTTTTTGGCCGAAATTTTGACCCCCTCCAATTTTCTTGAAACTCTGGATTCTGACAGAGGGCCACGAGACTTCGACCAGCGCGCAAAAATGGAGGCTCTAGACCCTTCCAGAGCCGAGATATCGAAGGTCAAAATTTGGACCTGAAAAAAAAAACATAAGGGGTAACACTGTCATTTTTTTTTTTGGAGGAACTTTTGACCCCCTCCGATTTTCTTGAAACTCTGGATTCTGACAGAGGGCCACGAGACTTCGACCAGCGCGCAAAAATGGAGGCTCTAGACCCTTCCAGAGCCAAGATATCGAAGGTCAAAATTTGGCCCTGAAAAAAAAACATAAGGGGTAACACTGTCATTTTTTTTTTTTTGGCCGAAATTTTGACCCCCTCCGATTTTCTTGAAATTCTGGATTCTGACAGAGGGCCCCGAGACTTCGACCAGCGTGCAAAAATGGAGGCTCTAGACCCTTCCAGAGCCGAGATATCGAAGGTCAAAATTTGGACCTGAAAAAAAAACATAAGGGGTAACACTGTAATTTTTTTTTTGGCCGAAATTTTGACCCCCTCCGATTTTCTTGAAACTCTGGATTCTGACAGAGGGCCACGAGACTTCGACCAGCGCGCAAAAATGGAGGCTCTAGACCCTTCCAGAGCCGAGATATCGAAGGTCAAAATTAGGACCTGAAAAAAAAAACATAAGGGGTAACACTGTCATTTTTTTTTTTGGCCGCAATTTTGACCCCCTCCGATTTACTTGAAACTCTGGGTTCTGACAGAGGGCCACGAGACTTCGACCAGCGCGCAAAAATGGAGGCTCTAGACCCTTCCAGAGCCGAGATATCAAAGGTCAAAATTTGGACCTGAAAAAAAAACATAAGGGGTAACACTGTCATTTTTTGTTTTTGGCCGAAATTTTGACGCGCTCCGATTTTCTTGAAACTCTGGATTCTGACAGAGGGCCACGAGACTTCGACCAGCGCGCAAAAATGGAGGCTCTAGACCCTTCAAGAGCCGAGATATCGAAGGTCAAAATTTGGACCTGAAAAAAAACATAAGGGGTAACACTGTCATTTTTTGTTTTTGGCCGAAATTTTGACCCCCTCCGATTTTCTTGAAACTCTGGATTCTGACAGAGGGCCACGAGACTTCGACCAGCGCGCAAAAATGGAGGCTCTAGACCCTTCCAGAGCCAAGATATCGAAGGTCAAAATTTGGACCTGACAAAAAACATAAGGGGTAACACTGTCATTTTTTTTTTTTTGGCCGAAATTTTGACCCCCTCCGATTTTCTTGAAACTCTGGATTCTGACAGAGGGCCCCGAGACTTCGACCAGCGCGCAAAAATGGAGGCTCTAGACCCTTCCAGAGCCGAGATATCGAAGGTCAAAATTTGGCCCTGAAAAAAAAACATAAGGGGTAACACTGTCATTTTTTTTTTGGCCAACATTTTGACCCCCTCCAATTTTCTTGAAACTCTGGATTCTGACAGAGGGCCACGAGACTTCGACCAGCGCGCAAAAATGGAGGCTCTAGACCCTTCCAGAGCCGAGATATCGAAGGTCAAAAATTGGACCTGAAAAAAAACATAAGGGGTAACACTGTCATTTTTTTTTTTTGGCCGAAATTTTGACCCCCTCCAATTTTCTTGAAACTCTGGATTCTGACAGAGGGCCCCGAGACTTCGACCAGCGCGCAAAAATGGAGGCTCTAGACCCTTCCAGAGCCGAGATATCGAAGGTCAAAATTTGGCCCTGAAAAAAAATTCATAAGGGTTAACACTGTCATTTTTTTTTGGCCGACATTTTGACCCCCTCCGATTTTCTTGAAACTCTGGATTCTGACAGAGGGCCACGAGACTTCGACCAGCGCGCAAAAATGGAGGCTCTAGACCCTTCCAGAACCAAGATATCGAAGGTCAAAATTTGGACCTGAAAAGAAAAACATAAGGGGTAACACTGTCATTTTTTGTTTTTGGCCGAAATTTTGACCCCTCCGATTTTCTTGAAACTCTGGATTCTGACAGAGGGCCCCGAGACTTCGACCAGCGCGCAAAAATGGAGGCTCTAGACCCTTCCAGAGCCGAGATATCGAAGGTCAAAATTTGGCCCTGAAAAAAAAACATAAGGGGTAACACTGTCATTTTTTTTTTGGCCAACATTTTGACCCCCTCCAATTTTCTTGAAACTCTGGATTCTGACAGAGGGCCACGAGACTTCGACCAGCGCGCAAAAATGGAGGCTCTAGACCCTTCCAGAGCCGAGATATCGAAGTTCAAAATTTGGCCCTGAAAAAAAAAACATAAGGGGTAACACTGTCATTTTTTTTTTTGGCCGAAATTTTGACCCCCTCCGATTTTCTTGAAACTCTGGATTCTGACAGAGGGCCCCGAGACTTCGACCAGCGCGCAAAAATGGAGGCTCTAGACCGTTCCTGAGCCGAGATATCGAAGGTCAAAATTTGGCCCTGAAAAAAAAACATAAGGGGTAACAGTGTCATTTTTTTTTTGGCCAACATTTTGACCCCCTCCAATTTTCTTGAAACTCTAGATTCTGACAGAGGGCCACGAGACTTCGACCAGCGCGCAAAAATGGAGGCTCTAGACCCTTCCAGAGCCGAGATATCGAAGGTCAAAATTTGGACCTGAAAAAAAACATAAGGGGTAACACTGTCATTTTTTTTTTGGCCGAAATTTTGACCCCCTCCAATTTTCTTGAAACTCTGGTATCTGACAGAGGGCCACGAGACTTCGACCAGCGCGCAAAAATGGAGGCTCTAGACCCTTCCAGAGCCGAGATATCGAAGGTCAAAATTTGGACCTGAAAAAAAAAACATAAGGGGTAACACTGTCATTTTTTTTTTGGCCGAAATTTTGACCGCCTCAGATTTTCTTGAAACTCTGGATTCTGACAGAGGGCCACGAGACTTCGACCAGCGCGCAAAAATTGAGGCTCTAGACCCTTCCAGAGCCGAGATATCGAAGGTCAAAATTTGGACCTGAAAAAAAAAACATAAGGGGTAACACTGTCATTTTTTTTTTTTTTTTTGGCCGAAAATTTGACCCCCTCCGATTTTCTTGAAACTCTGGATTCTGACAGAGGGCCACGAGACTTCGACCAGCGCGCAAAAATGGAGGCTTTAGACCCTTCCAGAGCCGAGATATCGAAGGTCAAAATTTGGACCTGAAAAAAAAAACATAAGGGGTAACACTGTCGTTTTTGGCCGAAATTTTGACCCCCTCCGATCTTCTTGAAACTCTGTATACTGACAGAGGGCCACGAGACTTCGACCAGCGCGCAAAAATGGAGGCTCTAGACCCTTCCAGAGCCGAGATATCGGATGTCAAAATTTTGACCTGAAAAAAAAACATAAGGGGTAACACTGTCGTTTTTGGCCGAAATTTTGACCCCCTCCGATCTTCTTGAAACTCTGGATTCTGACAGAGGGCCTCGAGACTTCGACCTGCGCGCAAAAATGGAGGCTCTAGACCCTTCCAGAGCCGAGATATCGGATGTCAAAGTTTTGACCTGAAAAAAAACATAAGGGGTAACACTGTCGTTTTTGGCCGAAATTTTGACCCCCTCCGATCTTCTTGAAACTCTGGATTCTGACAGAGGGCCACGAGACTTCGACCAGCGCGCAAAAATGGAGGCTCTAGACCCTTCCAGAGCCGAGATATCGGATGTCAAAGTTTTGACCCGAAAGAAAAACATAAGGGGTAACACTGTCGTTTTTGGCCGAAATTTTGACCCCCTCCGATCTTCTTGAAACTCTGGATTCTGACAGAGGGCCACGAGACTTCGACCAGCGCGCAAAAATGGAGGTTCTAGACCCTTCCAGAGCCGAGATATCGGATGTCAAAGTTTTGACCCGAAAGAAAAACATAAGGGGTAACACTGTCGTTTTTGGCCGAAATTTTGACCCCCTCCGATCTTCTTGAAACTCTGGACTCTGACAGAGGGCCACGAGACTTCGACCAGCGCGCAAAAATTGGGGCTCTAGACCCTTCCAGAGCCGAGATATCGAAGGTCAAAATTTGGACCTGAAAAAAAAAACATAAGGGGTAACACTGTCATTTTTTTTTTTGGCCGAAATTTTGACCCCCTCCGATCTTCTTGAAACTCTGGATTCTGACAGAGGGCCACGAGACTTCGACCAGCGCGCAAAAATGGAGGCTCTAGACACTTCCAGAGCCGAGATATCGGATGTCAAAGTTTTGACCTGAAAAAAAAACATAAGGGGTAACACTTTAGTTTTTGGCCGAAATTTTGACCCCCTCCGATCTTCTTGAAACTCTGGATTCTGACAGAGGGCCACGAGACGTCGACCAACGCGCAAAAATGGAGGCTCTAGACCCTTGCAGAGCCGAGATATCGAAGGTCAAAATTTAAACCTAAAAAAAAAAACATAAGGGGTAACACTGTCATTTTTTTTTTTTGGCCGAAATTTTGACCCCCTCCGATTTTCTTGAAACTCTGGATTCTGACAGAGGGCCCCGAGACTTCGACCAGCGCGCAAAAATGGAGGCTCTAGACCCTTCCAGAGCCGAGATATCGAAGGTCAAAATTTGGCCCTGAAAAAAAAAAAACATTTTTTTTTGGCCGAAATTTTGACCCCCTCCAATTTTCTTGAAACTCTGGATTCTGACAGAGGGCCACGAGACTTCGACCAGCGCGCAAAAATGGAGGCTCTAGACCCTTCCAGAGCCGAGATATCGAAGGTCAAAATTTGGACCTGAAAAAAAACCATAAGGGGTAACACTGTCATTTTTTTTTTTTGGCTGAAATTTTGACCCCCTCCGATTTTCTTGAAACTCTGGATTCTGACAGAGGGCCATGAGACTTCGACCAGCGCGCAAAAATGGAGGCTCTAGACCCTTCCAGAGCCAAGATATCGAAGGTCAAAATTTGGACCTGACAAAAAACATAAGGGGTAACACTGTCATTTTTTTTTTTTGGCCGAAATTTTGACCCCCTCCGATTTTCTTGAAACTCTGGATTCTGACAGAGGGCCCCGAGACTTCGACCAGCGCGCAAAAATGGAGGCTCTAGACCCTTCCAGAGCCGAGATATCGAAGGTCAAAATTTGGCCCTGAAAAAAAAACATAAGGGGTAACACTGTCATTTTTTTTTTGGCCAACATTTTGACCCCCTCCAATTTTCTTGAAACTCTGGATTCTGACAGAGGGCCACGAGACTTCGACCAGCGCGCAAAAATGGAGGCTCTAGACCCTTCCAGAGCCGAGATATCGAAGGTCAAAAATTGGACCTGAAAAAAAACATAAGGGGTAACACTGTCATTTTTTTTTTTTGGCCGAAATTTTGACCCCCTCCAATTTTCTTGAAACTCTGGATTCTGACAGAGGGCCCCGAGACTTCGACCAGCGCGCAAAAATGGAGGCTCTAGACCCTTCCAGAGCCGAGATATCGAAGGTCAAAATTTGGCCCTGAAAAAAAATTCATAAGGGTTAACACTGTCATTTTTTTTTGGCCGACATTTTGACCCCCTCCGATTTTCTTGAAACTCTGGATTCTGACAGAGGGCCACGAGACTTCGACCAGCGCGCAAAAATGGAGGCTCTAGACCCTTCCAGAACCAAGATATCGAAGGTCAAAATTTGGACCTGAAAAGAAAAACATAAGGGGTAACACTGTCATTTTTTGTTTTTGGCCGAAATTTTGACCCCTCCGATTTTCTTGAAACTCTGGATTCTGACAGAGGGCCACGAGACTTCGACCAGCGCGCAAAAATGGAGGCTCTAGACCCTTCCAGAGCCGAGATATCGAAGGTCAAAATTTGGACCTGAAAAAAAAACATAAGGGGTAACACTGTCATTTTTTGTTTTTGGCCGAAATTTTGACCCCCTCCGATTTTCTTGAAACTCTGGATTCTGACAGAGGGCCACGAGACTTCGACCAGCGCGCAAAAATGGAGGCTCTAGACCCTTCCAGAGCCGAGATATCGAAGTTCAAAATTTGGCCCTGAAAAAAAAAACATAAGGGGTAACACTGTCATTTTTTTTTTTGGCCGAAATTTTGACCCCCTCCGATTTTCTTGAAACTCTGGATTCTGACAGAGGGCCCCGAGACTTCGACCAGCGCGCAAAAATGGAGGCTCTAGACCGTTCCTGAGCCGAGATATCGAAGGTCAAAATTTGGCCCTGAAAAAAAAACATAAGGGGTAACAGTGTCATTTTTTTTTTGGCCAACATTTTGACCCCCTCCAATTTTCTTGAAACTCTAGATTCTGACAGAGGGCCACGAGACTTCGACCAGCGCGCAAAAATGGAGGCTCTAGACCCTTCCAGAGCCGAGATATCGAAGGTCAAAATTTGGACCTGAAAAAAAACATAAGGGGTAACACTGTCATTTTTTTTTTGGCCGAAATTTTGACCCCCTCCAATTTTCTTGAAACTCTGGTATCTGACAGAGGGCCACGAGACTTCGACCAGCGCGCAAAAATGGAGGCTCTAGACCCTTCCAGAGCCGAGATATCGAAGGTCAAAATTTGGACCTGAAAAAAAAAACATAAGGGGTAACACTGTCATTTTTTTTTTGGCCGAAATTTTGACCGCCTCAGATTTTCTTGAAACTCTGGATTCTGACAGAGGGCCACGAGACTTCGACCAGCGCGCAAAAATTGAGGCTCTAGACCCTTCCAGAGCCGAGATATCGAAGGTCAAAATTTGGACCTGAAAAAAAAAACATAAGGGGTAACACTGTCATTTTTTTTTTTTTTTTTGGCCGAAAATTTGACCCCCTCCGATTTTCTTGAAACTCTGGATTCTGACAGAGGGCCACGAGACTTCGACCAGCGCGCAAAAATGGAGGCTTTAGACCCTTCCAGAGCCGAGATATCGAAGGTCAAAATTTGGACCTGAAAAAAAAAACATAAGGGGTAACACTGTCGTTTTTGGCTGAAATTTTGACCCCCTCCGATCTTCTTGAAACTCTGTATACTGACAGAGGGCCACGAGACTTCGACCAGCGCGCAAAAATGGAGGCTCTAGACCCTTCCAGAGCCGAGATATCGGATGTCAAAATTTTGACCTGAAAAAAAAACATAAGGGGTAACACTGTCGTTTTTGGCCGAAATTTTGACCCCCTCCGATCTTCTTGAAACTCTGGATTCTGACAGAGGGCCTCGAGACTTCGACCTGCGCGCAAAAATGGAGGCTCTAGACCCTTCCAGAGCCGAGATATCGGATGTCAAAGTTTTGACCTGAAAAAAAACATAAGGGGTAACACTGTCGTTTTTGGCCGAAATTTTGACCCCCTCCGATCTTCTTGAAACTCTGGATTCTGACAGAGGGCCACGAGACTTCGACCAGCGCGCAAAAATGGAGGCTCTAGACCCTTCCAGAGCCGAGATATCGGATGTCAAAGTTTTGACCCGAAAGAAAAACATAAGGGGTAACACTGTCGTTTTTGGCCGAAATTTTGACCCCCTCCGATCTTCTTGAAACTCTGGATTCTGACAGAGGGCCACGAGACTTCGACCAGCGCGCAAAAATGGAGGTTCTAGACCCTTCCAGAGCCGAGATATCGGATGTCAAAGTTTTGACCCGAAAGAAAAACATAAGGGGTAACACTGTCGTTTTTGGCCGAAATTTTGACCCCCTCCGATCTTCTTGAAACTCTGGACTCTGACAGAGGGCCACGAGACTTCGACCAGCGCGCAAAAATTGGGGCTCTAGACCCTTCCAGAGCCGAGATATCGAAGGTCAAAATTTGGACCTGAAAAAAAAAACATAAGGGGTAACACTGTCATTTTTTTTTTTGGCCGAAATTTTGACCCCCTTCGATCTTCTTGAAACTCTGGATTCTGACAGAGGGCCACGAGACTTCGACCAGCGCGCAAAAATGGAGGCTCTAGACACTTCCAGAGCCGAGATATCGGATGTCAAAGTTTTGACCTGAAAAAAAAACATAAGGGGTAACACTTTAGTTTTTGGCCGAAATTTTGACCCCCTCCGATCTTCTTGAAACTCTGGATTCTGACAGAGGGCCACGAGACGTCGACCAACGCGCAAAAATGGAGGCTCTAGACCCTTGCAGAGCCGAGATATCGAAGGTCAAAATTTAAACCTAAAAAAAAAAACATAAGGGGTAACACTGTCATTTTTTTTTTTTGGCCGAAATTTTGACCCCCTCCGATTTTCTTGAAACTCTGGATTCTGACAGAGGGCCCCGAGACTTCGACCAGCGCGCAAAAATGGAGGCTCTAGACCCTTCCAGAGCCGAGATATCGAAGGTCAAAATTTGGCCCTGAAAAAAAAAAAACATTTTTTTTTGGCCGAAATTTTGACCCCCTCCAATTTTCTTGAAACTCTGGATTCTGACAGAGGGCCACGAGACTTCGACCAGCGCGCAAAAATGGAGGCTCTAGACCCTTCCAGAGCCGAGATATCGAAGGTCAAAATTTGGACCTGAAAAAAAACCATAAGGGGTAACACTGTCATTTTTTTTTTTTGGCTGAAATTTTGACCCCCTCCGATTTTCTTGAAACTCTGGATTCTGACAGAGGGCCATGAGACTTCGACCAGCGCGCAAAAATGGAGGCTCTAGACCCTTCCAGAGCCGAGATATCGAAGGTCAAAATTTGGACCTGAAAAAAAAACATAAGGGGTAACACTGTCATTTTTTTTTTGGCCGAAATTTTGACCCCCTTCGATTTTCTTGAAACTCTGGATTCTGACAGAGGGCCACGAGACTTCGACCAGCGCGCAAAAATGGAGGCTCTAGACCCTTCCAGAGCCGAGATATCGAAGGTCAAAATTTGGACCTGAAAAAAAAACATAAGGGGTAACACAGTCATTTTTTTTTTTTGGCCGAAATTTTGACCCCCTCCGATTTTCTTGAAACTCTGGATTCTGACAGAGGGCCACGAGACTTCGACCAGCGCGCAAAAATGGAGGCTCTAGACCCTTCCAGAGCCGAGATATCGAAGGTCAAAATTTGGACCTGAAAAAAAAACATAAGGGGTAACACTGTCATTTTTTTTTTTTGGCCGAAATTTTGACCCCCTCCGATTTTCTTGAAACTCTGGATTCTGACAGAGGGCCACGAGACTTCGACCAGCGCGCACAAATGGAGGCTCTAGCCCCTTTCAGAGCCGAGATATCGAAGGTCAAAATTTGGCCCTGAAAAAAAAAAACATTTTTTTTGGTCGAAATTTTGACCCCCTCCAATTTTCTTGAAACTCTGGATTCTGACAGAGGGCCACGAGACTTCGACCAGCGCGCAAAAATGGAGGCTCTAGACCCTTCCAGAGCCGAGATATCGAAGGTCAAAATTTGGCCCTGAAAAAAAAATAAGGGGTAACACTGTCATTTTTTTTTGGCCGAAATTTTGACCCCCTCAGATTTTCTTGAAACTCTGGATTCTGAGAGAGGGCCACGAGACTTCGACCAGCGCGCAAAAATGGAGGCTCTTGACCCTTCCAGAGCCGAGATATCGAAGGTCAAAATTTGGACCTGAAAAAAAAACATAAGGGGTAACACTGTCATTTTTTTTTTTTTTTGCCGAAATTTTGACCCCCTCCGATCTTCTTGAAACTCTGGATTCTGAGAGAGGGCCACGAGACTTCGACCAGTGCGCAAAAATGGAGGCTCTAGACCCTTCCAGAGCCGAGATATCGAAGGTCAAAATTTGGACCTGAAAAAAAAAACATAAGGGGTAACACTGTCATTTTTTTTTGGCCAAAATTTTGACCCCCTACGATTTTCTTGAAACTCTGGATTCTGACAGAGGGCCACGAGACTTCGACCAGCGCGCAAAAATGGAGGCTCTAGACCCTTCCAGAGCCGAGATATCGAAGGTCAAAATTTGGACCTGAAAAAAAAACCATAAGGGGTAACACTGTCATTTTTTTTTTTTTGGCTGAAATTTTGACCCCCTCCGATTTTCTTGAAACTCTGGATTCTGACAGAGGGCCACGAGACTTCGACCAGCGCGCAAAAATGGAGGCTCTAGACCCTTCCAGAGCCGAGATATCGAAGGTCAAAATTTGGACCTGAAAAAAAAAACATAAGGGGTAACACTGTCATTTTTTTTTTTGGCCGAAATTTTGACCCCCTTCGATTTTCTTGAAACTCTGGATTCTGACAGAGGGCCACGAGACTTCGACCAGCGCGCAAAAATGGAGGCTCTAGACCCTTCCAGAGCCGAGATATCGAAGGTCAAAATTAGGACCTGAAAAAAAAACATAAGGGGTAACACTGTCATTTTTTTTTTGGCCGAAATTTTGACCCCCTCCGATTTTCTTGAAACTCTGGATTCTGACAGAGGGCCACGAGACTTCGACCAGCGCGCAAAAATGGAGGCTCTAGACCCTTCCAGAGCCGAGATATCGAAGGTCAAAATTTGGACCTGAAAAAAAAACATAAGGGGTAACACTGTCATTTTTTTTTTTTTGGCCGAAATTTTGACCCCCTCCGATTTTCTTGAAACTCTGGATTCTGACAGAGGGCCACGAGACTTCGACCAGCGCGCAAAAATGGAGGCTCTAGACCCTTCCAGAGCCGAGATATCGAAGGTCAAAATTTGGACCTGAAAAAAAAAACATAAGGGGTAACACTGTCATTTTTTTTTAGGCCGAAATTTTGACCCCCTCCGATTTTCTTGAAACTCTGGATTCTGACAGAGGGCCACGAGACTTCAACCAGCGCGCACAAATGGAGGCTCTAGACCCTTCCAGAGCCGAGATATCGAAGGTCAAAATTTGGCCCTGAAAAAAAAAAACATTTTTTTTGGCCGAAATTTTGACCCCCTCCAATTTTCTTGAAACTCTGGATTCTGACAGAGGGCCACGAGACTTCGACCAGCGCGCAAAAATGGAGGCTCTAGACCCTTCCAGAGCCGAGATATCGAAGGTCAAAATTTGGCCCTGAAAAAAAAACATAAGGGGTAACACTCTCATTTTTTTTTTGGCCGAAATTTTGACCCCCTCCGATTTTCTTGAAACTCTGGATTCTGACAGAGGGCCACGAGACTTCGACCAGCGCGCAAAAATGGAGGCTCTAGACCCTTCCAGAGCCGAGATATCGAAGGTCAAAATTAGGACCTGAAAAAAAAACATAAGGGGTAACACTGTCATTTTTTTTTTTGCCGAAATTTTGACCCCTTCCGATTTACTTGAAACTCTGGATTCTGACAGAGGGCCACGAGACTTCGACCAGCGCGCAAAAATGGAGGCTCTAGACCCTTCCAGAGCCGAGATATCGAAGGTCAAAATTTGGACTTGAAAAAAAAACATAAGGGCTAACACTGTCATTTTTTTTTTGGCTGAAATTTTGACCCCCCTCCGATTTTCTTGAAACTCTGGATTCTGACAGAGGGCCACGAGACTTCGACCAGCGCGCAAAAATGGAGGCTCTAGACCCTTCCAGAGCCGAGATATCGGATGTCAAAGTTTTGACCTGAAAAAAAAACCATAAGGGGTAACACTGTCAATTTTTTTTGGCTGAAATTTTGACCCCCTCCGATTTTCTTGAAACTCTGGATTCTGACAGAGGGCCACGAGACTTCGACCAGCGCGCAAAAATGGAGGCTCTAGACCCTTCCAGAGCCGAGATGTCGAAGGTCAAAATTTGGACCTGAAAAAAAAAACATAAGGGGTAACACTGTCATTTTTTTTTTTGGGCCGAAATTTTGACCCCCTTCGATTTTCTTGAAACTCTGGATTCTGACAGAGGGCCACGAGACTTCGACCAGCGCGCAAAAATGGAGGCTCTAGACCCTTCCAGAGCCGAGATATCGAAGGTCAAAATTAGGACCTGAAAAAAAAACATAAGGGGTAACACTGTCATTTTTTTTTTTGGCCGAAATTTTGACCCCCTCCGATTTTCTTGAAACTCTGGATTCTGACAGAGGGCCACGAGACTTCGACCAGCGCGCAAAAATGGAGGCTCTAGACCCTTCCAGAGCCGAGATATCGAAGGTCAAAATTTGGACCTGAAAAAAAAACATAAGGGGTAACACTGTCATTTTTTTTTTTTTGGCCGAAATTTTGACCCCCTCCGATTTTCTTGAAACTCTGGATTCTGACAGAGGGCCACGAGACTTCGACCAGCGCGCAAAAATGGAGGCTCTAGACCCTTCCAGAGCCGAGATATCGAAGGTCAAAATTTGGACCTGAAAAAAAAAACATAAGGGGTAACACTGTCATTTTTTTTTTTTGGCCGAAATTTTGACCCCCTCCGATTTTCTTGAAACTCTGGATTCTGACAGAGGGCCACAAGACTTCGACCAGCGCGCAAAAATGGAGGCTCTAGACCCTTCCAGAGCCGAGATATCGAAGGTCAAAATATGGACCTGAAAAAAAAAACCATAAGGGGTAACACTGTCATTTTTTTTTTTGGCTGAAATTTTGACCCCCTCCGATTTTCTTGAAACTCTGGATTCTGACAGAGGGCCACGAGACTTCGACCAGCGCGCAAAAATGGAGGCTCTAGACCCTTCCAGAGCCGAGATATCGAAGGTCAAAATTTGGACCTGAAAAAAAAAAACATAAGGGGTAACACTGTCATTTTTTTTTTTTTGGCCGAAATTTTGACCCCCTTCGATTTTCTTGAAACTCTGGATTCTGACAGAGGGCCACGAGACTTCGACCAGCGCGCAAAAATGGAGGCTCTAGACCCTTCCAGAGCCGAGATATCGAAGGTCAAAATTTGGACCTGAAAAAAAAACATAAGGGGTAACACTCTCATTTTTTTTTTTTTGCCGAAATTTTGACCCCTCCGATTTTCTTGAAACTCTGGATTCTGACAGAGGGCCACGAGACTTCGACCAGCGCGTAAAAATGGAGGCTCTAGACCCTTCCAGAGCCGAGATATCCCAGGTCAAAATTTGGCCCTAAAAAAAAAACATAAGGGGTAACACTGTCATTTTTTTTTTTTTTTTGGCCGAAATTTTGACCCCCTCCGATTTTCTTGAAACTCTGGATTCTGACAGAGGGCCACGAGACTTCGACCAGCGCGCAAAAATGGAGGCTCTAGACCCTTCCAGAGCCGAGATATCGAAGGTCAAAATTTGGACTTGAAAAAAAAACATAAGGGCTAACACTGTCATTTTTTTTTTTTGGCTGAAATTTTGACCCCCTCCGATTTTCTTGAAACTCTGGATTCTGACAGAGGGCCACGAGACTTCGACCAGCGCGCAAAAATCGAGGCTCTAGACTCTTCCAGAGCCGAGATATCGAAGGTCAAAATTTGGACCTGAAAAAAAAACCATAAGGGGTAACACTGTCAATTTTTTTTTTGGCTGAAATTTTGACCCCCTCCGATTTTCTTGAAACTCTGGATTCTGACAGAGGGCCACGAGACTTCGACCAGCGCGCAAAAATGGAGGCTCTAGACCCTTCCAGAGCCGAGATATCGAAGGTCAAAATTAGGACCTGAAAAAAAAACATAAGGGGTAACACTGTCATTTTTTTTTTTGGCCGAAATTTTGACCCCCTCCGATTTTCTTGAAACTCTGGATTCTGACAGAGGGCCACGAGACTTCGACCAGCGCGCAAAAATGGAGGCTCTAGACCCTTCCAGAGCCGAGATATCGAAGGTCAAAATTTGGACCTGAAAAAAAAAACATAAGGGGTAACACTGTCATTTTTTTTTTTTTGGCCGAAATTTTGACCCCCTTCGATTTTCTTGAAACTCTGGATTCTGACAGAGGGCCACGAGACTTCGACCAGCGCGCAAAAATGGAGGCTCTAGACCCTTCCAGAGCCGAGATATCGAAGGTCAAAATTTGGACCTGAAAAAAAAACATAAGGGGTAACACTCTCATTTTTTTTTTTGCCGAAATTTTGACCCCTCCGATTTTCTTGAAACTCTGGATTCTGACAGAGGGCCACGAGACTTCGACCAGCGCGCAAAAATGGAGGCTCTAGACTCTTCCAGAGCCGAGATATCGAAGGTCAAAATTTGGACCTGAAAAAAAAACCATAAGGGGTAACACTGTCAATTTTTTTTTGGCTGAAATTTTGACCCCCTCCGATTTTCTTGAAACTCTGGATTCTGACAGAGGGCCACGAGACTTCGACCAGCGCGCAAAAATGGAGGCTCTAGACCCTTCCAGAGCCGAGATATCGAAGGTCAAAATTAGGACCTGAAAAAAAAACCATAAGGGGTAACACTGTCAATTTTTTTTTGGCTGAAATTTTGACCCCCTCCGATTTTCTTGAAACTCTGGATTCTGACAGAGGGCCACGAGACTTCGACCAGCGCGCAAAAATGGAGGCTCTAGACCCTTCCAGAGCCGAGATATCGAAGGTCAAAATTAGGACCTGAAAAAAAAACATAAGGGGTAACACTGTCATTTTTTTTTTTTGGCCGAAATTTTGACCCCCTCCGATTTTCTTGAAACTCTGGATTCTGACAGAGGGCCACGAGACTTCGACCAGCGCGCAAAAATGGAGGCTCTAGACCCTTCCAGAGCCGAGATATCGAAGGTCAAAATTTGGACCTGAAAAAAAAACATAAGGGGTAACACTGTCATTTTTTTTTTTTGGCCGAAATTTTGACCCCCTACGATTTTCTTGAAACTCTGGATTCTGACAGAGGGCCACGAGACTTCGACCAGCGCGCAAAAATGGAGGCTCTAGACTCTTCCAGAGCCGAGATATCGAAGGTCAAAATTTGGACCTGAAAAAAAAACCATAAGGGGTAACACTGTCAATTTTTTTTTGGCCGAAATTTTGACCCCCTCCGATTTTCTTGAAACTCTGGATTCTGACAGAGGGCCACGAGACTTCGACCAGCGCGCAAAAATGGAGGCTCTAGACCCTTCCAGAGCCGAGATCTCGAAGGTCAAAATTTGGACCTGAAAAAAAAAACATAAGGGGTAACACTGTCATTTTTTTTTTGGGCCGAAATTTTGACCCCCTCCGATTTTCTTGAAACTCTGGATTCTGACAGAGGGCCACGAGACTTCGACCAGCGCGCAAAAATGGAGGCTCTAGACCCTTCCAGAGCCGAGATATCGAAGGTCAAAATTTGGACTTGAAAAAAAAACATAAGGGCTAACACTGTCATTTTTTTTTTTGGCTGAAATTTTGACCCCCTCCGATTTTCTTGAAACTCTGGATTCTGACAGAGGGCCACGAGACTTCGACCAGCGCGCAAAAATGGAGGCTCTAGACTCTTCCAGAGCCGAGATATCGAAGGTCAAAATTTGGACCTGAAAAAAAAACCATAAGGGGTAACACTGTCAATTTTTTTTTGGCTGACATTTTGACCCCCTCCGATTTTCTTGAAACTCTGGATTCTGACAGAGGGCCACGAGACTTCGACCAGCGCGCAAAAATGGAGGCTCTAGACCCTTCCAGAGCCGAGATATCGAAGGTCAAAATTAGGACCTGAAAAAAAAACATAAGGGGTAACACTGTCATTTTTTTTTTTTTGGCCGAAATTTTGACCCCCTCCGATTTTCTTGAAACTCTGGATTCTGACAGAGGGCCACGAGACTTCGACCAGCGCGCAAAAATGGAGGCTCTAGACCCTTCCAGAGCCGAGATATCGAAGGTCAAAATTTGGACCTGAAAAAAAAACATAAGGGGTAACACTGTCATTTTTTTTTTTTGGCCGAAATTTTGACCCCCTCCGATTTTCTTGAAACTCTGGATTCTGACAGAGGGCCACGAGACTTCGTCCAGCGCGCAAAAATGGAGGCTCTAGACTCTTCCAGAGCCGAGATATCGAAGGTCAAAATTTGGACCTGAAAAAAAAACCATAAGGGGTAACACTGTCAATTTTTTTTTGGCCGAAATTTTGACCCCCTCCGATTTTCTTGAAACTCTGGATTCTGACAGAGGGCCACGAGACTTCGACCAGCGCGCAAAAATGGAGGCTCTAGACCCTTCCAGAGCCGAGATCTCGAAGGTCAAAATTTCGACCTGAAAAAAAAAACATAAGGGGTAACACTGTCATTTTTTTTTGGGCCGAAATTTTGACCCCCTTCGATTTTCTTGAAACTCTGGATTCTGACAGAGGGCCACGAGACTTCGACCAGCGCGCAAAAATGGAGGCTCTAGACCCTTCCAAAGCCGAGATATTGAAGGTCAAAATTAGGACCTGAAAAAAAAAACATAAGGGGTAACACTGTCATTTTTTTTTTTTTGGCCGAAATTTTGACCCCCTCCGATTTTCTTGAAACTCTGGATTCTGACAGAGGGCCACGAGACTTCGACCAGCGCGCAAAAATGGAGGCTCTAGACCCTTCCAGAGCCGAGATATAGAAGGTCAAAATTAGGACCTGAAAAAAAAACATAAGGGGTAACACTGTCATTTTTTTTTTTTGGCCGAAATTTTGACCCCCTCCGATTTTCTTGAAACTCTGGATTCTGACAGAGGGCCACGAGACTTCGACCAGCGCGCAAAAATGGAGGCTCTAGACCCTTCCAGAGCCGAGATATCGAAGGTCAAAATTTAGACCTGAAAAAAAAAACATAAGGGGTAACACTGTCATTTTTTTTTTTGGCCGAAATTTTGACCCCCTTCGATTTTCTTGAAACTCTGGATTCTGACAGAGGGCCACGAGACTTCGACCAGCGCGCAAAAATGGAGGCTCTAGACCCTTCCAGAGCCGAGATATCGAAGGTCAAAATTTGGACCTGAAAAAAAAACATAAGGGGTAACACTCTCATTTTTTTTTTTTGCCGAAATTTTGACCCCTCCGATTTTCTTGAAACTCTGGATTCTGACAGAGGGCCACGAGACTTCGACCAGCGCGTAAAAATGGAGGCTCTAGACCCTTCCAGAGCCGAGATATCCCAGGTCAAAATTTGGCCCTAAAAAAAAAACATAAGGGGTAACACTGTCATTTTTTTTTTTTTTTTGGCCGAAATTTTGACCCCCTCCGATTTTCTTGAAACTCTGGATTCTGACAGAGGGCCACGAGACTTCGACCAGCGCGCAAAAATGGAGGCTCTAGACTCTTCCAGAGCCGAGATATCGAAGGTCAAAATTTGGACCTGAAAAAAAAACCATAAGGGGTAACACTGTCAATTTTTTTTTGGCTGAAATTTTGACCCCCTCCGATTTTCTTGAAACTCTGGATTCTGACAGAGGGCCACGAGACTTCGACCAGCGCGCAAAAATGGAGGCTCTAGACCCTTCCAGAGCCGAGATATCGAAGGTCAAAATTAGGACCTGAAAAAAAACATAAGGGGTAACACTGTCATTTTTTTTTTTGGCCGAAATTTTGACCCCCTCCGATTTTCTTGAAACTCTGGATTCTGACAGAGGGCCACGAGACTTCGACCAGCGCGCAAAAATGGAGGCTCTAGACCCTTCCAGAGCCGAGATATAGAAGGTCAAAATTTGGACCTGAAAAAAAAACATAAGGGGTAACACTGTCATTTTTTTTTTTTGGCCGAAATTTTGACCCCCTCCGATTTTCTTGAAACTCTGGATTCTGACAGAGGGCCACGAGACTTCGACCAGCGCGCAAAAATGGAGGCTCTAGACCCTTCCAGAGCCGAGATCTCGAAGGTCAAAATTTGGACCTGAAAAAAAAACCATAAGGGGTAACACTGTCAATTTTTTTTTGGCCGAAATTTTTGACCCCCTCCGATCTTCTTGAAACTCTGGATTCTGACAGAGGGCCACGAGACTTCGACCAGCGCGCAAAAATGGAGGCTCTAGACCCTTCCAGAGCCGAGATCTCGAAGGTCAAAATTTGGACCTGAAAAAAAAAACATAAGGGGTAACACTGTCATTTTTTTTTTTGGCCGAAATTTTGACCCCCTCCGATTTTCTTGAAACTTTGAATTCTGACAGAGGGCCACGAGACTTCGACCAGCGCGCAAAAAATGGAGGCTCTAGACCCTTCCAGAGCGGAGATATCGAAGGTCAAAATTTGGACCTGAAAAAAAATAAGGGGTAACACTGTCATTTTTTTTTTGGCCGAAATTTTGACCCCCTCCGATTTTCTTGAAACTCTGGATTCTGAGAGAGGGCCACGAGACTTCGACCAGCGCGTAAAAATTGAGGCTCTAGACCCTTCCAGAGCCGAGATATCGAAGGTCAAAATTTGGACCTGAAAAAAAACATAAGGGGTAACACTGTCATTTTTTTTTTGGCCAAAATTTTGACCCCCTCCGATTTTCTTGAAACTCTGGATTCTGACAGAGGGCCACGAGACTTCGACCAGCGCACAAAAATGGAGGCTCTAGACTCTTCCAGAGCCGAGATATCGAAGGTCAAAATTTGGACCTGAAAAAAAAACATAAGGGGTAACACTGTCATTTTTTTTGGCCGAAATTTTGACCCCCTCCGATTTTCTTGAAACTCTGGATTCTGACAGAGGGCCACGAGACTTCGACCAGCGCGCAAAAATGGAGGCTCTAGACCCTTACTTTTCACCCCCCCAAAAAAAATGTAAGGGGTAACACTGTCATTTTTTTTTCTGGTCAAAATTTTTAGTTTGAATATCTCAGCTCAGGAAGGGTCTACAGCCTCAATTTTTGCACCCAGGTCCATGTCTCGTGGCCCTCTATCAGAATCCAGAGTTTTGAGAAGATTGGAGAAACTTAATTTTTCACCCCCCGAAAAAAAATGTAAGGGGTAACACTGTCATTTTTTTTTCTGGTCAAAATTTTGAGTTTCAATATCTCAGCTCAGGAAGCGTCTACAGCCTCAATTTTTGCACCCAGGTCCATGTCTCATGGCCCTTTATCAGAATCCAGAGTTTTGAGAAGATTGGAGAAACTTAATTTTTCACCCTCCGAAAAAAAAAAATGTAAGGGGTAACACTGTGATTTTTTTTCTGTTCAAAATTTTGAGTTTCAATATCTCAGCTCAGGGAGGGTCTACAGCCTCAATTTTTTCACCCAGGTCCATGTCTTGTGGCCCTCTATCAGAATCCAGAGTTTTGTGAAGATTGGAGAAACTTTATTTTTTACCCCCCGAAAAAAAATGTAAGGGGTAACACTCTCATTTTTTTTTCTGGTCAAAATTTTGAGTTTCAATATCTCAGCTCAGGAAGGGTCTACAGCCTCAATTTTTGCACCCAGGTCCATGTCTCGTGGCCCTCTATCAGAATCCAGAGTTTTGAGAAGATTGGAGAAACTTAATTTTTCACCCCCCGAAAAAAAATGTAAGGGGTAACACTGTCATTTTTTTTTCTGGTCAAAATTTTGAGTTTCAATATCTCAGCTCAGGAAGGGTCTACAGCCTCAATTTTTGCACCCAGGTCCATGTCTCGTGGCCCTCTATCAGAATCCAGAGTTTTGAGAAGATTGGAGAAACCTAATTTTTCACCCTCCGAAATAAAAAAATGTAAGGGGTAACACTGTGATTTTTTTTCTGTTCAAAATTTTGAGTTTCAATATCTCAGCTCAGGAAGGGTCTACAGCCTCAATTTTTTCACCCAGGTCCATGTCTTGTGGCCCTCTATCAGAATCCAGAGTTTTGAGAAGATTGGAGAAACTTAATTTTTCACCCCCGGAAAAAAATTGTAAGGGGTAACACTGTCATTTTTTTTCTGGTCAAAATTTTGAGTTTCAATATCTCAGCTCTGGAAGGGTCTACAGCCTCAATTTTTTCACCCAGGTCCATGTCTTGTGGCCCTCTATCAGAATCCAGAGTTTTGAGAAGATTGGAGAAACTTTATTTTTCACCCCCCGAAAAAAAATGTAAGGGGTAACACTGTCATTTTTTTTCTGGTCAAATTTTTGAGTTTCAATTTCTCAGCTCAGGAAGGGTCTACAGCCTCAATTTTTGCACCCAGGTCCATGTCTCGTGGCCCTCTATCAGAATCCAGAGTTTTGAGAAGATTGGAGAAACTTTATTTTTCACCCCCCGAAAAAAATGTAAGGGGTAACACTGTCATTTTTTTTTCTGGTCAAAATTTTGAGTTTCAAAATCTCAGCTCAGGAAGGGTCTACAGCCTCAATTTTTGCACCCAGGTCCATGTCTCGTGGCCCTCTATCAGAATCCAGAGTTTTGAGAAGATTAGAGAAACTTTATTTTTCACCCCCCGAAAAAAAATGTAAGGGGTAACACTGTCATTTTTTTTCTGGTCAAAATTTTGAGTTTCAATATCTCAGCTCAGGAAGGGTCTACAGCCTCAATTTTTGCACCCAGGTCCATGTCTCGTGGCCCTCTATCAGAATCCAGAGTTTTGAGAAGATTGGAGAAACTTTATTTTTCACCCCCCGAAAAAAAATGTAAGGGGTAACACTGTCATTTTTTTCTGGTCAAAATTAACAGTTTCAATATCTCAGCTCAGGAAGGGTCTACAGCCTCAATTTTTGCACCCAGGTTCATGTCTCGTGGCCCTCTATCAGAATCCAGAGTTTTGAGAAGATTGGAGAAACTTTATTTTTCACCCCCCGAAAAAAATGTAAGGGGTAACACTGTCCTTTTTTTTTCTGGTCAAAATTTTGAGTTTCAATATCTCAGCTCAGGAAGGGTCTACAGCCTCAATTTTTGCACCCAGGTCCATGTCTCGTGGCCCTCTATCAGAATCCAGAGTTTTGAGAAGATTGGAGAAACTTTATTTTTCACCCCCCGAAAAAAAATGAAAGGGGTAACACTGTCATTTTTTTTCTGGTTAAAATTTTGAGTTTCAATATCTCAGCTCAGGAAGGGTCTACAGCCTCAATTTTTGCACCCAGGTCCATGTCTCGTGGCCCTCTATCAGAATCCAGAGTTTTGAGAAGATTGGAGAAACTTTATTTTTCACCCCCCCCAAAAAAAATGTAAGGGGTAACACTGTCATTTTTTTCTGGTCAAAATTAACAGTTTCAATATCTCAGCTCAGGAAGGGTCTACAGCCTCAATTTTTGCACCCAGGTTCATGTCTCGTGGCCCTCTATCAGAATCCAGAGTTTTGAGAAGATTGGAGAAACTTTATTTTTCACCCCCCGAAAAAAATGTAAGGGGTAACACTGTCCTTTTTTTTTCTGGTCAAAATTTTGAGTTTCAATATCTCAGCTCAGGAAGGGTCTACAGCCTCAATTTTTGCACCCAGGTCCATGTCTCGTGGCCCTCTATCAGAATCCAGAGTTTTGAGAAGATTGGAGAAACTTTATTTTTCACCCCCCGAAAAAAAATGAAAGGGGTAACACTGTCATTTTTTTTCTGGTTAAAATTTTGAGTTTCAATATCTCAGCTCAGGAAGGGTCTACAGCCTCAATTTTTGCACCCAGGTCCATGTCTCGTGGCCCTCTATCAGAATCCAGAGTTTTGAGAAGATTGGAGAAACTTTATTTTTCACCCCCCGAAAAAAAATGTAAGGGGTAACACTGTCATTTTTTTTTCTGGTCAAAATTTTGAGTTTCAATATCTCAGCTCAGGAAGGGTCTACAGCCTCAATTTTTGCACCCAGGTCCATTTCTCGTGGCCCTCTATCAGAATCCAGAGTTTTGAGAAGATTGGAGAAACTTTATTTTTTACCCCCCGAAAAAAAATGTAAGGGGTAACACTGTCATTTTTTTTTCTGGTCAAAATTTTGAGTTTCAATATCTCAGCTCAGGAAGGGTCTACAGTCTCAATTTTTGCACCCAGGTCCATGTCTCGTGGCCCTCTATCAGAATCCAGAGTTTTGAGAAGATTGGAGAAACTTAATTTTTCACCCCCCGAAAAAAATTGTAAGGGGTAACACTGTCATTTTTTTTTCTGGTCAAAATTTTGAGTTTCAATATCTCAGCTCTGGAAGGGTCTACAGCCTCAATTTTTGCTCCCAGGTCCATGTCTTGTGTCCCTCTATCAGAATCCAGAGTTTTGAGAAGATTGGAGAAACTTTATTTTTCACCCCCCCGAAAAAAAATGTAAGGGGTAACACTGTCATTTTTTTTTCTGGTCAAAATTTTGAGTTTCAATATCTCAGCTCAGGAAGGGTCTACAGCCTCAATTTTTGCACCCAGGTCCATGTCTCGTGGCCCTCTATCAGAATCCAGAGTTTTGAGAAGATTGGAGAAACTTTATTTTTCACCCCCCGAAAAAAAATGTAAGGGGTAACACTGTCATTTTTTTCTGGTCAAAATTTTGAGTTTCAATATCTCAGCACAGGAAGGGTCTACAGCCTCAATTTTTGCACCCAGGTCCATGTCTCGTGGCCCTCTATCAGAATCCAGAGTTTTGAGAAGATTGGAGAAACTTAATTTTTCACCCCCCGAAAAAAATTGTAAGGGGTAACACTGTCATTTTTTTTCTGGTCAAAATTTTGAGTTTCAATATCTCAGCTCTGGAAGGGACTACAGCCTCAATTTTTGCACCCAGGTCCATGTCTCGTGGCCCTCTATCAGAATCCAGAGTTTTTAGAAGATTGGAGAAACTTTATTTTTTACCCCCCGAAAAAAAATGTAAGGGGTAACACTGTCATTTTTTTTCTGGTCAAAATTTTGAGTTTCAATATCTCAGCTCAGGAAGGGTCTACAGTCTCAATTTTTGCACCCAGGTCCATGTCTCGTGGCCCTCTATCAGAATCCAGAGTTTTGAGAAGATTGGAGAAACTTTATTTTTCACCCCCCGAAAAAAAATGTAAGGGGTAACACTGTCATTTTTTTTCTGGTCAAAATTTTGAGTTTCAATATCTCAGCTCAGGAAGGGTCTACAGCCTCAATTTTTGCACCCAGGTCCATGTCTTGTGGCCCTCTATCAGAATCCAGAGTTTTGAGAAGATTGGAGAAACTTTATTTTTCACCCCCGAAAAAAAAATGTAAGGGGTAACACTGTCATTTTTTTTTTCTGGTCAAAATTTTGAGTTTCAATATCTCAGCTCAGGAAGGGTCTACAGCCTCAATTTTTGCACCCAGGTCCATGTCTCGTGGCCCTCTATCAGAATCCAGAGTTTTGAGAAGATTGGAGAAACTTTATTTTTCACCCCCCGAAAAAAAATGTAAGGGGTAACACTGTCATTTTTTTTCTGGTCAAAATTAACAGTTTCAATATCTCAGCTCAGGAAGGGTCTACAGCCTCAATTTTTGCACCCAGGTCCATGTCTTGTGGCCCTCTATCAGAATCCAGAGTTTTGAGAAGATTGGAGAAACTTTATTTTTCAACCCCCGAAAAAAAATGTAAGGGGTAACACTGTCATTTTTTTTTCTGGTCAAAATTTTGAGTTTCAATATCTCAGCTCAGGAAGGGTCTACAGCCTCAATTTTTGCACCCAGGTCCATGTCTCGTGGCCCTCTATCAGAATCCAGAGTTTTGAGAAGATTGGAGAAACTTTATTTTTCACCCCCCGAAAAAAAAATGTAAGGGGTAACACTGTCATTTTTTTTCTGGTCAAAATTTTGAGTTTCAATATCTCAGCTCAGGAAGGGTCTACAGCCTCAATTTTTGCACCCAGGTCCATGTCTCGTGGCCCTCTATCAGAATCCAGAGTTTTGAGAGATTGGAGAAACTTTATTTTTCACCCCCCGAAAAAAAATGCAAGGGGTAACACTGTCATTTTTTTCCATTCAAAATTTTGAGTTTCAATATCTCAGCTCAGGAAGGGTCTACAGCCTCAATTTTTGCACCCAGGTCCATGTCTCGTGGCCCTCTATCAGAATCCAGAGTTTTGAGAAGATTGGAGAAACTTTATTTTTCAACCCCCGAAAAAAAATGTAAGGGGTAACACTGTCATTTTTTTTTCTGGTCAAATTTTTGAGTTTCAATATCTCAGCTCAGGAAGGGTCTACAGCCTCAATTTTTGCACCCAGGTCCATGTCTCGTGGCCCTCTATCAGAATCCAGAGTTTTGAGAAGATTGGAGAAACTTTATTTTTCACCCCCCGAAAAAAAATGTAAGGGGTAACACTGTCATTTTTTTTTCTGGTCAAAATTTTGAGTTTCAATATCTCAGCTCTGGAAGAGTCTACAGCCTTAATTTTTGCACCCAGGTCCATTTCTCGTGGCCCTCTATCAGAATCCAGAGTTTTGAGAAGATTGGAGAAACTTAATTTTTCACCCCCCGAAAAAAAAACATAAGGGGTAACACTGTCATTTTTTTTTCTGGTCAAAATTTTGAGTTTCAATATCTCAGCTCTGGAAGGGTCTACAGCCTCAATTTTTGCACCCAGGTCCGAAAAATTAAGTTTCCCCAATCTTCTCTAAACTCTGGATTTTGATAGAGAGCCATGAGACTTAGACCTGAGTGTAAAAATGGAGGCTATAGAACCTTCCAGAGCAGAGATATCGAAACTCAAAATTTCCACCAGAAAAAAAAAACGACAGTGTTACCCCTTATGTTTTTTTTTTTTGGCCGAAAAATTAAGTTTCCCCAATCTTCTCAAAACTCTGGATTCTGATAGAGGGCCATGAGACTTAGACCTGAGTGCAAAAATGGAGGCTACAGAACCTTCCAGAGCAGAGATATCGAAACTCAAAATTTTGACCAGAAAAAAAAACGACAGTTATGTTTTTTTTTTGGCCGAAAAATTAAGTTTCCTAAATCTTCTCAAAACTCTGGATTCTGATAGAGGGCCATGAGACTTAGACCTGAGTGCAAAAATGGAGGCTCTAGATCCTTCCAGAGCTGAGATATCGAAATCTCAAAATTTCCACCAGAAAAAAAACGACAGTGTTACCCCTTACGTTTTTTTGTTTTTTTGTTTTTTTGCCGAAAAATTAAGTTTCCCCAATCTTCGCGAAACTCTCGATTCTGATAGAGGGTCATGAGACTTAGACCTGAGTGCAAAAATGGAGGCTCTAGACCCTTCCAGAGCTGAGATATCGGACCTCAAAATTTCGACCAGAAAAAAAATGACAGTGTTACCCCTTACGTTTTTTTGTTTTGTTTTTTTTGGGCGAAAAATTTCCCCAATCTTTTCAAAACTCTGGATTCTGATAGAGGGCCTTGAGACTTAGACCTGTGCTGAGTGATCTGAACTGTATGAACGGCGTTCGGGGATCGACTTATCGAGACTATTTTCTAAGATGGCTCCATTCTTTATACACAAAGTCAAGTGTCTTCATAACGTATCTTCTTATTAAACAGTCTGTACACTTATAAAGTTCTCAATACTTCGTTTTGCATGTATGGACCCTCATCATGTTACTGTGTTAGTGCGGGCCTATTTTGAGCCTTGTTAGTGGTATAAACCAGCCATTTCTTTTTACTTAGTCAATGCCCCCATTACTAGCATTATACGCCAAACAGTTTTTAGAGACTCTTTACATTCGATTACCATGAAAACAAACCTCAGAGAACGATTGACAAGGTACTTGGGGAAACTCGTCTTCACCCCAAAGAGAAACAGGCTGACAGACAAGAGGTTTGAAATGCTGCTTCCTCTTAGATACAATCAGTGGGTAGGATGGTTAGGCAACGTGGGTTTTAATATAGAGTCTGCTGCTTTCACAGGAGGTCCAACAGGTTTGGTAGTCAAATTAAGTGAAGCAAAGCACATTTACTTTCACATTTAATTATACATTACATAAGTGCAGAACTATAAATGTTTAAATTAAAAAAAACAAAAAAAATGACTATGTGGGTGGTATTAAATGTCCATGACATGCACAACATTTTGTACAAAAAGCAGAGAAAAAGGCATTTTTATCAAACAAGTGCATTTTCAGGCAGAATACATTCAGATGTTGTTTTCTTCATATATAAAACTTTCCAAAAGAAATTAAAAAAATAAATAAATGTAAAATATATCAAATTTAGGCACTGTATTTTACTTTTGAGTGGTAAACGGAGTAACATTTCCCAGGATGTAAGGGGACACCACAAGTCAAGTCAAGTCACATTTATTTATATAGCGCTTTTCACAATACAGATTGTATCAAAGTAGCTTCACATTGATAACATGAAAGTAGTTCAACACAGATCGATAATATTGTTGAATATTAAATAACCCCAACTAAGCAAGCTAAAAGCAAGCCAAAAGCACCACAACTTTTGCAGTAGAACGAGGTCTCCTTCCGCAACCCCTTACGTAGGCCCTACACAAACTCTGCATGCACAACATGTGCATCTCTCTCACTCACTACTTCGTCCGATCAGATTCAGAATTACCAAATAAAGAGTGATCGGACTCCGAGACCATCAACACCTCCAGTACTTGATCAGCCGTATACCTCTGCATTTGTCTGTCTGATATTTTGAGCTACATTCTCACAATTCCACTTCACATTTGAGACGATTGCAATCTGTTTCTTTGATCAAAGAGTTGCGTACTCTTTCAGAGCATGTGCGCGGGCCTTCTTTACCGTATACCACCAAAAACACGGATACCCGGAAAATTCCGTGTTTGGCGGGGATGCGTTTTTTTCTTGAAACCCGGAAAATTCCGTGTTTGGCAGGGAAAGAGTTAAGACCATATTTTTTTCTTGCTCTGCATTATTTATTTAGCATCTACGGCATACGTGTGAAACTCAGTTTCTGGAGGACCAACATCCTGCAGAGATTACAGGAACGTTCTTGTAATCCTGAAAACCTTGATCAGCTGTTCCAGTTGTGCTCGATTCGGGTTTGAGGACAGTGATCTCCAGGATCTGAGTTTGAGACCCCTGATCTTGAGTCTCTTTCTCTCCTTCAGCTGCTTTTCTTTCTGCTGCTGTTTTTAGTTTTACAGCTGGACGTCTTGAACATCTGAAGGCCTTTAAACTTCCCGTTGAATTTGTCCAGCTGTTTGTCCTTCTGTGCCAGGAGGTCTAGAGAGAGAGAAAGTCTTAAAGTAAATCTAAAAACATTAAAATGAAAACATGAGGACCGTTTCTCACCTGTCCTCTGGATCACAGCAGACAGCATCATGTCCTCCTCCTCTTCCCTGATGAAGAACACAACACAACCATCAATGACGCACAATTATCATGTGACCTCACACTGCTGGGGTCAGGTGACCTCTGACCTCTGTCTGTCCAGATCCAGGCTGCTGATGATGTCATTCCTCTGCTGGATGATTGACAGGAGGTGTGACATGAGCTGATGTTCCCGCTGTCGGTCATCAGAGCTCCAGTCTTGTTCTGGACAATCACACACACATTCACCACAAATTATAAACTAGAGATACTTTATATTCACTTAACTTCATAACCTGCAAAAAAGTGATTTTATTCCAGTACAAATATCTAAACTTTCATAAATCAAGGATTATTTCTTTTATTTATGAGGTCTTTGTGGTGTGAAGCAGGGCAGAGAGCGGGGCCGGTGAAGAGATGTTTATGAACGGCACCTGTTTGACACACCAGAAGGAGAGAACCAGGCCTGGAATATTTATGTTGTGTTTAATTTTATTTATATAAGACAGTCATCCATGAGGGACTGCTGCTTTTGTTTTGTTTTTGTTTGTTTATTCTGTCATTAAAGTCACATTCATGGTTTGCAGGTTCCTGCCTCCTTCTTCCCTGAACTTCATTACAATCTTGTTAAATGACAAATTGATCAAAATAAGGTGAGACTGCCAGGTTAGAGAGCACAGGGACAAACTAGACATGGGACTCCAAGACTTGGAACATCCAAACCAGTGGACATGGGACCTGTGGACTTGGGACCAGTGGACTTGGTATCCGTAGACTTGGGACCAGTGTACTTGGGATCCGTAGACTTGGGACCAGTGGACTTGGGATCCGTAGACTTGGGACCAGTGGACTTGGGATCCGTAGACTTGGGACCAGTGGACTTGGGATCCGTAGACTTGGGATCCGTTTACTTGGGATCCGTGGACTTGGGACCCGTAGACTTGGGACCAGTGGACTTGGGATCTGTAGACTTGGGACCAGTGTACTAGGGACCCGTAGACGTGGGACCAGTGTACTTGGGACCAGTGGACTTGGGACCAGTGGACTTGGGATCCATAGACTTGGGACCAGTGGACTTGAGATCCGTAGACTTGGGACCAGTGGACTTGGGATCCGTAGACTTGGGACCAGTGGACTTGGGATCCGTAGACTTGGGACCAGTGTACTAGGGATCCGTAGACTTGGGACCAGTGTACTAGGGACCCGTAGACTTGGGACCAGTGTACTTGGGACCAGTGGACTTGGGACCAGTGGACTTGGGATCCACAGACTTGGGACCAGTGGACTTGAGATCCGTAGACTTGGGACCAGTGGACTTGGGATCCGTAGACTTGGGACCAGTGGACTTAGGATCCGTAGACTTGGGACCAGTGGACTTGGGATCCGTGGACTTAGGACCCATAGACTTGGGACCAGTGGACTTGGGATCCGTAGACTTGGGACCAGTGGACTTGGGATCCATAGACTTGGGAACAGTGGACTTGGGATCCGTAGACTTGGGACCAGTGTACTTGGGACCAGTGGACTTGGGACCAGTGGACTTGGGATCCGTAGACTTGGGACCAGTGGACTTGGGATCCGTAGACTTGGGACCAGTGGACTTGGGATCCGTGGACTTGGGACCCGTAGACTTGTGACCAGTGGACTTGGGATCCGTAGGCTTGGGACCAGTGTACTTGGGACCAGTGGACATGGGACCAGGGGACTTGGGATCCGTAGACTTGGGACCAGTGGACTTGGGATCCGTAGAATTGGGATCCGTGGACTTGGGACCCGTAGACCTGGGACCAGTGGACTTGAGATCCGTAGACTTGGGACCAGTGGACTTGGGATCCATAGACTTGGGACCAGTGGACTTGGGACCAGTGGACTTGGGATCCGTAGACTTGGGACCAGTGGACTTGGGATCCGTAGACTTGGGACCAGTGGACTTGGGACCCGTAGACTTGGGACCTGTAGACTTGGGATCCGTGGACTTGGGACCAGTGGACTTGGGACCAGTGGACTTGGGATCCGTAGACTTGGGGTCGGTAGACTTGGGATCCGTAGACTTGGGATCCGTAGACTTGGGATCCGTAGACTTGGGACCCGTAAACTTGGGACCCGTAGACTTGGGACCAGTGAACTTGGGATCTGTAGACTTGGGACCAGTGGACTTGGGACCAGTGGACTTGGGACCAGTGGACTTGGGACCCGTAGACTTGGGACCAGTGGACTTGGGATCCGTAGACTTAGGACCAGTGGACTTGGGATCCGTAGACTTGGGGTCCGTGGACTTGGGACCCGTAGACCTGGGACCAGTGGACTTGGGATCCGTAGACTTGGGACCAGTGGACTTGGGATCCGTAGACTTGGGACCAGTGGACTTGGGATCCGTAGAATTGGGACCAGTGGACTTGGGATCCGTAGACTTGGGACCAGTGGACTTGGGATCCGTGGACTTGGGACCCGTGGACTTGGGACCAGTGGACTTGGTATCTGTAGACTTGGGACCAGTGGACTTGGGATACATAGACTTGTGACCAGTGGACTTGGGACCAGTGGACTTGGGACCCGTGGACTTGGGATCCGTAGACTTGGGACCCATAAACATGGGACCAATAGACTTGGGACCTGTAGACTTGGGACCCGTAGACTTGGGACCCGTAGACTTGGGATCCGTAGACTTGGGACCCGTAGACTTGGGATCCGTGGACTTGGGATCCGTGGACTTGGGATCCGTGGACTTGGGATCCGTGGACTTGGGATCCGTGGACTTGGGACCAGTGGACTTGGGATCCGTAGACTTGGGATCCGTAGACTTGGGATCCGTTGACTTGGGATCCGTTGACTTGGGACCAGTGGACTTGGGACCAGTGGACTTGGGACCAGTGGACTTGGGATCTGTAGACTTGGGACCAGTGGACTTGGGACCCGTAGACTTGGGACCAGTGGACTTAGGACCAGTGGACTTGGGATCCGTAGACTTGGGATTCGTAGACTTGGGACAACCAGACCACTGGACTTAGGATCATTGGACTTGGGATAACCAAACATGAGACTATTGGACTTCGGACCACAGGACTTGGAACCACTGGATGTGGGACAACCAGAGCACAGGACTTCGGACAACTGGACTTGAGACCATTGGATATGGGACCACTGCACTTGGACCGGAATTGGAACAACTAGGCCACTGGACTTAAGACCACCTTTAGACTTATGAGAATGGGCTGTTGGACAACTGGACTTGGTAAAACCAGGCTAGGGAAGGCTACAACCAGTGGATTTAGGAACTCAGAGTCCTGTTCCCCTCTCCTTTTCCTCATAACGTCAATGAGGAGCAAGCATGGTGGAGTACTGGGTGCCTTTTCTGGCAAGGGAATTGATAAATGGTCAATAAGGAGGGCCTGTTGGCTGCAGTCTGTGAGAGATGACTACAGTAATGGACAAAATCCTTGCTGGTGTTCATCTAGTACAAGGTGTGCAACATTAAGTCATGCTAGTACAGAGAAACAGCAAAACTGAAAACTGCATTCGACATCAGTCAAATCACATCGTCTTAAAGACAAAAGCTGAACTGCTGGATACATATGTGTGGATATGGTCTTCTATAACCATTTGGTGAGGGACAGTTGGATGCAAGTGTAGATTTGTTTAAAAATATAAGAACAAGGAAACAAAGACACAAGACCATCTAAACTGAGTGCACCAACATAAAACCATAGAGGACAAGACCTCACAATTAACACTGGAAACACAAGGGCTTAAAGTTTTAAAAAACGTAACACTAAGAAGGGGAAACAGGAACTGGAGAAGGGCTTAAATACAATGACAAGACACAACAGGGAAAGGGAACTAAAGAAAGTCCACAAACTAAAAGTCTACACAACAAGAGAACAGACAGACATTACATTACAGTGTCTTCTTGAATTAAGAATATTCAGATATTTGCACTGGAAAGCAAGAAAATCTCACAGTGTTGATTGTCTTTTTCGAGACATTGTCACCTGGTTTGTTGAAGAGACACCTGAGCTCAAACTCTACATCTGTCTGTTGCTGCTCCAGATGATGCTGTCTCAACCTGAACACACACATTTTCTCTTTTATTATTTTACTATTATTATACTATTACTTTTATTATATTTTCTCTACCCCCCCCCCCCCCAAACAATCTACATTAACCCTAATAGAAAATAGTTTGCTTGTTTATTTCTTTCCAAATAAAAACATAGTTTAGTATGTTTATTCACCTTTTAAATTATATGGATGTTATTAGCGTGTTTAGCATTTGTATTAGCATGTTCTAAAATTTGCATGTAGGAAAAGAAAGTTTTTTTGGGAGGTCAAATTTCCAGTTTGATGTATGTCAAAACAATAACACGAATACACATCCAGTGTGTGTGTGTGTGTGTGTGTGTACTCACATATACACCAGCTCAGCATCTCTGCGCACTAACATGTTCTTCTTATGAATCAGAATGAACCAGTCGACTAGAAGATTCTCTGAAACAAACACATCATTCATAAACAAAAGCGCCTGACTCCAAACACACAAGCTTCAGTCCTGCAGATCTGATGATTATTGAAGACTAGTGATATATCATATCAGAAATAAAACTATTACTAAATCACTTTCAGATCCACTAACTCATGTTTATTTGATTTGTGTTCATTAGTCGCTTCCACATCAAGAGTTCATGACTTTAAACTCCATTAGAAAATACTTTGAGATACATAATTTGTATGGGAATACAAACACAATTACTGCAAGACACTGATCCATGAAAATGTTTCAGAGGGAATCTCTTGTGAAAGATCATTTCTCTCCTCTAGAGTATTTGTTACTGAATGTCGGACTGTTATTGTGTCTGTTAGCGTTAGCATTAGCCTGTAGTTCTGTGAGGAGGTGTTCTCACCATCCGTTCGTCTCCTCATCTCTCTCTCCATCTGCACTCCTCTCTTCTCCAGCTTCAGCAGATGCTCCTGCAGCTCCTTCTGCTCCTTACACACCTCCTTCTCTGACACGGGTGTGTCCGTGATCACCTGAACACACAATCAATCATCCTTCAGTCAGAGAACAGGGACGCAAACATCAGATGGTGAGACAGAAAAGACTCAATCCTAAAATAATCACTGATTTTTACAACAGAACTGAATCAACATTGACCTATGTTCTTTTAGTGCTGCTGTTCGGCCGAAAGTCAGTTTGCATCACTGAATTATTGTTCCGTTATCACAAGCTGCTTTGAAACAATCTGTATTGTATAAAGCACTATAGAAATAAAGGTGACTTGGGAATGTTGTGTTTATGATCCTGTGTTGGATTTGTACATTATTAATATGTGTTAATGTCAAAATCATTTAAGGTTTGGACATATAGTTTTACATCTAAAAAAAGTGCATTCAACTGAATTAAAACACTCATGTTCACTACAGGTTTGTACGGAGGTGTATTGTATTGCATTCACTTGAAGAAAAAAAATCTACTACTTTTTTTTCTTAATTAACAAGTTAATTATCTCAGAATTACGAGATAATTTTTCATGGAAAAAGTTTTTTCTCTGTTTTTCTGAATTAAAGAGTTAATTTTTCATGAGAAAAAAAATGTTTGTGCTGTTTTTCTGAATTAACGAGTTAATTTTTCATGAGAAAAAAAGTTTTGCTCTGTTTTTTCTGAATTAACGAGTTAATTTTTCATGAGAAAAAAAATGTTTGCTCTGTTTTTCTAAATTAACGAGTTAATTTTTCATGAGAAAAAAAGTTTTGCTCTGTTTTTTTGAATTAACGAGTTAATTTTTCATGACAAAAAATTTTTTGCTCTGTTTTTCTAAATTAACGAGTTAATTTTTCATGAGGAAAAAACTTTTGCTCTGTTTTTCTGAATTAACGAGTTAAAAAAAATTTGCTGTTTTTCTGAATTAACTATTTATTTTTTCATGAGAAAAAAGTTTTAGCTCTGTTTTTCTGAATTAATGAGTTAATTTTTCATGAGAAAAAAAATTTGCTCTGTTTTTCTGAATTAACGAGTTAATTTTTCATGAGAAATTTTTGTTTTGCTGTTTTTCTGAATTAACGAGTTAATTTTTCATTAGAAAAAAGTTTTTGCTCTGTTTTTCTGAATTAATGAGTTAATTTTTCATGAGAAAAAAAATGTTTGTTCTGTTTTTCTGAATTAATGAGTTAATTTTTCATGAGAAAAAACAGTTTTGCTCTGTTATTCTGAATTAACAAGTTAATTTTTCATGAGAAAAAAAGTTTTGCTCTTTTTTTCTGAATTAACGAATTGATTTTTCATGAGAAAAAACAGTTTTGCTCTGTTTTTATGAATTAACGAGTTAATTTTTCATGAGAAAAAAATGTTTGCTCTGTTTTTCTGAATTTGATTTTTTTGGATTTTTTTTTTTTTTGCTCTGTTTTTCTGAATTTACGAGTTAATTCAGAAAAACAGAGCAAAAACTTTTTTCCATGAAAAATTATCTTGTAATTCTGAGATAATTAACTTGTTAATTCAGAAAAACAGAGTAGATTTTTTTTCTTCAAGTGAATGCAATACAATACGCCTCCGTAGGTTTCTAACAAATCTCAATCGCATATAAAACATAAGCTTGTGAAACCACAAAAGACCTGCTGAACTAAAGTCTTTGTCTCATTTCTCTGTCTTGTACTGTGAGTTTGTAGTTTGCAGTGAAGGAAGCATTATTTACTCCAACAGCAAAACAAACACAGTTTCTGTCTCACCTTCCTCTTGATGAGCGGGAAACCGTGGGCCGGAGCTGCAGCCTTATGCATGCTGGGAACCGAAGATGAGGCTTGTGGTTTGTGTGCAACGGAAGTTTTGAAACCTAAAGGGTTTTGCTTGATAAAGAGAAACATAGACGGTCTGATGTGAAAACACACACACACATCTCATGAGACTGCGAAGAGAACAACAACAACCCACAACCTCAACCTGTGACTCTTCAGTCTGAGCGTCAGACGTCTGATCATGTGATTCTGCTCACACACACACACACACCAACTAACCAATTCAAGGTTTTAATCACTTCAAGCAGGTTATACAGAAATCACATGACTCTGAAAAGGAAATGAATGGACAATCTTGTTCATTAAAATGGAGATCCAGGTTCTTGGTCTGAATCTGAGCTATGATCCCAACACGACTGGATGAAGAATTTTATTTATTTACTTCAGAAACTACCTCAGGTTTACAGACTAGTCCATCCTTGTGTTTTATCCTTACTTATTTAACACACAGTGTAAAAGTAGCTGAGCGAGTTTTATTGCAAGTTTATTCTGAGAATGTGAATGTTGAATCTTGTAGAATTGAGGATAAACAGACTCATTAATGCAGTTTTATGAGGACCAGCAGGCCTCTGAATCTGATCTTCATTCAGTACCTCTTCATCCTTTGACTTGTCCTCATCATCCACCAGGAAGGGGTTAAAGGTCACGGGGCAGTGGCGGGAGTGAGCGGACGGAGTCGGAGGAAGACGATACCAGGGACCCGGATCAACAAGCTTCCTCCAGGGATGATCCTTACGGACGACTTGCTGAGACGAGACTGAGACAAACACATGAGACACTAAGAAACATGCGTTTATAGCATCAAGCTGAACCATCACTGTAATAATGACCTATTTAAGATTAAATATATAAAACCGTAATATAGAAATATATATATTAGGGCTGGGTATTGAGTCAAATTTCACAATTCGATTCACAAGTTTGCAATTCTATTCGATTTCGATTCGATTCGATATCGATTATTTTGGATATCAGTTACAATAAATGGCAAATTTTCTCACGCGACAGCGCCAAAACGCTTTTTATGTTTTTGAATTTCAAAAGAAAATGGACGTAATTTGAAAATTGAGACTTTGTTTCATATTAATAGTAACAAAGGACAAAGATTATTGCGATTTTTTTGGATGCGCGCAGCCGCGATACAATGATCCATTCATTCAAATGAAACTGGACTAATCGATTCTTCAGATTTAAGAATCGATATCGGTTCGTAAATATGAGAATCGATTAATATCGAGAAATCGATATTTATTATCCAGCCCTAATATATATATAAATAACTCTATTATGAGAAAATCTATTAAAATTGAGGTTTTTGACACAACACACACTCCTGCGCATGTCACCTTTCGGCGTAACCTACGCTCACACTCTCGCCTATCCTCTATGGTTTCATCTTCACATCCTCCACCCGCTCAGTTTTCAGCACTGGACACTAAAGGCCATTGCACACCGAGTCCGAAATTCGCATCCGAAATTTTCGCACGTTAAAAAAAAATTCGACCTCACGTTATGTCAATCACGCTAGCACACCGCCTCCGAAACTTTCGTCCGTCATAAAAAAATTCGTATCGGGTTCGATTTTCTGCGTTTTTCGCATCCACAGACAGCATTTTGAAAGTTTTTTTTAACAATTTTTTGACAATTCAATTCTTGTTTTTTAAATGTGGCTCCAGCATCAAACTTTTCCCCTGACATTCTGAAGTAAATTTTGAATCGCAACTATTTGATAAGGAGGTGCTTCCCATCGGCGTAATTTCAGGATTGGATGGACGCAAACGCAATATTTTGTATTTTTTCTCTTTTCAATGAGAGAGAGGGCAACAAAATCATCCTCACTGCTTGACGAATTCATTTTGAATTTTCGCGTTTTTTTTCCCGCAAAGGTTTAATAAATACACATCGGACTCAGTGTGCGAGGTTTCTGTGCGTGACGAATTTATAGGCTGACGAACACGTAAAAACGCATACGAAAATTTTGTACTCAGTGTGCAATGGCCTTAACAGTGCTTCTGACACAATTTCTCCACTCTACAGGCCCGTACACACCGGGACGAATATCAGCGCGCGTTATTCGTCAGCGTTTTTCAACGTGTTTTTTGTGTTCACACCCAAGCGTTTTTCGCTGACGACGAACATGCAAATTCATTCCCTGACTTTAGATGGCGCTTAATGTTAAACAGAAATAACAATAGAATACTATACTAGAGTGATCATATTCATGTCTCAACATGTCTTATTATGACAGATTAAAAAGGCCAGGACAGGACGTGGAAACGGGACATGTGTAACGCAAATCTGGTCACAATAGATAAATAAAATAAAAGAAAGAATACAAAGAGTCGGCAGAGCGTTATCTCCTCTCCTCACTTGTCAAAATCTAACTGACACTACATATGTGCAATTCTCATCTCAACTCAGATTTCTATAAAGCACAAAGTGACCGTTACACATGTCCCGGGAAAACAGGACTGCCCATAGGTATCTTGCCTTGTAGGCTATATCATCTTAAACGGCAAAACCGTTTTGTGTTTTGGCGCCCCCAAGTTGTGTTTTACTGTAACGTTAGAAGTACCAGACACGTGAGCAAACCCACCAATCTCGTTGGTCGGATAGTTTTTGACGCGGCGCGTCAAACCAAAAAAACTAACCGGAGGCGTTTTTTAAAAAAGTACGCTTTTACGCGTGGCGTTTTTCGCGCCGGTGTGCACACTCACATTGGCGCCCATTGTTTAGTCACGAGGCGTTAAACGTCGATGAATATATCACGCGCGAAATTCGTCCCGGTGTGAACAGGCCTTAACATCGTTTCATCCAGGCCAGCTTGGTGAAGTGAACATCTCTCTAGACTCTCTAGAATAAAAAAAACTCTTCTGACCTCAATTTGTGTCAGTCTTTCCTCACTTCGTTCACTGCTAAAACAACACTATACCACAACAAAAATAACAATTGTTCTGACTCTCTTTTCAAAACCTCTCTTCTCTTCTTTGTCCTCCTTCATCGACTCTTACAGCGGACGACTTTGCAACATTCTTCATAAACAAAACAACAACCATCAGCGGCCAATAGGCTTTATGCGGAGCATCACGTGACCGTAAAAACCGGAAAACAGGTCTCATCGCATCCGCTTGTCATAGAAAGTGTTAACGCCCGTAAGAACTGACTATGATATCTATGGATTTTTACTAGTTCACTTTGTTATTGCCGTTTTATTCCATTTAAATATCTAAAACGTTACTGTGAAGATGAAAAAATATAAAACGCTTAAATATCAATCTGCATATGTGAGGGACATTGGTTATGCTAATCTTTGCTCGCTCCTTTTACGTTATCTTGAGTAAAACCGCAAAAAATTTCATGAAGCACATGCAAAAGACCTGGGCCGGAAGCGATGAGACCTGTTTTACAGAGAATGCAGAAGTAAGTTGTGCATAGAGCCTATTCCCATCACAAACTGACAAAACATCCTAACAAATGCACACTCTCTCCTGCCTCTCTCCACTTTCCGAGACAGACATTTCCAAACGTGTCCTTTCCAATCAATCCTACTACCTGTCCGCTTGATCCTATCCCCTTGATCCTATCCCCAATCACCTCCTTCAGTTACACCTGCACTTACTCATATTATTAACACTTCTCTTCTCAAAGCAAGCTTGAGTAACCCCACTGCTTAAGAAACCCGCTCTAAATCACTTTTAGAAAACTAAACACCAATATCCCTTCTTCCCCCTTAATTGTAAAGACACTTGACCAAGTTGTGTTTGACCAACTCTCCATGTTTCTCAGACAGAACATCATCCGGGACAACAACCAATCTGGTTTCAAAAGCGGACACTCAAGTGAAACTACCCTGCTCTCAGTAACTGAAGAACTGAGACTGGCAAGAGCAGCTTCAATATCTTCAGTTCTCATTCTGATGGATCTGCCTTTGACACAGTAAAAGGCAGCAGTCTCAGTTCCTGTGACGCCCATCATCATGAGGATTTACAGGCAGTCCAGAGGTCCTAAGTCTTGCCTATCTCAGGTAGGTCCTTCGGGGCATCTTGGATGGATGAGGTGGCAAAGTCACAACTTCTTGCCAATGGGGTGCCTCAAGGCTCAGTGCTGGGACCACTTCTCTTCTCCATCTACATGTCCTCACTAGGATCTCTCATTCAGAAACATGGCTTTTCCTGTCACTGATACACAACTCTACTTCTCATTCCAGCCGGATGATCCGAAGGTACCTGTTCACATCTCAGCCTGCCTGACAGACATTTCTTGTTGGATGAAGGACCATCACCTTCACATCAACCTTGCGAAGATAGTTGCTTGTGGTCCCAGGCGACCCAACACTACACCACAACTTCTCCATTCAGCTGGGTTCGACATCCATAACTCCTTCCAGGACAGCCAGGAGTCTTGGAGTTGTGATTGATGATCAGTTAAGCTTCACAGACCACATTACTGTAATGCCCCAGTCCTGCAGATTTGCTTTTTACAACATTAAGACCAGTAGCGGTTCTAGGCACGGGCGAACCGGGCAGTCGCCCGGGGCGGCATTTCTTCATGTCACATGGGGGGTGGCACGAGCAGTTAAAAAAATTATCCTCTGTGCCGCGAAGGTTTTCTATTTTTTATCATTTCGATTCAATTATTGGCAATGGCGCCCCTGCTTGCCGAGAAGGTGCCGCGCACAGAAGCGATGTCAAGGGGGTCTCTTGATAAGTTCACGTATCGCGTCTTTTGCGCGCTCGAGGTCGTTACCTCAAATAGGCGATTAGGCGCACGGGAAGCGCGCTCATTGCGCGGGGGGTCTCAAAGGGGGTCTCGCCCTGGGCGTAATTCAAGGTAGAACCGCCACTGATTAAGACGATTATACCCTTCCTATCAGAGCTACACAACTCCTTGTCCAAGCTCTTGCTCTCTCCAGACTGGACTATTTTAATGCTCTCTTTGCATGCCTCTCTTAGTCTGGCATGTACTATCAAGCCTTTGCAACTGATCCAGAACGCAGCAGCGAGGGTGGTCTTTAACGAGCCGAAGAGACGCATGCCACACCTCTCTTCATCAGTTTCCACTGGCTGCCAATAGCCGCTCGCATCAAATTCAAGGTACTGATGTTTGCCTACAAGGCAGTGTTGTAGTCGAGACCACCTCACTCAAGTCCGAGTCGAGACCGAGACCAGAGAGAGTCGAGTCCAGGTCAAGACCGAGTCCATAGAGAGTTGAGTCAGAGTCGAGACCGAGACCAGAGAGAGTCGAGTCCGAGTCAAGACCGAGTCCATAGAGAGTCGAGTCCGAGTCGAGTCCGAGACCAGAGAGAGTCAAGTCCGAGTCAAGACCGAGTCCATAGAGAGTTGAGTCCAAGTCGAAGCCGAGTCAATAGAGAGTCGAGTCAGAGTCGAGACCAGAGAGAGTCGAGTCCGAGTCAAGACCGAGTCCATAGAGAGTCGAGTCCGAGTCAAGACCGAGACCAGAGAGAGTCGAGTCCGAGTCAAGACCGAGTCCATAGAGAGTTGAGTCCGAGTCGAGTCCGAGACCAAAGAGAGTCGAGTCCGAGTCAAGACCGAGACCAGAGAGAGTCGAGTCCGAGTCGAGACCGAGTCCATAGAGAGTCGAGTCCGAGTCGAGTCCGAGACCAGAGAGAGTCAAGTCCGAGTCAAGACCGAGTCCATAGAGAGTCGAGTCCGAGTCAAGACCGAGACCAAAGAGAGTCGAGTCCGAGTCAAGACCGAGACCAGAGAGAGTTGAGTCCGAGTCAACACCGAGTCCATAGAGAGCCGAGTCCGAGTCAAGACCGAGACCAAAGAGAGTCGAGTCCGAGTCGAGACCGAGTCCATAGAGAGTCGAGTCCGAGTCGAGTCCGAGACCAGAGAGAGTCAAGTCCGAGTCAAGACAGAGTCCATAGAGAGTCGAGTCCGAGTCAAGACCGAGACCAAAGAGAGTCGAGTCCGAGTCAAGACCGAGACCAGAGAGAGTTGAGTCCGAGTCAAGACCGAGTCCATAGAGAGTCGAGTCCGAGTCAAGACCGAGACCAAAGAGAGTCGAGACCGAGTCCATAGAGAGTCGAGTCCGAGTCGAGTCCGAGACCAGAGAGAGTCGAGTCCGAGTCGAGGCCGAGTCCAAAGAGAGTTGAGTCCGAGTCGAGTCCGAGACCAAAGAGAGTTGAGTCCGAGTCGAGTCCGAGACCAGAGAGAGTCGAGTCCGAGTCGAGACCGAGTCCATAGAGAGTTGAGTCCAAGACCAGAGACGGTCGAGTCCGAGTCGAGACAGTCAAGTCTGGGTCAAGACCGAGTCCATAGAGAGTTGAGTCCGAGTCGAGACCGAGACCAAAGAGAGTCAAGTCTGGGTCAAGACCGAGTCCATAGAGAGTTGAGTCCGAGTCAAGTCCGAGACCAAAGAGAGTCGAGTCCGAGTCGAGTCCGAGTCGAGTCCGAGACCATAGAGAGTTGAGTCCGAGTCGAGTCCGAGACCAGAGAGAGTCGAGTCCGAGTCGAGTCCGAGACCAGAGACGGTCGAGTCTGAGTCGAGACTGAGACCAGTGAGGGTTGATTACCTAATTTACTTTTATTTACTTAGAGAAATCCTTTTTTTTACTGAATTTACTTAGAGTTTAAAAAATATGATCAGTTTAGGGTAAAAAGGCCACATAGTAGGTGGTGTTAAAAGTAATTTTATTACAATTTGTCATGCGCAGTTGCGCACTAGAAAATCACCAATCACTGGGCATGTCAATCAATTTAAAAATATATTTTATTAACATACATTAATAATCATGAAAAATATTTTGAATTGAACTCGAGTGGACTCGGGAATAAGTCTGAGTCCTAAAAAAAAAAATGTTGGGGTACGAGTCAATTCCGAGTCCCAATGCACACGAGTCCATGACAAGACCAAGACCATTAAAATATGGTCTCGAGTCCGAGACGAGTCCGAGTCTCGAGTACTACAACACTGCTACAAGGTGACCATTGTCTCTGCACCTCTACAGCTAAACTCGCTAGTTCAGACTTATGCGCCCTCCAAAAGCTTGCGATTATCACAGAACAGCTAGTGGAAATGAGAAAGTTGCTTTGTCTCATTCAATCAGAATGTAGAGCTGGAACTGTTATTGATGATGTTAACAACAGTAACTTTATATAGTAACACGGGAGTGAAGATTCTAACCGTTGTCAGGTTGACGGTCCTGTGATTTGGGGGCGGGGCAAGCAGGTTCCTTAGGCTCCACCCTCTTTCTGGGAGCAGGTTTGGGAGGTTCTTGTATGTCAATCTCTGATGAGGTGGAGAGATGTTCACTGATCACATCTCCATCTATCTCACTTCTGTCTCCGTCTGTCTCACTTCGGTCTCCGTCCGTCTCACTTCTGTCTCCATCTGTCTCACTTCTGTCTCTGTCCGTTTCACTTCTGTCTCCGTCTGTCTCACTTCTGTCTCTGTCTGGCTCACTTCTGTCTCTGTATGGCTCACTTCTGTCTCTATTCATCTCACGTCTGTCTCCGACTGTCTCACTTCTGTCTCTGTTTGTCTCACTTCTTTCTCTGTTTGTCTCACTTCTATCTCCGTCTGTCTCACTTATGTCTCTGTTTGTCTCACTTCTGTCTCTCTCTGTGGGCCGGTCATATTCAGGAACAGGTTTGCACTGATAACTGCACTGCAGTAAACCTGTCTCACTGTCTTCTGTGAAAGACATCGGCAGCAGAGACCGACGGCAGTGACTGCATCTGAAACACACCATGAGACAATCAGGACTATCAGTGTGTGTGTGAGTGAGTGTGTGTGTGTGAACATGTGTGTGTTTTACCTGAAGCAGGAGCGGTGATACAATTGTCCCTTCACAAAAACCCTCTGAATGAGATGAACACGTGTGTGACAGACACTACAGACACTTTTATCTGAAGATCTAATCCCATCTGATGAGAACTGAGAGAAGAGAACAGAGAGATGAATGACAGACAGACAGAACGAGCGTCAGACAGAGGGAAAGACAGATAGACAAACAGAGGGACAGACAGACAGAGGGACAGACAGAGGGAAAGACAGACAGACAGAGGGACAGACAGATAGAGAGACAGAGGGACAGACATACAGATAGGCAGATATACAGATTGAGAGACAGAGCGACAGACAGACAGATAGACGGATTGAGAGACAGAGGGACAGAGAGATAGAGAGACAGACAGATAGAGAGACAGACGGACAGACAGACAGAGGGACAGACAGACAGAGGGACAGACAGATAAAAGGACAGACAGATAGAGAGACAGACGGACAGAGAGACAGACAGAGGGACAGACAGATAAAGGGACAGACAGACAGACAGACAGACAGAGGAACAAACAAACAGACAGACAGAGGAGCAGACAGACAGACAGATAGATAGACAGAGGGACGGACAGACAGACAGACAGACAGACAGAGGGACAGACAGACAAAAGGAAAGACAGACAGAGGGACAGACAGATAGAGAGACAGACGGACAGACAGACAGAGGGACAGACAGACAGAGGGACAGACAGATAAAAGGACAGACAGATAGAGAGACAGACGGACAGAGAGACAGACAGACAGAGGGACAGACAGATAAAGGGACAGACAGACAGACAGACAGACAGACAGACAGACAGACAGACAGAGGAACAAACAAACAGACAGACAGAGGAGCAGACAGACAGACAGATAGATAGACAGAGGGACGGACAGACAGACAGACAGACAGACAGAGGGAAAGACAGACAGAGGGGCAGACAGACAGAGGGGCAGACAGACAGACAGACAGACAGACAGACAGACAGATAAAGGGACGGACAGACAGACGGACAGACAGACAGAGGGGCAGACAGATAGACGGACAGACAGAGGGACAGACAGACAGATAAAGGGACAGACAGACAGACAGACAGACAGACAGACAGACAGAGGGACAGACAGAGGGACAGACAGATAGACGGACAGACAGGTAGACGGACAGACAGAGGGACAGACAGACAGACAGAGGGACAGACAGACAAACAGACAGAGGAACAGGCAGAGAGACAGAGGGGCAGACAGACAGAGAGACAGACAGATAAAGGGACAGACAGACAGATAGACGGACAGACAGAGGGACAGACAGACAGAGGGGCAGACAGACAGATAGATGGACAGACAGATAGACGGACAGACAGAGGGACAGACAGACAGATAGACAAACAGACAGAGGAACAGGCAGAGAGACAGAGGGGCAGACAGACAAAGGGGCAGACAGACAGACAGAGGGACAAACAGACAGAGGGATAGTCAGACAGAGGGACAGACAAAGAGAGATAGACAGAGGGACAGACAGACAGACAGAGGGGCAGACAGACAGAGAGATAGACGGACAGACAGAGGGACAAACAGACAGAGGGATAGTCAGACAGAGGGACAGACAAAGAGAGATAGACAGAGGGACAGACAGACAGACAGAGGGGCAGACAGACAGAGAGATAGACGGACAGACAGAGGGACAAACAGACAGAGGGATAGTCAGACAGAGGGACAGACAGACAGAGGGACAGACAGACAGAGAGACAGACAGACAGACAGACAGACAGAGGGACAAACAGACAGAGGGATAGTCAGACAGAGGGACAGACAGACAGACAGACAGACAGAGGGGCAGACAGACAGAGAGACAGAGAGATAGACAGTCAGACAGAGGGACAGACAGACAGAGGGATAGACAGACAGAGTCTCAGACAGACAGATAGAGACAGGGACAGTCAGACAGACTGACAGAGAGAGAAAGACAGTCAGACAGACAGAGGTACAGACAGACAGACAGAGAGAGGCAGTCAGACAGACTGACAGACAGAGAGAGACAGAGGGACAGACAGATACCTGAGTGTGAGTCTGTTCTGGTCTTATGGTTCTGCGAGGTTCCGCCTTCACAGGAATCGTCTGACTATCTGATCAGATCCAGAGATTATCAATCAATGTCAGCTCTACTGAATCATGATGAACATGTGAGATCCTCATTAGTTTACAGTTTCTCATGATCCGTACCGAGGGGTTTTCCATTGAAGACACAGTAGAGCTGCGAGACGTAAGTGATGATGGACAGAAGATCCGGCTCTTCCACACACATCAGCTCATCCGGATCCAGCAGAGCAGGGATTCCCAGCTCTCGCTCCGCAACCACAAACGCCTGATGATGAAGAGAAATAAAGGAAACAAACTACTCAACTACCACATTCACCACAGGTGCAATGATCACAGGTAAAATGATCACAGGGAGTTTCTTCCTCAGGGAGAAAAAACCTGATATGGGATTATTGTCAATTCGGATAAAGCTCTTTCTTTGAGCTCCTCCATCATCTCACATGTGAAGCTTCAACATCTTCAGCTACAGAAACTAAAGTCCAGCCGATCTCAACAGAAACTCACCAGACGCATGTTCTCGTAGACGTTGAGTTTGGACAGAGAGTGGAAATCTCTGCAGAGAGAAACAAACCGAAAGATGAAGATTCATCAGATACACACGTGGATGTGAGAAGAAACACACACAAGATGTTACTAAAAAATGGATTTAAATAATCTAGAGCAAGAGTTTTCAAACTGGGAGTTTTTTGTTTAGAGCATTTTTTTTTCAATCTACCATAGAATATCATGGTAAACATACAAATATTCATAAAAGCCCTTATATTCTTATTATTATCAGATTATGGCACTGAAAAACTACCTTAGACCATGATACCTATAATTTAATTGCTACATGTTTTTTTGAACCATTATATTGAACTATTTTTGTCCAATATTTGTATTAAGTGGCTAATTTATTGCCTAGTCTACATATCATTTTAAAAAGTCATGACTAGATGTTTCACAGTAGATCATATTAAACTCATGAGTCTTACAGTATCTCGGGTCTGTGCTTATGGATGATCGCACAGAAAGCCAGTCCATCTGTGAATGAGGAGCTCATATCTGTGATCTGAACATCAGAATAACCTTCACAAACATCTCGACACCAGTCCTTGAGAGCTCTCACTGAACACATGACGGGGAAACACACTTCTTTACTTCAGTCTCTCCGGGTAAAGCATCATCATTGACGCGGGGACGCGCTCTTCACACAATAATAGACACCGATCAAAATAGGAATCAAGTGTTCACCGGTCTCGGGTTTACATTCCAGATCCGATCCCTTTACACATCTGCAAAAACTTTTTTATTGAAGTAAACAATAGTGATGTGACGTTCGGCACCGAGGCTTCGAAGCTTCTATCAAAAAAACGAAGCATCTCACGTGAAGCACTGTACCGGAGCTTGATTCGTTTTGCCACAACCATGTGATCAGTGACGTCCGAAGCTTCGTTTCAACACACAACCACGTGACTGCTTCATATTCTGATTTAAAAATAGCGCAAGCCCCTTGCGCAGGTTTCGAGTGTCATGCGCTTCGGTAGTGAATTGAGACCGACTGAGATTCACAGTTCACAAGCACTTTCACAGCACTTCATTATTCCACAAAATTTTATTTTATTTTGATTATATATGAGCCTTGCCTATGAACTCATAAGGTGTAGGACTACGGCTAAAGTTTTATAAGGCTGCGTTGTTGAACAGAGTTAATTTGTCCTATGTATTATTTCATAAATTAATTCATAGACTCATTTTGTTCATACATTGTGTAAAAATCAACTCTAACACTGATGATTTTTATAATTGCTTTGTGGTTTTCATAGCACAAAGCGATTTATTACATTTAACAATTAAAAAAAATGGGAAAGGTAGCTTTTCCACCTTTTGACCACAAGATGTCGTTAGTGTGCACCGTGTTGAAAAGCTTCGAGTAATGAACCAATTTACGATACACTTGAGGGGAAAGCCTCAGTGCTTCAGAAAGCTTCATTTCACCATCACTAGTAAACAACTCCATCAGAGATCAGACACGTTCAGCAAGAGTCGCGTTTCTGTTTTCCGTGTCGATCGCTCCGGGTTAACGGTGATTAGATCAAACTGAAGTAAACATCCAAAAACTTGCGCTGTAAATCCGACAGATGAATGAAATACTTCTAAAGAAACACTTCACCACAACACGTCTGAAAACAAAACAACCTACAAACACAAACACACTCCTGCTGCACGAGCCTGTAGTCTGAAAATAAACATTTCCTTTCAGGTTGTGGTAGAGGAGCGCACAACCCGAGAGGGCAGCAGTGCGCATGCGCGACACACACTCACTCTCTCACACACAGACACACACAAAAATCACACGCCACCTGCTGGATTAGATCAGATACAGAAATTTAGAGAAATATTACATTATAGGCTATTAACTTAACATCATATAGTAATGCTGAAGTCTTCATAGGTTTGATTCTCAGCCAATGAATAAATTGTCATTTAAAGACTTGAATGCAGAGATCATATAGATATACAAACATGATTCAACGGACGAGTGTTAAAGAAAGAAAAATTACAATTCCGTTTGTTCATGCTCACTTCTCATGAGCAAAGTGAAAAACTTGAAATGACAGATCAGCCGAATCTATCTTAAAGAGTAAACAAACACAGCCATGTGTGTGAAAATATACTTAAAAGACTGGCTGTCACTGAGAAGACTGAAACACATGTAATCAAGCATGATTGTTAAAGCTTTATGAAAACATGAACACATTTACTAAGATCAGGCATCAGGATGAGGAAGTGAGACAGAAATAACGATGTAGACTCCGTCCTGTTTGATATGATCATTGTTTGGAGCTTGTCTCCATGTTTCTGATGAACTAATTTTGATCATAATAGTGAAATACACAATACAAATAGTTTGTTAGAAAATCTTATAAATGTATGAGGTGGCTAACCAACAGATGAGTAAATTAGCTCAAAACCGTTGTTATGTGAAATGTGGAGTAGAAAAGCCAGGCAAACACAGATTTACATTATTTAATGCCATCAGAAAGCTCAAATGTATGTGAAATTATTTTTTAGGCCCCTATAGCTGTTCGGTACAACCTTTCTTTATTGCATTAAACAGCTGTAGTGTGAAGTGTGTGTTTTTTGTACTGTGATATTTGAGTGCACTTTCACACAGCATTCGCAAACCTCAGTGTGATTTTTTCTCACTGGCTGTGGTCTTTTTTGCTCTCCACATAAACCAGGTCACTTCAGTGCGCATGTCTCTCTCAGACCAGATTTCAGGAAATGTGCTTCTCACTTTTAACACCTTTATAGGTTAGATTTCCAGGCATAACCATGAAATAGTAAACGTTAGGCTTTCAGTCATGATCATGAGCGCCGCGATGAAGATCTTTGAAGATCTCCTTTTTGTCTTTCTTCTTTATGGGACTTTGCCTTCAATTCAAGCAGGTAATTATTATTATTATTATTATTATTATAACCTTGTACATTTTGACCATCAGTGTCATCATCAGGCACAAACTTTGTGAAGTAGAATACAAATCTTTACCGACACCTTAGGTGTACTCTCAGATAAACCCTCACAGGGAGAAATACCTCAATTCTGTTAAACTTTAACAGAATCTATTTTAACGATCAACATATCAAAATACATTAAAAATATCGAACTTCTCATTCAATACAAATGGCGATGAAGTATTTAAAGTATAAATCCAAGAGCATTCACATTGTCCTCTCAAAATCTCCTCCTCTTAACGGTTATTTACCCTCTCTATGACCATGTGAGCCTATTTTAAGGCAAAAGGGAACAGTGATAATCAAAAAGTGAAATGACCGTTTGACCATTATTTATCAAATGTATTAATAAACGTTATCTATTAAACATTAAATGTCATTTTTGGTTCATTTTAAGGAAGCAATATAATTATTTTTAAACAATATTTGAATTACCCTGCAGGCTGGTTAAAAAAAACAGCCCAATCACTGGGTTTGTCCATATTTAACCCAGCCTGTGTTATTTTAACCCAGCATTTTTATATATGTATATGTGGCGAGGTAGGGGTTGGGCAAAGTATTACCAAATAAAACAAGCAGACTACCCCACCCCGTTTCACAAGAACACCCAGGTTCGCTATCACAGAGGACAAGAGACGTAAATCTGGATACAAAATTATTTTCACAATCCTACTTGTATTAACCGCACTAAATACAATGATGTCCAAAAGACGTCTTTTCAACGTCTTTGTCACAAAAGTCGGACGTTGAAAAGACATCCACTGAGGGGCCGGAATGAAAGTCTTTATGACGTCTTTTTTTGACGTGTTGCACGTCCGATGTAGACGTTCATCGAACCTTCGTGCAAGTTTAAAAACTAGTTCAAATGTGGCCATCGTGGACATGTTTTCAACATCTTTTATGGTCTCATTAAGACAATTTATACTGTTTCTGGACCAAATAAACACTCCCAGGATGCATTCAATTAAATTTGGGCTATAAGCGTTAAAATTATCACTTATTTGAAGGGAAATAAAAGCATGTTTACACAATGTTTTATGAAAATGTCCCATATAGTCACACACACACATCAAGATTTTGCATATGATTCTCAACAATGGTGACAATAAAAAAGCTTAATGCTGCAATGCATGATGGATAGGTTTCATAATTTCATAGTACAAAACATCCTTGATTCCCAGGCTTTTTTTGTTTTGGTTGTCACCATTGTTGAGAATCATATCCAAAATCTTTATGTTTGAGTGTGACTATGTGATACGTTTTTTATTCACCTTCAAATAAGTGAACATTTTTATGCAATTCCCCAGGCAACGCAGTTCCACAAGATCGATGATTATTATTGCTAGACAACACAATTTTAAATAATCACTTTGGGCTGACAATGTCATCATCAATAAGGAGCTGATGACAGCCGATTTTACTTTTTCTTGGCTTTCTCTGCCACATCAATGGTGTTAAACAGACACACAGTTACAACAGCCAAAGGAAAGCTAAAGTAAGGCGATCTGGGACCAAGAGCCCAACTAAAGCAAACACTGATCACCACAATGGTGATTTAAAATGAAACAAATAACTTCTAAGCCTCATCCAAACAATGAAAGGAAATTACATTGAAATAAACATGAGTTTTAATTTAATGCATCCTGAGAGTGTTTATTTGGTCCAGAAACAGAATATATTGTCTAAATGAGACCATTAATCATTTTGAAAACAGTGTTGCCAACATAGCGATTTTGTCGCTATATTTAGCAAGTATTCAGACCCCTCTAGCGACAAATTTTCAAAAAAGCGACTAGCGACAAATCTAGCGACTTTTTCTGGTGTTATTAGAGACTTTTGGAGACTCTCTGACGTGAAAGCAAATATCGTTTTTCTTCATCTCAACGAGCAGCGGGTGCTGCCGTGGGTCCCACCCCGTCCCAAATCACTCACAGGTAGCCCAGTCCTCGCGCAGCAGCCCCTCAGAGCAGGAGATGTTCTCATCCGCGTAGCCTACAAACTGCAAAACAATCGCACAAATGAGTCGCTATTTTTAGCGACTTTTCAGACCCCGACTTCTTGCTTTCTCCCTGCCGTCACTCACTCTACGTCTACCCTGCTCAGTGAATGGCTGAGAGGAACAGCAGATCTGTTGAACGCACGGCCACACTTATCGGCTTTCTTTAAATAATAATGTTTTTTATTTGAACAAATTAGTTTCCTTTCTTTTCTTATGCTTACAGTATTACTTTTTTGTCATTCACTAGGCCTATATCTATGGAAGCTTGTTTCCGCCACTTAATAAAAAAATAAAATAAATAATTGTGACTTTTTATCTCACAATTCTGACTTTTTTTTCTCACAATTGCGAGTTTATCTCTCGCAATTTTGACTTTATTTCTCAGAATTGCGAGTTATAAAGTCAGAATTGCGTGATATAAAGTCGCAATTCTGAGAAAAAAGACAGAAGTGCGACTTTTTATCTCACAATTCTGACTTTTTTTCTCACAATTGCGATCGAGTTTACATCTCGCAATTCTTTCTAACACATAATTGCGAGTTTATATGTCGAAATTCTGACATTTTTTCTCAGAATTGTGAGATATCGCAATTGCGACTTATCAGGCCAATTCTAAGGTGAAAAAAATACTAGTTTAAATCTCACAATTCTGACATTCTCACAATTCTGACTTTATATCTCGCAATTCTGAGAAATAATGTCAGAATTGCGAGAAGTAAACTCGCAATTGTGAGAAAAAAGTCAGAATTGTGAGATAAAAAGTCGCAATTACCTTTTATATTTTTCATTCTATGGCGGGAACAAGCTTCCATATATATCAACTCGTTCTGTGTGACAAAAAAATATATAGGAAATGAGAACAGCTTTATTTTACATTCAGCTATATTTTATTATAATATATTAAATACAATATGTGAGCTGAGCATTAATTTATAGAGAAAACACATTAGGCAAGCGGAACGCAAGTACGACACGATGACGCCACAAATATGCTAATTAACGTATGACGTAATCTAGCGACATTTAGGGAAGGCGTAGCTACTTTCATTTGAAAATAGTTGGCAACACTGAAAACATGTCCACAATGGCCACATTTGAACTAGTTTTTAATCTTGTACGAAGGTTCGATGAAAGTCTATATCAGACGTCCAGAACACGTCAAAAAAAGACGTCATAAAAACTTTCATTCCGGCCCCTCAGTGGACGTCTTTTCAACGTCCGACTTTTGTGACAGAGACGTTGAAAAGACGTCTTTTGGACATCATTTTGCTCAGTGCCTATTTAAAAGTCTATCCCACATAGCAACATTACTTCGGCCCTTGGGTGGCCCACTCCTGTTTGCCAGATCTGGGCCACAAGCAGGCCATAGCAATGCCACATGTCAGCCAAGAGCAAAGAAATAAACCAGAACTGGACTTTATCTGAGCCACAAAATCAGTGTATATTAAATATGAAGTCATCTCAACCTTAATAAGCCTGTTAACAAACAGAATCACTGAAGGAAAGAAGAGAATGGACAAGGAGACGAGCAGAACAACTACAACTGACTTTAGACACAGTCTTAGATGAAATTCATTGAAGAGAAAAGAAGACATTAAATCTGTGAAGATCTCAGCAGAGGAGGATTAAACAACTCCACAAACAGCATTACCAGCTTCATTTATCACTCTCAATTAAAATTGTTTAATTTAATACATTCTTTTTTGCCTTTGTACGTGTATTTTATTCCTCTCCATTGTAGAGAGACACTCGCTGTATTACATTTACACTGGTTTGTCCAAACCTGTGGATCTGCCGGGCATCTATGAATTCACTGCTATGGGTCTGCTAGACGACAGACAGATCGACTTTTACAATAGTGAAGAACAGAGAAAGATTCCCACACAGCGCTGGATGAAGGAGAAAATGCAGGAGGATTACTGGGAAAAAGGCACTCAGTCGAGAAAGAGCAAAGAACAGTGGTTTAACGTCAATATCAAGATTCTGAAGGAGCGCATGGGGCACAATGATTCAGGTGAGGAACATTGAACAAGTTTAACCTTACCTAAATTAATTAATTATATAATTTTGAATTATTGTTGCTAACATTCATCTCTATTTCAGATCTTCATGTTTTTCAGTGGAGACACGGTTGTGAAGTTGAGCAGCAGGGAGGTGAAGTGAAGTTTCTCAAAGGTGTTTCTGAGTACGGCTATGATGGAGAAACTTTCCTGTTTTTTGATAATAAAGAGTCTCAATGGGTCGCCCCAGTTGACGCAGCTCTACCAACCAAGAGAAAATGGGACAATGTGCCGATCCTAAACCAATACACCAAAGGCTACCTGGAGATAGAGTGTGTGAACTGGCTCAACATATTCAGAGAATATAGAGACGAGTTTAGAAACGCACGTGAGTTTGGATGTGTTCACACTGTCATTCCAAATCTGATTGTCCGTGAATCCGAATGTTATTCACTGTCCACAATGTGTGTTTCTTCCGTTTTGATTTATATGTCCATGCCACTCTTTCATTTTCTGTGATCTGCATTGCTCTCTATGGAAATGATGTTGTGTTGGTAGCCTACTGTAGGTATAAAAAAACAACAAAGTAGCAATATCGAGGGCTTTGCAATACAGATGTTTTCTTATTTAAAACATGACACAATGCTGTGTCTTCAGAGGCAGCGGTAGAAGGAGGCCAGACTCATCACCATTAATTTTCTGCTCATATCAGCACGTGTATCATTTTAGCGGCATCTAGTGGTGAGGTTGCATATTGCAACAGGAACCGACAGGAAGTGATGTCGTCGTCTGAGACAGTAGAAAGTAGCCTGGCCAGTTCAGCAATGAGGTTTCTTTACAAAGATACATTAAGATTCTAGGTTTACTTGATTATTCAGTGAAACAATATGTTATTGTTAAGGCGAGACAAGGCAGGCAAAAACATCGTTGTTGTTGTTGTTGTTGTTGTTGTTGTTGTTGTTGTTGTTTTTTTTTCACTGGTCAATTTTGGGATTTTGGGATATTTGTCTTCAATAACACGTCTTCTTTCAGACTTGTGGTGAAAAAAGGCCGAAATACACATTTAGGTCTTTATTTTACTACACTTTGTTTGCGTCTGTAGATGTCGTTATAAATCATCCTGCTGCTCAGCGATCGCGTCATCACACACACTGAGTAGCCATACAACGCACTTGGATCCAAATATGGTCATTTCCTTTTTTATCAGCAACCAATCGTGAAAGTAAAAGGGGGATTTAACTCTAAATGCGTGATCTCATTGGCTCATGCTAAATCTTCAAAGCCAGTTTTCTCAAAATGACTTTTCTCTCATACTCCAAGTCCGAAATCTCCACTTCAGTAGCACCTATATACACCAAACTTTCCAGTTTTGTTCCTAGTTATATTATGAAGACATTTACAGAGGGATTTGTAAATATATTATTCCTAGCCTAATTTATATAACATTATATTCCAAAAAAACATGGCGAAAATCATTTTTAAGGCTACTGACAGTATATCCTGATTTACAGGATAACAAAAGTATATCCATAAATCCCTTTGTACTTTTTTTCTCATCTAATATGTGAACAATTTTGAACCTGGCTTTGTCCAATACTCAGATTTCGCTTTTTAAAATGTATGCAAATTAGTGCATATTTAAGTAGATAATTCCTCATTTGCATGTTTAAACATTAGATTACACAAAACTTGTAATATATATATTTTTTCTCACCTTAACGTAGGTAATTAACTGGGAATGTTTCATGTTGATATCTGCTAGTTAAAAAAAATGTGTGTTCATTTCACTGACTTTAGCAGCTTCTTTGCACAAAGAACAACATAGTAATGAAACACGTTTATCCATTTAGGAACATAGTTATGAAAACATATGGTATTGCATTTCTGTCAACAGATCCTTCTGAATATCACACAACGCACCTTTAATTTGCCGTTCACACACTAAATGTGTTCGGATTCCAATCTGATATGCACAGAAATCCTATTTGAACTGCCAGTATGAATGAGCCTTAAATGTGTTTATATCTGTTTATTATCTGCATGTTTCATATGGAAATGAAACTGATTTCTGTGTTTTCAGTTCCTCCAGATGTATATTTGTTTATAAGGTCTTCCAGTGACAAATCCAAGCTGAAACTGACCTGTCTGGCCACCGGCTTCCACCCCAAAGACTTGAGGATGACCATTAGGAAATATCGCACACCTCTGCCTGAAGATCAGATTGAATCCTCAGGAGTTAGACCAAATCATGATGGATCCTATCAGCTGAGGAAGAGTGTGGAGATCAAGAAGGAGGAAAGAGATGAATATGATTGTTTTGTGTCTCACAGTTCCCTCAAAGAACCAATAACTGCCAAACTAGGTAGGCAAACTGAAAGCATTAATTCAACTATTATATACATTGTAATGCCTTTTCAGATATTATTCAGAATTGAAATATTCAGATATTGTTTCAGCTTTATGTATGTCTGAGAAAAGCACTGTTCTGCCTCTTTTTCAGATGCTGAATCACTGAATGCCAGTGCAGATACTGAAGATCCTTTGCCTGAGCAAGAGTCTGATGGTACGTCTTCACTACTTTTTAAAGCTTTGTTATTTATCAGGCAAATTTCGAATGACTGTAGATTTGATGTCTCTCTGTTTCTCCAACAGGACAAGCGAGTTCTGCTGAAACATCACACAGCAGCAGCACAACTGTTTCCATGTTTTATCTCTCGCTCATACTTCATTTGATCTGGATATTTTGAAGCAATTTGTTCAAGAAACTGACATGATTTTCCAGACTCGAACTGAATGTTATGAATGAAATTTAATATTAAAAAAAGTGTGAGTTTGTCTTTCTGACTTGCATAGAGTTGTCACTGTAAAATAGAATTTCCATCAATGTTTTCTATAATAAAATCAAGTACATTTTCCCAGACATTCATGCACAGTAACATATGAATAGCTGTCTATTCACAGAATTTGACTTATATATCTTTTTAAATTGAAGAAGATAATGTTTAGCTGGTTATATTCTATAAATAAGTCTAGAAAATACTTATCTGACCTCATTTGTTATAATAAAAAAAAGATTAGACAAAAATACATTTTTCTTCAAGTGACATAATCCGCAAATTGACTCCAGTAGCCTATATCCTAACATTTGGTGGTGTAAGAGTGTTGTTTTGGAACAGGTCTATTTTTAAGCAGTTATTATTGTGAAAAGCATATTTCACATAAGCGGGTTTGGGCGAAGAGGAGGGAGATTCAAACAATCCAGTCTATAGACCATTTCACAAGATGTAAACAACACTGGTCCAGAAGCACTTCCTGTTTCAGTTTTTTAACACTACATTAAAGCTGGGATAAAATACAACCAACAGAACATTTAAAAATGAATCAAAAAGTTAAACAAGCATCTTTAAGATGTTTTCTTTACATGTGAAATAAAGAAAACAGTTACAAACTGAAACAGGAAGTGTTTCTGGACCAGTGTTGTTTACATCTTGTGAAATGGTCTATAGATAGTCGACGTGAAATGTGTAACATCATAAGAGAACTTACAAAATGTTAACCTGACTCCGCCAGATGGATTTGCTCCGCAAAACAAAAAAAAAAGGGTTTCTGCGAGTGAAACCTTGAAAGCTCGCGAGATCAGGAAGGTCTCACGAGGCTAACAAAATGGCGGAACTGCTTTCACTTTCACTTTGAATCGTGTGCCGCTGTGTGTCTCCTGAAGGAGGCGCTGTGACTCCATCAGAAACAACAGAAATAATGCCTTGTCAGATCCGCAGTGATGACCAATAACGTTAGATGTAAACAATATTTTGTGTACAAACGATATTTAGGACAGTTGACCACAGGATTTACTAGCCTGATTTCGTCATACTCATATTCAAGAGAGAATATGAACTTCCCGACCAAAAAATGTTGTGGGATAAGTTCGGGCTGGCATCCAGGCTATTTAGTTAGCCTACCCTTTAATATGTAGGCCTATTCAGTGAGAAATATAAATCTTGAGAGAATTATGAAAAAACACAAAAAAGAAATAACCTTGGTAACAGGCTGAAGAAATTCAAGATATGTTTGTTATAGAATTTAGTCTATAAATAAAGTCTTGATCCAAGAAAAATGTCTTGGTTGTAAAGTAGGGCTGGGCGATATATCGCACGATATTGTTATGCACATCTAATCAGTAAAGCTGGTTCCTTGATTAGCAGTAAATCACCTTCACCTGCTTTCAGATGGACGATATGAGTGTCAAATTAACACACCAGAGTGTTAAAGTTAATGAGATAATTAAGTGATTAATTTAGTGATGATTGACCATCATTGAAGACACCTGATGATCACAAGCAGAATCACTGAAGGAGAAAATCACAAATTGTAAAGATATCCAAGAAAAGGGGGATATTATGCATCAGGATTAATAGGGTTGTTTCAAACATCAGTCACTAGATGGCGCTGTTGCCCGTGGGGAAATCTTCAGGAAATGAGACTTCACAGAGTTGAAACCTACACTAGTAAATGATATATTTTTTATTTCAATATACTAGTGGAAAAGTAATTCCTGTTAAAAAAAATAGTCATTGTTACTAGTGGAAATTCCCTTCATTTTAACCAGTGAAAATTAAATTGTTCATATTATAAATTGATATAGCTGCGAATGTGTAAAAGTCACAACAGCTTGCAGGAAAAAAATATATAATAATGCAATGTATACAGTCGGCCTACGCTATCGATTGCACCTTTTTAACTGTTTTTGAGAAAGAGACAGTGAGTGTTACACTCAACCTTTTTCTGCATTTTGTAAATTCACTGTTTAATCTTAATGTAGTGTAATCCATAAACGTTGCAGTTTCACAATGTAAATATAATAATGAAAGATGAATTCACAAATAAAGAACCAGATTCACTAACAAATGACTGTCTCTCTTCTAGCAAGCTCCAATCGCTGTGTGTCTGAGTGGTGTTTCGTCTTTAACACAGCCTGTGCTGTTCGTCAACGTTTAACTACTTCCCATGATGCTTTGCGTGATTTATGAGAGCAACTTCTGTTAAACTGTAAATGATCAGTGAAAGGTTCGCTCATGAACACAACAATACTTACAGAAAGAAGGTACAAGATTACATAAACAAATATTGAGTAATTTTGTGAAAAATAAGGACTTGTAAATTGTTTTATTTTATTTTGAATTGTACTCAAAACTTAATGTAATTTTTACATGTATTATGTAATAGTTTATGTCAAGGTGTCATAACAAAGACATCTCGAACAATGTCATATTTGCATTAAAAATGTCATAACTGAGCGGATGACACTTAATGACAGTCACAAACATGCATAAAACTTCCTTCATATTCAAACATATGTCATCATGTCATGATTATGAAGGTGTCATGTCAGTCTTATGCACACCCCTTCAAGTACACTGTATTATTGGCCATGATTTGGCCGTCTGACACAATAGCAAATCTCAAAAGATTCCTCTGATCTAGAGGCTAAAATCTGTAATCTTTGAAAGTTAGTTTGACGTGTTCACCGACAGCCGATTAATAGACGTTACGATCAAATCTGACCTCAGACAAAATGAGAAGATTCGACTCAGTCCTGCAGTGACCGTCAAATGAACCAACATTACCGTTACAGAGACGTTTTATGATCAACAGTGGCTCTATAAAAGCACACACTACTGAGAACACAATCCAGAACTGAATCCAGGAACGATTAACACGAACAAAACAAACATTTCAGACGAAAGACGACTTATTGAACACATTCAAGTGAAAGAAATGTTTTGTTTGTAACGGGAAACTCTCTCGAAAAGACTAAATCCTGAACAATACTGTCCTGTTGATCATTAGTTTGTCAGTTCATGATGTGTCTTGAAGATCTCAGTGTCGAGTCCCTAAAACACAATGAGTTGATTCTGCTGTTAAACGTCTGATTATGGTAATAGTGTAAACGTATATAAGCAAAGCATTCAATAATACGCTTGTGTCCATCAGAACATTCATTAAAATCTCACGTTATTCAATTAAACAGCTTCATAAGGAATGATGAGGAATTACTAAAACTGTTATGAATAATTTACTTAAAAAGATGATAATGATGAAGAAATAACTTACATCTGGTTTAGTTTGATCTGCATGCGTCTGCTTTCCTCTCATCTTCAGCGTATCGAAGGTCTACTGGAATAGAAATACACTCATTTTAGAAATAATCCAGCAGGATTTACTGAACCAAATGAGTAACAGTATGCATTAATATTCTTATGCTTTAATAAAGCAAATGCATTAGATATTTAATCATAAAATGAGCTCATAATGAGCAAACGACACCAGAGTTAAATAACACAAGTAAAGAAAGTAAAATACACATCTAAAAAAAGTCTTTGCTGGATTAACCCTTTAGAAGCTGAAGCTAAAATAGGTGTTTTCCACATATTTTGATTTTTTGACTCGACAAATCTAAAACAATGTGCTTTCCTCATGTGCAAAGTGTCATCTTTTCATAAAAACGATTAGCTTGTGTATAGTAGTTCACTCCAGAATTAAAATGTCCTGATAATGTAGCCTACTCTCCCCCACATCATCCAAGATGTTCATGTCTGTCTGTCTTCACTGGAAAATAAATGAAGGTTTTTGAGGAAAACACTGTTTCTCCATGCTTCTCTAATGCAAAGAAATGTCCAACGCCATTTATAAAAAATAAAGATAAAAAGATGTCGGATGATTTTGAAGTTGGAGGAGAAAATAAGAGGGAGGTTTTCACCACATTTATGAACCCGAACACATGCGACCCTTCAATGGCGGATGGTTTTTCTAAATAGCCTACGATTCTCGAGCCTCGGCTGGATCGTGTCGAGACTTTGAAATCACTATGGAGAAAATCCTGGAATATTTTCCTCAAAAACCTTCATTTCTCTTTCAACTAAAGAAAGACAGACATGAACATCTTGGATGATGTGAGGAAGAGTAAATTATCAGGACATTTTAATTGTGAAGTGAGTCCTGTAAACAACACAGGTCCAGAAGCACTTCCTGTTTCAGTTTTTGAACACTACATTAAAGCTGGGATAAAATACAACCAACAGAACATTTAAAACTGAATCAAAAAGTTAAACAAACATCTTTAAGAAGTTTTCTTTACATGTGAAATAAAGAAAACAGTTACAAACTGAAACAGGAAGTCCCTCTGGACCAGTGTTGTTTACATCTTGTGAAATGGTCTATAGCAGAACATCAGGTACCGAGAGCTCACCTCATCTTCCTCGTCATCTTCATCATCATCTTCCTCCACCTCATGCAGCTGACACACACACTGTTGAATAACAGTAGCCACGTTTACATGGACACAATTGGAATGAAATCAATACGATTGATGAATCTGATCAAGGTGTTTACGTGAAGGATAAATAAAGTTTGATGTGCGCGTTTATGTCACAAGATTCAAATCGGAATTGATTGACATGCGCACACTGCACGAATATGCCACTGTGGGACATAACTATTCTCTATTGGTTCTGTGTTTATTTTAAACAACAGACTCAATATTTATCCGTCTCTGGTCATGATTTGCCGTGCTGATTGTATTTATCACGCAGTGAAACCCCGCGCCCAAAAGTCGTGTGAGGATGAGAATCTAAAAACAAGCACTGGTGGGACGTTGCCCTGCTCATCTTCACACACACTGAAATGAGAATATTTTAATATCGAAACACTCATTTACACGACACTTTATTCAACAGGAAGAACCGCTCGTTACGTGCGTCATACTTCATTACGTAATTTCAACGTCATTGCACATGCGCAGTCCTTTTAGTTTCGGTTTCCAATCCAATCTGTCTATGGTGTTTACATGTTCTCTCGCTCGGTTTACGAAAGGAGTAAACCACCCCTTTCAATCCTAATTCTAGTCCGATCGATTAAGGTGTTTAATGAAGTTTTTTTTAGTCTGATTGAGCCGTCAATCCTATTATAAAGGTCCATGTAAACTCAGCCACTGATAGAGATGTGCAGGTTCTGCTCTGTGTGAACACAAGTGACAGTCAATGATCAGTCAACAACTGACGTTATGCAACACATGTAAAATAGTATTAATCAGTTTAATATAAACAATCCACATGTCTGTACCTATCTGTGCCGTTTATCAGCTGGATGCAGATGTTCATGTCCAGATGTTCTGCTGTATTGGTGTTTTATCTTGAGTCCTCCAGCTGGAGAACTGCTATAGTTTTCTCTTCTGTCTCACTTCACAATGAGAAGAGCATGACCAGTGAAAATATCTGTCATTAACTCATCAGCTTTCCATGAAATCTGAAAAGATTGTATGAAAAATGTCAAATATATATTAATTACAGAATGAATACGTGTGAATAAATGCGGCAAGGTCTTAATTATAAGTGAATGAGACTCCAGAGAGGACATTATTTATATGAACTGATACTGCACCTTCATATGCACTGGTCTACTTTTGCACATTATATACTCACATTTTTCTCTCTTTATACTCTCATTTTATTTGCTTCTTATTTCAAACTTTCTTTTCACTTTACTACCTTACGGATGTCTATTATTTTTTTCATTATTATTATTATTTTTTTTTTTTTTTTTACAATTTCTAAGCACCAGTACACTTGGACAAACATGTAAAATCACAGTACTATTTCTGAAAAGATGGTTAGAGAAATTAAAGTATGTACATTTTAAGTCTGAAAACATGAGGGACTGTGATGTACTTCTTACTATTTATTTCCTGATTAGCCAGTCAATGGGGAAAGAAGGTGCAAACTTATTTGTATTCGTCATGTTAATTCCCTCTGCGTGTCAGCACCTTTTAATGTGTGTGAGTTCACATTTACTGTAACTTTATGATCTGTGTCTCCTCTGGTGTGTTTTTGTCTTTAATATGTGTTCAGTGGGAGAGAATCTGATAAAAACAGCAGCTCTTTGGAGACCTTTTGGAGGCCAAAAAATATATATGAATAAATAATAATAAAAATAGACTACAGTTTAATGAAAACAAGTTCATCATCTAAGGAATTTCAAAACAAAGAAATAATAACCCTATACAAATGTTTTTACACACCCATGTTCTGAGTCACCTCTGTCGTAACTGGATAAGCCTGTTTTTCAGAGGATTGATGGCAAAAGAATGAGTGAAATCTGGGGCGTATGAAATATGAGGAAATATAAAAACCAAAGGCCCTGTCTATTCAGTTTCAGGGACATTGCAAATGTTTAACATGAAAAAAATGTCTAGTGTGTCTTACCTTTACCTTCTGATCACATTGATCAATGTTAAATTTTTCCATATTTTTTTTTTTTACCAGCACAAATGTTAAAACATCCTTAAATCAAGATACATTTACTTGAGAAGCAGAATTACGCAAGATAAAAAAAGTGTTGTTTTCTGAGAAATTGATAATGATATCATTCTTTATTTACAGGCTTTATGACTTACTTGTAAACTTTACTAGGAAAAATTAGGCGATGAAACACAATTTATATTTTATAAGGATTATTCCTGTGCGGTGAGAGGACAAATTAAACAGTTGGATTAATTAGCAGAAGTTATTGAATAATATTTTTTATTATTATTGTTGTCATATTATGAATGTTGAATTAATTTTACATTGACAAAAATCATTCAGAAACATGTATGATAATAATAGTTAAAATAACAAAGTCAAAGAGAAAATATGCTAGTTTTAATTTGTTTTCAATTTAATATGGCAATCAGTAAGTCAGCACAATAGATCCCAGTACAATATAGATCATTTATGATATTCATAATTAGTCAGTTGTTCTGTCCAATGTTAATAACTCTAAAAGCCAATGTTTACACAGGAGGACACATGATGATGACCAGAAAGGAAAATTATTGCACTTGAAAAGACAGAAAACCCCTCGAGTGACTCAATCAACATAATTGATAATTATATATAATAAAGCAGATGCACATTTACCCTTTAAAGTGCAGACTGAATGAGAAAACAGTAGAGATATTAAACACACAGGATGATTTTCGACTCTCAAAATCATGATGAATCAATGTAAAACTATGTTAACTAAACTATGTTTTCATTACATAAAACAATCATCTTACATTTATGATCTTGTTGTTATTATTTGTATATAGACCTGCACCGCTATACCAGCTCGACTACTTCCAAATCCAGCTCCAATGGTTGTCATTTAAAGTGATTCTGATGCTTGGACAAAAGTGGATGAATTTCACTCTTGCTCCTTCTGGTTCATTTTGTATCTTTGCTTTATGTCTTTCTATTTTTGACCTCGTTCGAACCTCTAACTCTGCTCCGATTTTCTTTAGCTTTCTCACAATCCTTGATTGTTTCTCTTGTTGTCTCCTCTCTTCTTCTTCCTCTCGTCTGAGTCTCTGAGCATCTTCAATCATCTGATTACTGTAGTGTCCTCCTCCATTCTGCTCTATCATTGTGTCAATCTTCTTCAGTAGATCATTCACCTGATCTCTGTTATTCAGATCTCTATTGTTGAAGACGTGATATCTGCCTCCACACTGACTAACTAGATCTCTTAATCTACAGTTCTCCTCAATGAGTTTCTCTACAGACTCTCCATCATCTAGCTGATCTCCATGAGTGAAGAGAATGATGGAGTATTTTAACACTTCCTCACCAAATATCATCTTAATCTGCTGAGGAATCTGCTGATCATATTTAGTGATCCTCATATTCACAGGAAACACGGTGAGAAAAGCGTGCGGTCCAGGACTGGATATATAAACACTTCTCGCTATCTCTGTTTTTAACTCTTCATGTCTCATCTGTGTGTCAAATAATCCAGGAGTATCAACTACAGACACAGATCTGCCTGAAACAGTGGCGTGAGCATCTGAACATTCACAGGTTACTGAACTCGAACTCTGTACAGAGTTAAACTCTCTCTGTCCCAGTATTGTGTTTCCAACTGCACTCTTCCCAACACCAGTTTTACCCAGAAGAACAATCCGAAAGGATGAGAGACTGGAGACTGGAGCATCCTGGATGCTGATGGGAATACTTTGTCTCTGTGACACTGTAAAATAAATAAATAAATAAAGTCAATTAAAAAAAAAAACAGATCCATTCATTCCATTGTCAGGAAATTGCCATTTCTTCCGTGGTATTTTAAAAATAACATAATGTAAAAAAAGGAGAATGTTAAAATAATGGTAAAGGGCCGCAGCTGCAGCAGATTACTGTTTTTTTACAGCGCACATTTTTACATTGATCCTATTTCAGGAACATTGATTGTAACATTCTAACAACAAAAAAGTATCCAGTTTCCTGAATGTTAATTGAATGTTATTTAAAGGTGCAAAACACAAGTCTATGAGTTTTTGCAGAACTACGCCCCCTCTGGCATCAAGCGAAACTACAACCAGAGGTGTGCGCGCTCATGGATCACACACGCACATGCACGTTTGCACAAGCTGTTCGCCATACCCAAAGGAGCATCAGCCGCACACATCTTTTGTTACAGTCATGATGACGTAATAAAGTTATAAATCTGCAAGTCATTTAAAATTTGTGAAAGGAAAGGTATTCGAGTAAATTACACACTTATGTGTGTGTGTGAGGGGGAAATGGGGGTGGTAGAAAACTTGGGTTTTTGTTTCCATCTTTCTCCATGTTGAACTGTTTTATGTGCTTACTGTATCCACGTGAGATTGTATTATTATGGAAACACGTTCATGAACAATATAAGTTATTACTTTTCTGCACATCATTTTTTGCTCTAGTTTGTGTAACCCTTGCAGTAAAAAGTTAGCAAAATTATGAGTAACATTTTTTATTAAAACAGCAATAAACCATAGAAAACAATGCATTCTGGGAAATATGTGTCATTTTTGAGAAAGTAACGAACAGGAATAATATCTGGAAATCACAATCACTGAAGGTAATGCCAATGATCTAATAAATCATCAATAATAATAAAAAACTTTTGCACACACAGAGATCAAGATTTAGCATATGAATCTCAGCAATGGTGACAAACAGATCACCTCTGAACATAAGCTCATAATTTATTTATGCAGCAATGCATGATGGGAGCCATGAATGTGTTTTGATTGGTGGCATCCAGAATGCAATGCAACATGCTTTATAATTGTCACCATTGTTAAGATTCACAGGTGAATTCTAACACTGCATGTTTTCGTCGTCTCCCTATCCAAACACACCTGATTCGACTCATCAGCTCATTAACTTAAATACAGCAGCCAAACATAATCTAAAGTGTATGATCTGAGGGTTAAGAGCCCAATTAAAACAAACACTAGTCACTATAATGGTGACGCAGGTGGCTTTTACACTAGGCTCCCTTGCTGTGCTCCGAGCCCGAGCGCGTTTCTTCCCGGTGCAAAAAAAAAAAAAAAAATGTAGATACTTTTTTTTAAGAAAATGTTTTCACACTGATAGCAATATATATATATATATATATATATATATATATATATATATATATATATATATATGAGATTTTTTGTAAACTATTTTAAGAGAGATTTTTTTTTCCTCAGAAATAATTTTAAATATTTCAAATTTATATTGTTTCATGTTCTATGAGAAAATACTTTCTCTCAAAACTGTTTTAGTCTCAAATTGCATTATGTTTTGCTATTGGTATTAAAACATTTTCTCTCAAACTTTTTTTTCTCTCAGATCATTTATTTTCTTGCATGTAATAAAGATCCTAGCTCCATAAAATACATGTTGCATGGTAAGGTTAATTAGACCATTATAGGTTGAACTGAAAGCAAAATTGGAACTTGAATTAAAAAAACATTGTTGCAATATAATATCACATACTATTTTTCAGAAGATAGTTCAATCTGTAATTGTATCCCTTCCATCAGTAACACGGTGAGTTTTTTGGCACATGCATTATGCAGGGAACGCAAATATTTATTTGTATAACTAAATAAAACGAGACCGAAAAATTGCATGCTATTGTTTTCAAGTGCGATCGGTATGGAGAATGTGGAACTCTGTGTGCGGGTGTAATCTTATGAGCAGCAGGAGGCGCTGTCTCGATAAATGCATATTGATACATATATGCATATTGAAACGCTTTACAAGTTGCAAAATGATAATTTTGCATTGAAAATGATAATGATAATAATTGATAAATAATTGATAAATAAAACAAATGATAATAATTGCATTCTGTATTCAAATTTACATTTTACATAGTAACGTTTGGTGCAAAATGAAAATGAAATTGCATAGTACATTTGCCATTTCTGGCAAATGTACTATGCAATTTCATTTTCATTTTGCACCAAACGTTGCTAGAATGGTAATGTAAAATGTAAATTTAAATACAGAATGCAATGCCATTTTACATATTGCATTGCCATTTTTGCATATTACATTTCAAATTGAATATCACTACATATGCTTCCAAAATAATGGCACCAATAAATCAATCAATTTAAATAAATGTAATCCAAAATGTAAAGCTCTCACGCTTTCCTGTTGTCAATCATTTTTGATCATGTACTTACTGTTTGGGCGTTCCAAAACTGGACTTTTGTCCGCTGGAAAACACAAATATGGGATCTGATCAAAATTAATACGAAACATCATAAAATTATTTAAAACAATCTATTTGTCCGTCGGCAGTTCATCCACCAATGAACTACGTGAACAAAGCGCTGGATATTATTATTTATAAACAAATTACTTAAATGTAAATGTATTTGCTGGTTTTAAAGGAATTAGATCTGCATTGTACAACTGTTGCTTCGTCATTCGAAACGCCTAACTTGGCTGCTATCGTAAACAACTTTCAACTCTACTGAAATCTGCAACATTAATCGCCGAATAGACTTTATTCCTAATCTGATGTAGTCTGTCGTTAAAAAAGTTTGACATTCTAATACTTTATTTTTGATCAAAACTTACCTGCACTGTGAGCCATTTTTTGATCTACAGTAGACGAATAAAACCAAAAGTAACTTGGAGACTGGCGTGTCATGGCTTAACAGTATCCTCCTCCTACTCCTTCACCAGACACACACACAGTTGTACACGCCTTCTGGAATGGCTTAGGAAGTGGCCTTCTTTTAGATCTTGTATCGCGCATTACATTTGAAAATATTACCCACTGTATATCCCCCCAAATTGCTTATTTCAAAATTTAAGGTCTGTTGACAATCTTTGCAGTTTTTGTAAGATAGAACAAGAATCGTTACCTCAACAATTTTAGGGTTGTTCATTTTGCATCACATTTTGGAAAAATATTTAATGTTATTTGTCATGTAAAACAAATAATACAATAATGCTTGAAGGAAGGGAAAGAGACTATTACATATTTTGATAGGGATAGAAGTTTATGTAATATTGTATATTTTTATCCTCTTTATTTTAGGTAAATTCCATATTCATAAAGCTAAATTTTCCAAGTCAAGGCCATGTTTAAGATTTTTCAAGTTGAAACCAATAGAGAGAGAGAGAGAGAGAGAGAGAGAGAGAGAGTATCTTAAATGGGTTAAAACTTAGAAAGCTAAATATACTCCAAAATACAATTAAAATTTTAAAAATATTTTTCTTTTTTATAGGCCTAAATAATGAAGTTTGTAAGTCTGTCTAGGCTATGTATAATTATTTTGATTTATTTAATTTTTTTTTTAATATAAACTTTATTCTGGTGTTTTATTTATTTTTCGCTGTAGGCCTATAATATTTGTTTACGAACTGTGATGCTTGCATGTTTGTAACTTGAACTCTAATAAAAAAATATTTTCACGACACGGATGTGATCCTTTGAGTGAAAAAAAAACATAAAAAAAAACAAACACGGACACACCCTGCAGAGCTTCTGAGTTTCAGTGGCTCCCTGCAGTTTCACCTGTTTTACCCGCGTGTGCGCAGTTTCAATAAAGCAGTTTTACCTGCGCATGTTGTTCTGTATTAAAACAATAGTTGTTATTGTTACCAATTATTTTTGCTTATTGGTTATTTTTTTGCTTTTACTGTTGCTTACAGCCCAGGGTCATTTACTGAAATAAAACAATGCTTGTATCAGGAACACTTTAATATTTTACGTTTGTCCTCCAAAAAACTAACATTGCCTATTTCAGAGCCCGTCAATTAGACATTCTCTGCCTATTTGTACACTTAATTGCTCAATGCCTGGTATAACACACAAACTTCTGATTAGACATTCGAAGGCGAACTATTAGTCTAAATCAATATATGTCTAATTATTAATTAAATCTGCCTGACGAAACAAATGACTTGAACAGAAATTATTTACAATAATTTCAAATATTTTGTTAACTTTGGAGACATTACCAAGAATACAGTTTAACAATTCAATTAAATGACCTGAAAGACGTCACCATGTCAGTCATTGCTGCATGCCACAAGTGCCAGATGTGGGCCGGATCTGGGCTGAAACAATGTAGATATGTGGGCCTTAATAAATGAAATCATAATCATATATGAGTTTGAATGAGTTGCTTAATAACTTTTAAAGGTGCATTGTGTAAAATTTAGGAGGATCTGTTAAAAGAAATGCAATATTATATACATAAATATGTTGTCATATGAGATACATACCTATGTTTTTAAAGACCTTACTTAATGAACTGTTATGTTTTTTGTTACCTTAGAATAAGTATACATTGTATAATTTTAATAATCGTTTACAAAAAAAATATTAAAGATGTATTAAATTTAAAAAAATAAATGATTGAAATCACATAGTGATCACATACCAAGATGGCGGCACAAGTGCATCGCGAGGCCCGCGGTCTCTCCAGATGTATTTTTCTTGCTCATTTCGGGTCTGTTTGTGCAGAACAATAGGCTTTATGCCGCGCGTCACGTGACCAAACCGGAAAACGGGTCTCATCGCATCCGCTTGTCAGAGAAAGTGTTAACGGCCGTAAGAACTGACTACGATATCTATGTATTTGTAAGGTAATCAGCTAACCTACCTATTCCACTTTGTTATTGGCGTTTTATTCCATTTAAATATATAAACATTACTGTGAAGAAGAAAAAATATAAAACGTTTAAATATCAATCTGCACATGTGAGGGATATTGGTTATGCTAATCTTTGCTCGCTCCTTTTAAGTTATCTTGATTAAAACTGCAAAAAATTTCATGAAGCACATACAAAAGATCTGGACCGGAAGCGATGAGACCCGTTTTATAGAGAATGCGGAAGTAAGTTGTGCATAAAGCCTATTGTGCCTTTACATCGTATACCCCACGTGAGCTTTTGGATATTGGTTTGCGAACTTCCGACAGTTATATGGACAACCTTCGACTGCTTCCTGAGATCACCAGAACACCCGAGGCTATGCACTCGCAGGCGGCGGCGAGATCGTAAACAAAGGCGGGGGAAGCTCGGAGGACTAAGAGCTAAGCTAAGGCTAACACCATATCGGCTCTCTTTACCCAACATTTTTTTTGCCAACGTACAATCGCTGTTGAACAAGATGGACGAGATTCGACTCAACATCACATGCAACAAGAGACTTTTAAATTGTAATGTCCTTATCCTCACAGAAACATGGTTAAACAGCGGAATACCGGACAACGCTATTTGAGCTAGCGGGACGCGATAAATTCCGGACATTAGATGGCTCCGGTAAGACCAGAGGTGGTGGATTGTGCATTTACATTAACAAAGCTTGGTGCACAAACTCTGCTATTGTTGGGAGACATTGTTCAGCCAACCTAGAGTTTCTTATGGTTAAATGTAGACCGTTTTATCTACCGTGGGAGTTTACTTCCACCATTATAACTGCAGCCTATATTCCCCCGGATGCTGATGCTAGGCTTGCTATGAAAGAACTTCACACAGCCATCAGTAAACAACAGACCGTCCACCCGGAAGCTGCGTTTATTGTTGCTGGTGATTTTAATCATTCAAACTTAAAGTCAGTGCTACCAAAATTTCACCAGCATGTTTCCTGTCACACCAGAGGAAACAAAACTTTGGACCATGTTTACACAAACATGGCTGGAGCTTACGTCGTGACACCCCTCCCCCACCTGGGACAGTCAGACCACCTTTCTCTGTTCCTCACGCCCAAGCATGTACCTCTCATCAATCGTGTGAAGCCATCAGTGAGGACCATTAAGGTGTGGCCTGCGGGGGCAGATTTCTCACTCCAGGAAAGGTTTTTACTCACTGACTGGAGTATGTTTGCTTCTCAAGCCACTAGTGACTCTCACACGGATATTGACTACTACACCTCCTCTGTATTAGATTATATTAATACCACCATTGACAGTGTTACAACCAAGAAGCAGATCACCACATACCCAAATCAAAAATCATGGATGAACAGGGAAGTACGACTCCTACTAAAGACACGCAACACTGCCTTCAGATCAGGAGATGCACAAGCCTATAGCACTTCCAGAGCAAATCTGAAAAAGGGCATCAAAAAGGCCAAGCACAGCTACAAGCTTAAGATAGAGGGACACTTTTACAACGCTGACCCTCGACGCATGTGGCAGGGCATTAAGGCCATCAGTGACTACAAACCCATTCACTCCACCATCCAACTGGATGCCAACTTCCTGAACAAGCTAAATGACTTATGCTCGCTTTGAAAGAGACAACAGAGAAACTGCCATCAAGCTAAAATCCTCAGCAGACCACCCGCCAATCACACTTTCCTCCACAGATGTCTGCAATGCACTGAGCAAGATCAGCGTGCATAAGGCAGCTGGACCAGACAACATCCCTGGGCGCGTACTCAGGGCATGTGCGGAGCAGCTCGCTGGGGTTTTTACAGACATTTTCAACCTGTCTCTTTCCCAAGCAGCTGTACCAACATGCTCTAAATGCACTTCCATTGTGCCAGTGCCAAAACTCCAGCCCGAAGTGCCTTAATGACTACCGTCCTGTAGCACTCACACCCATCGTAATGAGATCCTTTGAGCGGCTGATCCTGGTGTAACCCCTCACACCCGGGTCCAACTCGACCCGCTCCGAGCGGGCCTCGAACCCGGGTCTCCGGCATGAGAGTCAGGCGCGCTAACAAGGAGGCTAAAGACTGCAGCCTCTAGCGTCTGTCGCTAGAGCGCCTATTGAAATCAGGGGAGTGAAGTTTACTCGCACAGCAACTACTAGCTGGCCTCCGTTACACTCACCCCCCTAAACCTCACTCTCATCCGGGTCACGGCACCAATGTAACCCCTACACCCGGGTCCAACTCGACCCGCTCCGAGCGGGCCTCGAACCCGGGTCTCCGGCATGAGAGTCAGGCACTCTAAAGGCCAATTTATACTTCTGCGTTCAGGTCTTGGTTGCTCTGCAGTACTGCTCCGAAACGCTAGTAGGCGGCGGAGGGTTTTAATGTTCCACTGTGTTTACATTCCCCACGGCTAGGTTACTACAAGCAATAGCGACTGATAGAGAGTGGATCATGTTGAAATTGGAGCTTATTGAGGTGGAAAAACAGTTCATTTTAGTGAAATTACTAAAACTGAAAGGCAGAAATGAGAGAAGACGTCGGAGGAGATGGTACGTGTGGAAATGCGTGAAGGTACGTCCGGAAATGCGTATGAGGAAATGCAATGCTACCAAGCCGCCCAATCACCGATCTTGCGGTCCGCGTCGTCGCGACGTGTAGTTACATTTTTGAAGAGGTGCGCGTCAGGCTACGGCGAAGGGTACGCGGTATGGGACACGTCTGTGCGTATGGTACGCCGTACCTATTGCGCGCACCATACGCAGAAGTATAAATTGGCCTTAACCAGGAGGCTAAAGACTGCAGCCTCTAGCGTCTGTCGCCAGAGTGCCTATTGAGATCAGGGGAGTGAGGTTTACTCGCACAGCAACTACTAGCTGGCCTACGTTATACTCACCCCCTAAACCTCACTCTCATCCAGGTCACGGCGGGTGGTTTCACTTTTTTGCGTTTTTAAGCCTCAAAAACGCCGTCGCCGTGTAAACAGGGCCTTACAATTTTAGATAATCTCCTTCAGTGATTCTGCTTTAGGTGTCTTCAATAATGCTCAATCATCACTCATTTAATCACTTAATTATCTCATTAACTTTAACACTCTTGAGTGTGGACTCATATACACTCCCAGGTGTGTTAATTTAACACGAGAGATTTTGTCGTGACAAAGAGCCGTAGTTAACGGAAAAGCTGAGCTATATCGCATTAATTATCGTTGGCGATATGTCCTCGATATTAACTCGATTTGGCTCAGCTTGTCAGTGATCTACGGCTCTTTGTAGCAAATGCCACTCCATCTGAAAGCAGGTGAAGGTGATTTACTGCTAATCAAGGAACCGGCTTTACTGATTAGATGCGCATAACATTATTGTGCGATATATCGCCCAGCCCTTTATGGTATTCTTACATTAACACACTATAAAGTAGATTACAGTAAAGAACTGTCCCATTAATAGCAAATGTTGTGCCAGTTTTATTTACTGTAAAGAGAACCTGGTAAGGTCTAACAGTGCTCATTCATTCAGCAACAGCATTATCAGTGAACACTTCAGTACCAACCCTGCTCCAACACATTTTCAAGTCAATGACGCTCACAAAGCTTGTGACCAGTGGAACAGCCTTGCTATGGAAACACGCAAAACAAATGTAAATTGACAAGAAAATTAGCCTACACATTTCATTTGCATGTTCTCTTCTGTCACACATAGCCCTTTGTTCCAGCATTTCTCTAGATTTTGTTTCCAACTTGGTGTCTACTTATTAAATTTATGAAAAGATTATAGAAAAACATCAAATTTGGCACAGATCTAGCTGAGGGCATACTGTAATGATTTAGCCATGGTGTCTGAGACAATGGTCCTTGAGACCAAGATTGCTGCCAAATCCAAAGTGGTCACTGCCTGAAAGAGATTTGGCTATAGCTTTTGAAACAGATGATATACAAATACAAACTTGATGTCTATTTTACCTTGTCTATTTTTTTGGCCATGGGAATCCCATAGGAATATTTACATTTGTTATTGGGGATATCAGGACCCCCAAAATTCAATTTCAGTTTGAACATCAAAAGCTCACAGGTTTCTGAAACCATCCCCATTAATTGATCTTAAGGGTATCTTGCTGGACAGCGGTTGCCTGATTCCAGTAGAAGCTGGCCTGCAGTAGTGCTCTTTAGGGATGGGCAATATATCGCACAATATAGTTATGTGCACCTCTTCAGTAAAGCCGGTTCCTTGATTAGTAGTAAATCACCTTCACCTGCTTTCAGATGGAAGATATGATGCAGATATGAGTGTTAAATTAACATTCAAGAGTGTTAAAGTTATTGAGATAATTAAGTGATTAATTGAGTGATGATTGAGCATTATTGAAGACACCTGATGATCACAAGCAGAATCACTGGAGGACAAAATCACAAATTGTAAGCCACCGTTATGGAGATCAGTGTCTGCTTTAGTTGGGCTCTTGACACTTATACTTTATACTTTTTATTTGTCTGTTATTATTGATTTAAAGTAGTATTACTATAGTCATTATTTCACGACCATTTGACCTGAGTAGAGGCCAGTTAAATTTACTTCATTGTTTATCGTTACAGAAAATCATCATATTCTTAACTTTTACAATGTAATCCAAATAATTTAAAAAAAGTTGTCTTTTACCATCTTAGAATTATAAATGAAATCAGAAGAAAGTCACCTGATGTACCATTTCAGAGTCATTTTATTCTGTTACTCAAAGACACTTACAGAAAACCAAGAACAAATTAAAACATATAAAACACATTAAAGGGTAATGCATATTCTTAGAAACATGGATTGCATTTGATTTTGTAGGTTTTTATTTTTTGATGACCTGAGAAATTGAAATTGAAGTTTACATATAGTATTTCTGCAACATTTCATCAAGATCAGTAAAGCATCAGCATCTTCACTGTATTGCAGTAAAAGCTCCAGTAGCTCCAGCTAATCCTGCTAACACTGTAACAGGAAGCTCATCTCCTCCTCTAAAGTGACCAATCACGGCTCCAGCTGATAAACCACACACAACACCTGCTGTCTTCAGTAATATCTGTCTAACAGCGCTGGGACCCTCATGAGAAGATGAACAGATAAACTGACTCTTCGACATCAATCTCCAGAGAATCCCAGTGAAAACTCCTGCAGTTGATGCTGATCCTACAGTAAAGAACCCCTTAGTGAACATCCATCCATGTGAAGAGTCTCTGCCCCACACCGAAACACCTCCTGACACTACAGCAAAACATATAAATATACTGACATATTTCAGCGTTTTCTGTTTAACAAACAGATATCTGAACCTCTTCCAAATAGACTCAATTTTCTCCAGAGTCTTGGCTCTATCTTGTTCCTTATCTCTCCTTACACATGCCTCAGTCTCTATTCTGAGTTCTCTCTCTCCCCTCTCCTCCTCTGTTCTCCTCTCTCTCTCCTCTCTTCTCCTCTCAGTCTCCTTCAACATGTCGAGTGTGTAGCAGGAGTTTGAGTTCTCAGACACGACTATATCAATCTTCTCTATGAGTTCAGTCACCTGTCCTCTGTTTGCTGGAGCTTTAATGTTAAACTCAAGATATCTCTGCCCACATCGGTTAATAAAAGCAGATAATTGAGGATTCATCCTGATCATTTCTGCTAGTGTCCTCATGTGTCTCTGACCTGCGTGAGTGAAGAGCACTACAGTAAATCTGAGAGCTTCTTCACCAAACTTCTCCTCAAACCAAGCAGTGAAATCCATCTCCTGCTTAGTGAAAGTGCTTAAAGACAGAGTAAGCAGGATCACATGAGGTCCTGGAGAACATAATTCAAGAGCTTTCTTCAGCTCTGAGTCTGAATCAAAGTCAGTGTGAGTGGAGAAGATGAAGTCTGGAGTATCGACGACTCTTACACTCCTGTTATTAACATTACCAGTGTGTGATTTACAGAATCTGGTCACTGATGAAGAGCTCATTACTGACTCAAACACTCGATCGTTAAAGATGATGTTCCCTGCGGCGCTTTTCCCAGATCCGGTTTTACCGATCAACAGCAGCACTGTGTTCTGAAACGTAAAAATCATATAAAATGAATTGTACAACACATTATTTCTAATACTATTAATAAAGAAAAAGAGAGAAACTCACCTGCTCCATCTTCTGAAGGTCCTTTATCTCTTTGCTCAAAGAAAACTCCACAGGAAAAAAAAAAAACGTCTAAACTGAATAACAACGACACAGATTATGCAAGCAGCACAGACATGTAAAGATCTATGAGTAGTTTTTTCTTTTAGTGAAATCATGACCTGAAAAACTATGCAAAAAAAAAAAAACTGGACAATGTGAATCATTATCAAATGAAGCAATCCATATCTCCTGCTGACTGGCACTCTTTAGTTCAAAACCTTACATTACATTTGACGCCAAATTTCGTGATATGCAATATTTACTATTAGTCAAATTTTTACCTGCACAATGTCTATAGCATTTGTTCATGACATTAGACTGAAACTTGAACACTCACCGAGAAGCACACAATGTAGTCGAGGTGAAAATCGTTCTCCCAGAAGCGAGCTTTATGCAAATGATGAGGAATTCACCTTTAACAAAGGCGTCAGACAAAGGAGAGATGGATTGACCTTAAAATAATCCAATAATAAAAATATTATTAAATCCCCCCCCCCCCCCCCCCACCACAGATTATAGAGCCGCCTATATCGTCAGCACCTTCCTCAACACCAGTGACAATAATTGCTATGTGTTCTTCTAAATCACGTGATTGTGTGATTCCCATTTGGGGAGGGCTAACATATCACAAACACACAAAGGTGCGCTTAAACAGACCAGACCGATAATTAAATACAAGGCGCACCATATAAACGCAAAAGCAAAACCCATCTCGTCAAGTCTGTACGTCTGCAGCACAAGACTCCAACTATTTCACTTGAATTTCGAAGTACTCTTCAGGTAAGGAACTGCTCATTTACTTTTATTAAGTTGCAAATGTGTAAAATAACTTTCACATTATTGCCAAGTAAAAATAATTTGCAATGTTTACTAATATATAATTTAAAACACCATTAATTAAACTCACTGTAAAAAAAAATCTAATTTCGCAGAAAATAACTGATTTGACGATCATTTTCTTTCATTTTAAATTGTAGCCTACTCAAAACAATGTAAAATTACAAATAATATCTGTAAAATAAAAATGCAGCTGTTATTTTAGGTATTGTGACATTAATGACAAATTCCAGTCATTCACATTTTTTATACAGAAAATTGATTGTATTTTTCTTACAGTATTTTTTCTGTTTTCTTAAATTACATAAAAATGTATGTAAAATTACAAATATAATCTGTAAATATAGCTGCGAGCAGTTACCGGGGTGGCGGTGCCGCCGGCTTTGGCCCTGTCATCGCTTCTCGCAGCTATATATATATATATATATATATATGAAGAGTTCAAATGCAAAAGCCTCTAAGTGCCATTTGAAATTTTCTTCTAAAATGATCATTTTTATCAAGCTTGTATATTTAAGTTCAGTAATTTCACTTAAATGGCAATGAAGATTACCTATTAATTGTCATTTAAGTGAAATTACTGAACTTAAATAAACAAGCTTGATAAAAATAGTCATTTTAGAAGAAAATTTCAAATGGCATTTAGAGGCTTTTGCATCTGAACTCTTCATATATATATAGCTTATCAAGACAGGATATTACTTGCCTGATCTGATTAGAACAATAATGTCTATGTGTGTGAGGAGTGATTGAACAATGAAGACATAAAAACATACTGTCCTTTTTTTCATACAGGAAATTATTCAAACTGGAATATATATATATATATATATATATATATATATATATATATATATATATGTACACTTGCAATATAACACAACATTGTGCTTGTGTCAAACTATAAACTGTAGTACTGTATACTGCAATCTACAACTGTAAAGAACTGTAAAGCAACCGATATCTCTCTCTCTCTCTTCTCTCTCTTCTCTCTCTCTCTCTCTGCCATCTTTTGGACATTCATCATGTGGCATTGGTTTTAATTTATTGTTTTAATTAATTCATTCATTTAGGTTCAATTACTAAAAATAAAATCATAATTTATTTAAAGCAAATTATAAATTCAATATATATATATATATATATATATATATATATATATATATATATATATATATATATATATATGGGTTGTATGCAAATTTTGTTTTAAAAAGGGAAAAAGAAGATATATTTCCAGAAAGACAAGGCCTTAAACTTTAAAAGGGGTGCAACTCTTATCACTGCAACAAACGTAGTTACACACACAAGACACGTCACTTACATTTAACATGCAATATAGACTTTTTTCTGTTTCAGCAGAGAAAATAGTTAAACAAAGATCACAGCAAACCATCACGCATCTCAAAGAAATGTTTTCTCATTACTGAATGATTCAATAATTTCAGCATTTTGAACGAATGAATCCATGACTCGTTCATTAAGACGGTCGCCTGGCGACACCTTATGGCGATTTATTTAAAACACAAATGGCTCTATCTTCCACCCAGCGCAAATGACTTTATACACAAACGCATGTATCATTCCTATTTTGCACGCGTGCAAAGCGGGATTTTCCCCTCCACAGACGCACGTCGGTAAACTAGGAAATGAACTTTCGCTCCCTGGGCGGATCAGCGCAAAAAGGAGGCGTGTTTCGGCGCAAACATTCCCTGGTGCTATTTTACACTTCCAGAAATCAATTGCGCCACTGACCAGAAAAAAAAATGGTCTAAAGTCAGTGGCGCATTGTTCATAATGCTATTTTAAGAGCGCATGCTTGGCCATAATGTTGTGGGTGCATAACGCGCATAACACGCTACACTGATTCCCTCATCAACACAGATGCAGTAGTTTTTATTATTTCAAATCATACATTATAACAAGGAAAAATATTAAAAGAAAATCAAAAAGGAAGTCACTGTGCTTTAGCTACATGAAGATGAAAAATCGTATTACCCATTTTTAAGGCTAATTGTAGTTGTAGCGAAGTCCCACTACAATTAAAAGTTCCGCTGATTGAGGCGGCCATATATGGATCAGATTCCGATTAGAGAATTGAGGAGTGGAGAAGAGATTCTTGGTTATGAGGCATTTATTCACAATCTTGAATATGCATCTGGGTTTGCATCTGTGTTTGTATATGGTCTACAGAAAGGAATAAAAGAAATAATTTACAATAGTATTCCACTTGAATGTCAATTATTAAACATGAAATAAACGGAAATACAATAGCACTCAACATAATACAGTGCTGTAAACAAACACTCGCGCTTTATCGGAGCAATACGCCCGCGCTACTAGTGATGACTCATCAGATTAGCTCGGCAGATTACAGCCAAAATAAACGGTAAATCCAAGCAATATAAACATAGAAAATAACCAATCACATGCACAACACATACTAATAAAATATAGATAGATATATGTGCACTTACGTGTATTGCATGAACGCATTTACACAGAACAAAACCATCAGCATAAACGATGATTTACTTTCATTTTCTACCGGGTGCGTCACCAATAACGGAACGTGCAGGAAACAATAAACAAACATTAGTTCCTAGAACAGGGTTTCTGACATTGCCGCCCCAATTATCTGTCAAAATAATTAAACACTCTAAGAAAGCCTGTCTGAAGTGTCGATGTTGGAGTTCTCAAGATGAGGAAGCGGGATCAGTCGGACAACTGGACGGGTGTAGGTTTTCTCCTTAACTTTGACTCTGGCGATACGGACTCTACCATCAGCCCCGGCCAAGGTCTCCATCACAGTGCCGACAGGCCAGAGCGCCCATGGAAGTTGTGGATCGACAATAAGCACTACTTGACCAACTGTCAGTTCTTTGACATCCGTCCTCCACTTTTGACGACATTGCAAGCCTGGGAGGTAATGGCGAATGAAGGCAGTCCAGAAACAGTGAGCCAGGACCTGACTGTGTCGCCATCTCCGTCTTCCTAGCAAGTTGTTAGAGTCGTACAGGACCTGAGGTAGAGAGGCATCACGGCGACCCATAAGAAGCAAATTTGGAGTCACTGGATCCAAGTCTGCAACATCTGAGGATACATAGCCAAGTGGCTTGGCATTTAAAATGCTCTCAACTTCCACCAGAAGGGTTTGTAGTACTGGTTCTGGGACTGACTGCTCTCGCAGGATTAACCGGAGAGCTGTCTTGACTGATTTTTACCTCACACTCCCAGGTTCCCCCGAAGTGAGGAGCACTTGGTGGATTATGTCGGGAACCGGATTTTCTGCTCAGCCAGCAGCTCCTGGAGCCTTGGTGACATAGCAGTGAAGGTCTCTTGTAGTTCTCGATTACCTCCAACAAAATTAGTGCCATTATCGCAAAGCAGTTCCATGGGCTTGCCTCGTCGCGCTATGAATTGGCGCAAAGAGAGCAGGAATATGTCAGTGTCCAAATGCTCTAATAGATCCAGATGAACAAACCGTGTCATCATACATTTGTAGATTACCCCCCATCTTTTCTCTTGGCGGCGACCAACTTTAACTGCAAATGGGCCAAAGCAATCTACACCAGTAGAATAGAATGGTGGCTTAAACAGGTTCAGCCTGCAGGGCGGTAGATCAGCCAATCATGGGGTTTGTGGCTTGGCACGCCACCGCTGACATTCTTGACAGGTGTGCTGCTGTTTACGAATGGCTTCTCTGCCTCGAAGTACCCAGTACTGCCGACGAAGTTCAGCTAATACCCTTTCCGAGCCTGGGTGAAGGAGTCGCTGATCAGCCTCCTTAATTAGCAGCTTGGTGATGAAATGGCCAGGGTCTAACACAATTGGATGTATAGTATCCAGGTCAAGGTCACTCGCACGGCGTAGCCTTCCACCCACTCTAATGAGACCAGTGTGCACATCATACTCTGGGGCAAGAGAGCTTAAGCGACTGTCAGCTGGAACTGACTGTCCAGCCTTTAAGGCCCTTACTTCAATTGGGAATGAATCACTTTGGGCCTGTGACAGGAGGAGCCTCTCTGATTCGATATAATCAGAAGCCCCGACATGAGTGTCAGTATCGGCACTGGCCGCCCCATGCAGGGATCTAACAGTAGCCTGGACAAGATCTTGCCATGTGTGGAACTGGCTTGGATCAGGAAGGGAACTACTAGAAGTGGAAACAGTGCCAATAAAGGCAGCCTTCTTTAACTCACTGAGATCTGGCTTCCCTTCAGTTTTAGAGGTTGATGGCCACTGATCAACTGGCTGGTTCAGGAAGGCTGGTCCTGAGCTCCACTTATGAGGACCTGCCAACTCTGTTAGTGTAAGACCTCATGTGATGTGGTCAGCAAGGTTGTTAACCGACTCAACATACCTCCATTCTGCCATTTCAGTAAGGGTCTGTATCTCTGCTACACGTGTTCCTACGAACACCTTATAGCGGCAAGACTCCGATGTCAGCCAGTACAACACAGTGGTGGAGTCAGACCAGTAAGTAACCTTGTGAATAGGAATGGTCAACTCCGTTTGGATCACCTTGGCCAGCTGAGGACCAGTCAGCGCAGCACTCAGCTCCAATCGAGGCATAGAGAGACATTTCCTCGGGGCTACTCTAGACCTGGCCAAGACGAAAGTTACGGTTACCTGTCCTTGACTATCTGTGGTGCGCAAGTAGGCAACCGAACCATAAGCTCTTTCCGATGCATCACTGAAGATATGAAGCTCTCGAATGACAGAACTCTCGTCAGTGGAGGCAGAGGTGTATGCTCGAGGGAACTGCAACTGAAGGAGAGTCGGAAGTTCTCCTACCCAGGCAAGCCACTGTTCTCTCAAATGTTGAGGTTCAATGGGGTCATCCCAACCAAGGTTATGCTTCCAAAGGTCTTGGACAAGAACCTTGGCCCAGGTAGTGAATGGGGTGATAAACCCCAAAGGGTCATATTGACTCGCCAATGTCTTATACATATTCCTCATGGTAGGGGCAGCCGTCTCTGTGGAGCGTAAATTATACCCCAGAGTGTCGTTGATACAGTTCCAACGGAGACCCAGAGTGGGTTCTTGGAGGTCAGTGCTGCATTGTGCCAACCAGCGCTCACTATTAGCAGACTTGGCATCTGTGGGAAGGTGTTGGATCACAGATGGTAGATTGCTTGCCCATTGCCTTATCTCAAATCCTCCCTCGGTGAGAAGCTGGCGCAGTCCATCCACAATTTCTCTTGCTTCATTTGTAGTTGGCGTGCTGTGAAGGCAGTTATCAACATAGAAAGAATGTTCCACTATGTTAACAATGTCAGCCATGTCATCTTTGTGTCCTTGGGCATGATGTTGGAGGGCATAAATAGCACAACGTGGGCTGCATGTAGTGCCGAACGGAAGTACCTGCCATTCGTATATATCAGGTTTCACCTCCCGACGCATGTCCCTCCACAGGAACTGCAGCCCTGACCTGTCCCTAGGCAGCAAACGTACCGGATGGAACATTGCTTTGATGTCCCCACTGATAGCGACCTTGTGTTGGCGGAATCTCAGAAGGACACCCAGTAAGGAAGGTCCCAAAGTTGGCCCAGGTAGCAGTTGATCATTCAAGGATTGTCCCTGATGTTTAAAGGAACAGTTAAAGGCTATCCTATCTTTACCGCTGTGATGCACCATATGGTGCGGGATGTACCAAGACTCTGTACCTTTGTTGGCTTCTTCTGGAGTGATCTTAGCCACATAACCAGCCACCTCCAACTTCTGGATCTCAGTACAGTAAGCTTTAGCCCTCTCAGGATCCCGTACCAGCCTACGCTCTGTGCTACACAAACTGAGGAGCACGCTCTCTGCCTCTGCATGGAGTAAACTCATCGACGTCCGTTTCTGACAGTAGTACTGAAGGATCAGACCTGTTTGCCCAATAGTGGCAAGAAACATACGTATATAATGTTTAACCGACGCTGATGTGGGAGGGTTTCTCGTCGGTCTCATCGGTTGTGAACGCTCCTGGCGCACGTCTGGTAAACCTGCCGTTATATAACAATCCGTCATGCAACATGCGCACCTGCTCTTAAAGGGTATGTTGGATGGCGCTCTGATTGGTTCATTTCACGTTACGCCCAAACCACACCTATGAATAATGAAGCTGCTCCAGACCAACCCCTTTTAGATTTAAGCCAGGCGCAAGAGTCATTTATCCCGCCGGGAAAATAGCAACAGTGCCGGGACCTGCCCACAAAATTACTAGCCCTTTGACACTTGCGTTTCAGATCATTAAAATAGGGCCCTATATGTGGAAACCCATGGTGACTATATTTACACAGGTTTTCAACCCTATTTGAATATAAAACCCAGTTGAATATAAAAAAGTGTAGTTCAAATGTTACTCCTGCTCATCATCGGTAGCTTTCACAGTTGCTAGGCGACGAACAATAGTCCATCATTTTTTCTAATAAAAATGCTGTCGTGCAATGGCTTATAGGGTAGGATAGGCCACTAAGGATCCATTTATGTATCCTTTCTTTCACGGGGAAATGAAGGGTGCATTTGGTGTCGCTTTTGAATCAGGGAAGCCTTCGTCACGCCGTGATGACGCAATCATCCTCGAATGCGACCTTCGAAGGTTGCAGCCTTTGAATCGGGACATCCTTCGTCCATTATGACACTTCGTCTAATGCGGCCAATCGGCCTTCAAATACGTTTCATTCTGTTTCATTATTGTTTAATATTATTATATTATTTAACATTTTTATTAAAATTAATATGAGAGTACCTGACTTCACAAATAATGCTTTATCAAATTCAGCTCAGATCTTCTGATTCGCTTATCTTTTCTTATTGTTTGGACTTAAGGCCATTGCACACTGAGTGCGAAATTCGCATCCAAAATTTTCGCACGTTAAAAAAAAAATTCGACCTCACGTTATGTCCATCACGCTTGCACACCGCCTCCGAAACTTTCGTCCGTCATAAAATTAATCGGATCAGGTTCGATTTTCTGCGTTTTTCGCAACCAGAGCCAGCATTTTGAGAGGTCTTTTGACAATTCAGGGCCAGGGGGAGCTCATCCTCAAATCATTGCACATATGCGCCATGCTTTCAGTTTTGGTTTTCAAATCGATCAAGTGTTTATGTTCTCTTCTCTATATTGGTTTATGAAATTAATAAACCTCCCCTTTCAATCAGTTTGAAATTTAGGATCGAATATGGTGTGATTGAGCAGCCAATTCGATAACTAATGTAGTATTTGGCTGTTCTGTCTGCCCAGCGCTTCCACCGGACCGGGCCGCGCGCGGGCGTGTGTTTGTGTGTGTCCATACCTTATTAGACACACTGTCAGTCTCCGTTCAGAATCGGTTGGTTCACGGAAATTGGTGGTCTTGTTTTTAATATGTGGCTCCAGAATCGCTAGCAAAGCATCAAACTGTCCCACTGACATTCTGAGGTAAATTTTGAATCGCTCAGGATAACTTCGCAACTCCTTGATAAGGTGATAAGAATGCTTGATAAGAACTCTCCTTCCTCTCGGCGCATTTCAGGATTGGATGGACGTAATATTCATATAATATTCAATATGATTCTCTTTTCAATAAGAGAGAGGGCAACAAAATGATCCTCACTACTTGACGAATCCATTTGGTATTTTTGCGTTTTTTTTTCCCGCAAAGGTTTAAAAAATACGCAACGGACTCGGTGTGCAAGGTTTCTATGCGTGACGAATTTTTAGACTGACGAACACGAAAATACACACACGAAAATTTCGTACTCAGTGTGCTGTGGAACATAAAATCCCATTGACTTGCGTTCTCTCATCAATGAAGGCCGTAATCCTTAACGATGTCCACTAGAGGTGGCGACATGAAAATAAATAGTTTTAATAGTTTTAAATAAATAGTCAGTCTACTCTTTTACTCTCTTTACATCAGTTACAGTGACAAATAAATGCATGAATTGTATTCATAAAAAGGCCATAACTGTGTATGAGACCAAGCATTAACCTGTACAACTTAAAACGTTTTATTTAGGGTTTTTAGCCCAACTTCAAAGTTTGCCTCTCTCTAGTTTCTTTTACCCAGTTTATTATCAAATCCTTCAAATAAAGGTAAGGGACATGCAATATGGCATGCAGTGTTTGCAGATAATCTGCTTTTCTTTGACTAAATAATGACTAACGAACATTTTTAATTTGAATTTTTTAAATAATATTTTTACTCTTACACTATGTTAATATTTTTATTTCTAGGCTACCCAATAAAAATGGAAGGAAAAATGATGACTATGTGTTTAAATCAAGACTTCGTATTAGGGAAAGTCCCTGCTTCTGACACAGGTGATGTAGCTGCAGGAATCAGTGAAGTGTTGTTGACTCCTGAAGTGCCAGGACATTCTGGTGCAAAACTCAGTGAGTAAGAGCTTTGGAAAGTTCTCCTGAAATGTGAATCTGGTTCCTGAGTGTGTGTGTTTTTTTACAGCTAGACAGATTCACCCAGTAAAGGTTAACAATTAAATACTTTTTTATGACAAAAATTGTCTTAAAATGTGATATGTAAATGTGTCCATTTTATGAGTTTAAAGCTAGATTGATATTTCCTTTATTTGGGATTATGTTGTAAAATAAGTTTTTTTTTTGTGTTCTTTAAAATACAGTGCCAAATAAACCACAGGAAAAAAATACTGACATCCAGGATATTCCTGCTGCCAGTCTCTCACCCAGACGGATTGTTCTTCTGGGTAAAAGTGGAGTTGGGAAGAGTGCAGCTGGAAACACAATACTGAGACAGAGAGAGTTCAGATCTGTGATGAGTTCAAGTTCAGTAACCAGTAAATGTTCAGCTGCTCGCGCCACTGTTTCAGGCAGATCTGTGTCTGTAGTTGATACTCCTGGATTCTTTGACACAAAGATGAAAACTGAAGATTTAGTGACAGAGATAGCGAGAAGTATTTATATATCCAGTCCTGGACCGCACGCTTTTATCATCGTGTTTCCTGTGAATAACAGATTCACTGATCAGGAGCTGCAGATTCCTCAGCAGATTGAGATGATGTTTGGAGAAGAAGTGTTAAAATACTCCATCATTCTCTTCACTCATGGAGATCTGCTAGAAGGAAAGCCAATAAAGAAACTCATTCAGGAGAACTGTAGATTAAGAGATCTAGTTCAGCGGTGTGGAGGCAGATATCACGTCTTCAACAATAGAGATCTGAATAACAGAGATCAGGTGAATGATCTACTGGAGAAGATTGACACAATGATAGAGGAGAATAGAGGAGGACACTACAGTAATCAGATGTTTGAAGATGCTCAGAGATTCAGACGAGAGGAAGAAGAGCGGAGACAGAGAGGGGAAGAAGATCAGAGACAGAGAGAGGTGAGACAGAGAGAGAGGAGACAGAGAGAAGAAGAGGTGAGACAGAGAGGGATGAGACAGAGAGAAGTAGAGAGGAGACAGAGAGAGAGAGTACAGAGACAAGATCATATTGAGAGAGCTCCACAAGAACCAGGCAGTGGATTTCAGCTGTTTCTATCCAAGTATGAGCGTCATATTTATATGGCAGTCGTAGCAGCTGGTTTTATAACTGGTGGTGCAGTTGGAGGAGCTGTAGTTTATGGAGTTGTTGGTGGAGCTGTGGGTGGAGGTGTAACTGGAGCTGTAGTCGGTGGAGTTGGAAGTGGAACTGTAACTGGAGCTGTTGGTGGAGCTGTTGGTGGAGCTGTTGGTGGAGCTGCTGTTGCTGGATTTGTTGCTGGTGGAGCTGCTGCTGCCAGTATTGGAGTTGTTGCTCAAGCTGCTGGTGTTGGAGTTGTTGCTGGAGCTGCTGTTGGAGGTGCTGTTAAGGGAAATGTTGCTGGAGCTGTCCAGGGTGGAGTGGTTGTTGGTGGAGCTGTTCTTGGTGGAGCTGCTCTTGGTGGAGCTGCTGTTGCTGGAGTTGTTGCTAGTAAAGCTGCTGCTGCCACTGTTCGAGCTGTTGCTAAATCTGTTGGAGCTGCTTCTAAATCTGTTGATGGAGCTGCAGTCAGAGAAGCTGTTAATGGAAGTATTGCTGGAGCTTATAATAGTGTAGTGGTTGTTGGTAGAGCTGTTATTGATGTAACTGTTAATAATCACTCCCAATAGGCTTTATGCACAACTTACTTCCGCATTCTCTATAAAACGGGTCTCATCGCTTCCGGTCCAGATCTTTTGCATGTGCTTCATGAAATTTTTTGCGGTTTTAATCAAGATAACTTAAAAGGAGCGATAAAGATTAGCATAACCAATATCCCTCACATGTGCAGATTGATATTTAAACGTTTTATATTTTTTATTCTTCACAGTAACGTTTAGATATTTAAATGGAATAAAACGCCAATAACAAAGTGAAATAGGTAGATTAGCTGATTACCTTACAAATCCATAGATATCGTAGTCAGTTCTTACGGCCGTTAACACTTTCTCTGACAAGCGGATGCGATGAGACCCGTTTTCCGGTTTGGTCACGTGACGCTCGACATAAAGCCTTTTATCTGGATAAGCTCATTCCAACTGATGAAACAGATTCCATCAATTCAGTTAATCAATCTAAGAATACACTAACAAGCGTATTCATATTCATATACCTCATATACAATTTAAAATTCTTTGTGTAGCTGAAACTTAAACATTAACCTAAAACATTAAATTAGTTATCACCCTTGACTGTTAGCTAGTAATAACAGACATGTCTTAATGTAAAAAGCCAAGAGACTACAACTTCAGAAGTTTCAGTTTTGTAAATTATATAGCATAAATATAATCTTAGAGTCTGGATTATGCTTGACCTATAGCAACAAAACTTTAAACACTAATGTGTTTTGTGCAAAAGCATACAAGATAACATATTTCAACATGAAACTCATTTTAAAAATTAGTAAATTTTACTGTTAGGTTCTTGTTTGTGTATTCAAGAACACATTTGACGATGTAGTCAGATTTAGTCAAGCCAAATTTGTTTTCCTCACCAACATGACATCATGACTTTTGCGTAAACATACACGCCACTTTCGAGTCAAGTGGCGTATTATTTCTACGCATTTTGAGCTATTCGCGTGTATCCGCGTGTATGCGTGTATGTCTACGCCATTAACGTCCGCGTCATCCCGCGTGTCAACACGCGCGTCAAATATCCAGTCATAAATGCCATTAACCCCAGTGACGGTTAAGTTTAGGGACGGGGTTGAGGTAAGTCCTATATTTATATAACGTTAAGTCAACGGCGTTCATAAACACGCTGAAAAGCGATTATGCGTCTTCATAACACGCCAAAAATGCAAATTCGAATTGGCGTGTCATACATACGCTACTTCATGAGATCAGCCTGTCCTCACTGTCTCATGCCTTCTGCCTTTTCTCTGTCTGTTAGAAGAGATCACTTTGCAAGTGCAGGTGAATAATTTCAAATATAAGATACAAATGGAAAATTAATCTGATGTAAAGATATTGTACTAATTGCAATATTTGATTTGAAAGAAAAAATTAACTATAACACTATTTCGACTGTCCACTTTTATTCTGAACGATAATGTTTCTGAATGTATTCTGTCAATTACTGTTATCCAGCATATGAATAATTTGTTCTGTCATGGGATGTTTCTTGGGCTTCTCTGTTTAAATGTGACATTAATTGGGTAGTGGTTCCATTTATGTCTATTGTAACCTCCAAAATCTTCATACTAAATGAAAGATAACTTCTCATAATTAAACTTTGTTTTCATGATGGTCTTTCCTTTTCTCATTAATCCACAAAAAAAGTTATTGTTTTTGTTGTTTTCACCAATATAACCTTGTATTGTAACACACTGTCAGTGGTTTGATACTCTTTGTTTCGTGCTTTCTATTATTAAAACATATTGTTCATGTGAAATAGGGATATAGTGAAGTGTGGTTCTGTACTCTGGGAAAAGAAATATATCAGACCATTTTTAAATATGATATGTTTAATGTTTATGTTTATGTTTTAAAGATATATGTCTCTCTCCAGAGGCCAAGTTACAATATCTGAATAAAATCAATAACCTGCACAAATGGCTCAGTTTTTTTTTTTTTGAGAAGTTATCTCATATTTAACTGGCAAAAGTAAATATTCTTCTGTTAAATCCATTTTACATTGATGACTATTTACTGATCATGTGAACACAGTTGTACAGAAACTAATTAGAGGGTGAGGAAATGAAGAGAGAAACAGATGGAGACACTTTTCACCACCCCTACGGCACTTTAATTTATCTTTGTTACGTATACAATAAAGCTTATTAGTATATTGGTTTACTACTTTAGTTAACATGAGCTGCATAGTTTGTGCTTTTGCTGTTTAATAATCATTTGAAACTGATCAAACTGGCAACTCCAGTAATAAATAAATACATCTAAGATTATGAGAGATATGTTGTAGTAATTAAAGCCATTACATTTGTATTGGGGATTGCCCCACTGAAAACTGGTGGACTATGTTATTGACCGCGGCAGAACTCTGGTCAAGGACCAGAGCTAGAGTGCATACCCTGACTACGTCAGACTTCCTACTTCCGCTAATTTCATTTCGCTCCTGTAGTCAGTATCTATCTTTCACTTTTCCACCGGCCTGAAAACAGCCGGCCAATCAACGAACAGAGGGCGGGCTGAGAGCCGTGACGTAGACGCTAAGCGCCGAGTTTTACATGTAGGTTAGAGAAATCGAAAACCAAAACAACCGCAGAAATGGGAAACAAGACACGGGATGCAATTCGCTCAGTTATGAAGAACATTCCAGGGTTTTTCAAACTGAAGCAAAAGTCGTTTACAGCCGTGTTCACTCCAGTATTTCGCTCGCATCATCAGTGTTTACAGCCATGCGCGTGCACTTCTGCCGCTCTAGGCGAAAAACAATTTTGCTGCCCCTCTATTTGCAACGTATGCCAGCAAAAACCAGCATGCTTGGCCATTATGTAGCTTGCACAACGCAATTATACTTTTGATTCTCTCAACACGCAGCCGTTTTTATTTTTGCAAATCATTATAACAAGGAAAAATATTAACACTTCAAGCTTAGCCATTTAGGCTACCCAATTTTCCAGGCTAATTGTAGTAATCAGACCTGTTTGCCCATAACTATGCATAACTATAAGGACATAACTTACCCCCATTCAACGTCGTCTTTTACAGCCATGACAAGAACGTCGGTCACCTCGGCTGTGAACGCTCCTGGTACGCTCTTATTATCATAATATTATTATCATAATAATAACAACAACAATCCACCATATTTCATTGCAGCATTACTCCCAGATATGCGATTCATGAACTATCTGTTCATTGTATGTCATGTGACAAATGAACGTAAGACTCGGAAGGTAAGTGATTATTAATGTTCTCTGTAAATCATTTTTTACTGTATTATGATTTCTTAATTCAGAATATGATCAACATTGTGTAGGTGGATGAGATTGGGGAATTTGGCAGCTAAAATTATAACATTAAGCCACTTAAATAAACGAAATGACTCAGAGAATCAGTAAAATGAACTTCCTATTCATGACTCGTGAAAGCAGGCAAGGGCTCGTCCTCGCGGGGCGGCGGAAGCTAAATCAGTCATGACTCGTGTTCGTGAGAGCAGGGCACGCTGACGTTGCGGGGCGGCCGCAACTCAGTAAATCATATAAATAAGCTAGTTTATGAATTGTTCATTCCCGGTTGGCACACGTTTTGCAGCCTTTACAAAAGCGCCGCTCCCTGTTTACAGTGGAAGTTCGCTCATAAGCTGCGTTCCATTCGACAGGGTCCCTAAGCAGTGTTCACTGCTCCCTACTCCCTGAACACGGTACACCAGTTGAAGTGGACTTCGCTGACAATACCGCTCATTTGGAATGCCCTGCAAACGTCATCAGTTAAGTTAAGTTAACGTACGGGGTTCCGCAGATTATGATAATAAAACAATTAGATATAGGCTTACATTAATATTTCAATTGAATTTAATATCACATTTAAAATATATATAATATACAATAATAAATAAAAATATGATAAGGTAAATTCTGAGGTAAATGGTTGTGGTAATCGTTTATAAAGTCCCAAGGACATACAAAAAATAGCATAATGTAAATGTAATATTCATCCCAATAACCGTTAAAAAATACTTAGTATAATAATGACAAAATGTATGCATACTTACACACAAACATAAACTCCTCCATCGTTATTTACGACCGCTCTGACTGGTGATGACGTGACGCGCAATGACAGTTGGGTGATTCCGCTCTCCACTTCCTGTGAAGTGATGTATCGATGTTCACTTATTCCCTACGCCGTTTGCAGTGCCCTTCCAACTGAACATGTTCGTTCCCTTCGGATTGGAATCTCACTTAAGATGGCGAAATACCCAGTGAAGTCCACTTCGCAGTTCACTAACGGTCGAATGGAACGCACCTATAGATTTGAGTTCGATGTATAATGTCTCGATGCAGCTGTGTCGGCGCATAACATACGTCATAAATAAACTTATCTGATTGGCTTACGGGTAACCAATGATTTTAAACGTCAGAGATGCGCCCCTTGCGAGAGAGAAAACACTTCTCTATTGTGCCATTCCAGACTCTGTCTACGAAGCAAAGTGAAGTAGCAGAGTCTGGTAGCTATTACCAGGCTATAGAGAGCACGGATACATGAAATATATAAATCAAGAAATATAGGCCTATTAATATGTGTCTAAAATAGACAGCATAATGCAATTAAATTGACAAAACCCCAGATGTAAATTATAGAAATTGGACGGTCTTCATCACTGGCAGTACCAAATGACAATCAGTGAAAGATATTATCCACATAGAAAGTCACTTCAAAAGTATTAGCTTGTAAATAACAAATGAGCCGCGATGCTAGCGGGATAATCTGCTCGTTAAGCAGGATCAAATTACCGTTAGAAAGATCGCTAAACATAAACATTATCTAACTCGGCACAGATCGTCACAAAGTATTTTAACTGCACTATTAAAAATATACAAAGAAGGAGACTTACTTTGTCAAACTTTCTCTTGCACATAAACACTGCACATGAACGCGTGCACGATATGATCGCTACGGTATTTGCGTACAACGCAACTTAAAACGTCACCCACGTAACCAACTCAATATTTAAAGGGAGAGAATTCACAACAATTTGAGAATAAAGAAAAAAAATACGAGAATAATTTGTGGCAAAACAGGATTACTATAACAATATTTTAAGACTAAAATCAAAATTACCCAAAATTAAAGTAAACTTTGGTCAATGTTATTTTTTTTAAATGTAATAAAAGACCTGCCATTACAGATTAAGGATAATTTCTGACAATAAAGACCGTCCCATATATAGAAATAGATTGTGTTCAGACCGCTAAAACACATTTTGTGTCAAATAATAATTCAGTTAAATGTGTTATTACAAGAACAATAACAACGTCATCATATGAAATAAAATGTATAGTTTTATATAGATTGCCTTATTGAGACATATATGGAATAATAAATCATGTATTTTTTGTTCAAATCATGAGAGATTTGTTGATGGTTCGCTGGAGATCTTAGGAGATTATTATAGTAAAATGAATAGTTCATCAGAAACATTAATTGAGACAAGCTTCAAACAATAATCATATCAAACATGTCTGAATTGAGGAGTGTCTACATCATTATTTCTGGCTCTCTTCCTCATCCTGAATCCTGAATCCTGAATCCTGCATCCTGGTAGCTGTCAATCAGTCTTCTTGTGAGTGTATTTCACACACCCCGTACAAACATTTGTGTGTTTGTTTTCATGCTCTCATAAATTCACTTGATCCATCATTTCAAGTTTAGACACTTGAAATATCTTCCGTCATAATTTTTTCCCAGACCCAGATAGCAACATTTGTTCTGACATGTGGAAAGATGATCTGGCCCACATGCAGCGTGGAATGATGGCCCACTCCTATTTGCCAGATCTGGGCCACAAGCAGGCCATAGCAATACCTGTCAGATTCCGTGTTGATTTTAAAATCTTAATGCTTACCATGGACTGACACCTCATTATCCAACTGATCTGTTAAAACCCTACACACCAGCAAACTTTGATCCTTTTCATAGATCCACTATTGACAACATGCAGCTTATGCTTTTGTGCCGAGAAGCTGATTTCAAACAATTTTGGCCACGAAAAAGTTCTCTCCACTGATATCTGATCTTAAAAAACTGGAGACAAATAGACTGAATATACATGGAAACAATGTGAAGGCAACGATCTTCTGCATCGCAAAATCAAAATAATATTTTTGAGTCGTTGGTTCTTAAGAATGCACAGACAATTGTGAGTGATTCAAGCCATGTTTTATTTCCAATATATCAACTACTGACATCAGCAAAGCGTTATATTTCCACCATCGAAAAAAGCCACCGTTACAATAATTTATACCTGTATCTATTCATATCTAAATAGTAAAATGTACTTATCGAAAAAAAAAAAAAAAAATTTTTCCCCTTTAATGTTTTGAACCAGCCAAATTTCCTTAAAAAAAGGACGATAAATGATAACTAATATTAACTAACTATAACTAATATTAACCTTTACGAATTACACTTGTCCTTTTTAAAATGATATAATGATTGGAGGTTCTGAGCAGCTTTATATTATGCAGGCCCCCAAAAAATAGGTAATGATTAATATCACAATTAAAACCAGCTTTTGCCTTAATTTAATTGATACTTTAAACCTTTAATAATACCACAAAAACACACACCAAATTGAACTGTTCTGACTTTATAAATCACATAATAGAAGAAAGGATTGTGCTGCACCACCTGCAGGACAGTGCATGTCACTACTTTACAAATCAAACTTGGTTTTATTCTCACTCACTGCTCACACCATAAGGCACATGAGCACCGATAACCCCATTTTCAAGGGCTCCCTCAATGTGGCGCATCTGGTCATCAAAGAAAATGTGAGGACTGATTGCTTTCAGCACAGACCCTTTTGGGGCACCACTCAGAAAGTAGGCCTCATCTATCTCTAGCCCTTCATACATAAGAGTCTTCAGGGCTCTTAATCCATCAGCTGTTGTGCCACGTGATGTTACCAAGTAGGTACGAATTGGACGCTTTTTCAGAGGTAATTTAGCAAACTTCTGCTGGAGACGTACCAATGCTTGAAAAAAAGTGTGTAGTGGGCCCTGCAAAATAATTAAACACATACACATTATTGCCATTTTTCAGATAGAGAGTAAATTAATTATTAAATTAAATTGTAGTACGCTTAATGTTAACTAAATCTTTCAAGCTCATACCTATACGCTTTTCTGTGACAAGTGGATTTTTTGGTGAGAAACTAAAAGAGACTTTAGATTTTAGATGCAATATTGACTGTTTTTGTTTCAGTTTGTTAAAGGGGCTATGTGTAACGTTTTATGTAATTTATTCTAACTGTCACCGTCCCAGTACCGGGACGCCTAACTTTACTTCACTATATTTCTATTAAATCCTAATCTAATTATGACAAATTATGTATTGTTGGAAAGGTCTAAGACTTCTAAATAGATATTCTACCCCTGTTTTGTGTTACAAATTATGTAGGAAGAGTAATTGATGAATTTATGACAAGAGTGCGCCTCAAAAAATCTGCATCATAACAGGAGTTTTGATCTTTGTCACAAAAAGTCGATGCACCCACTTTTAATCATCGAAACTTCTGTTTTTATGCTAAAAGTTCATAATAAAACATACAATCTAGTATTTTTCAATAAAAATACAAATTATAGTATAATATTATCAAAATCTCAAAATGATAATATTTATATTATTATCCTCTAAAATATGATAGTATTTTATTATCACCTTTTTATTATATCACATAGTTATCATAAATTATGTATCATTTCTAAGCTTATAAACTCAGAATTCATCATGTGAAAACTGTTTTATAATTAAACGTTGCGTTACCATAGAAACGGTACTTATTTCATCAGGCTCCTCCCCTTTTGGGCATCATTATATTTCATAATTTATGATCAATACCTTTTCTAATCTTGACAAAACACATATTGTCAGAAAGGTCTGAGTCTCAAGGTTCCAAATTTTGTGACAGAATTGATATTTGGACAGAAATGTATTAATTTGTGAAGGCAGAATGTATACAACTAAATTCAATGGAATTCAATGGCACCCGATGGCTATTTTTGGTACTACGCCAAAAACTGGAACTTTAATTTTTGTGATATCAACTTCAAATTTGGAACATAACTTGGTTAGATTTATGGCTTTGATTTTATAGTAATTTTAGAGTAAAAAATATTTGTAAAATATATATCTTATATAAAATAAAAAATATATCATACAGTATATTTAATTTACTGTAAATTTAAACTTCCATAACTTTTTCATACTTTCATTTTTCGAAGTGTTTTCACTTCAGCAATATTCTGCTGAGTGTTTTCTTTAAAACAAGACCAAACTTGGGTATATATTCCAAAGCATTGTTAAATTACAACCATTTAAGTTTGAATAGTGCATTTTAACCCCATTCTCAAAAAGGGGGGGGTGACAGCTAAGGGGTTAAAATCAATGTTTTTATTCATAAATATGTCCTCAATGGTGTACAAATACCCCTGCCAATTATCTGACTTAACCTTGTAAACAAAGAATTTATTATCTTTATATACATGGGATGGGTAAGTCCAACAGAGGCTTCCGCAATCTTGAAAAGTATAATAGTAGAGAGGGACATAAAGTACTAGGACAACGGGTTTCCACAACTCGTTTTCCTTCAGAGCCGACGTGACGCGACTGAAAGCAGCAGAAGCGGAGGCTCACGAGGCAACGCGCATTTGAAAAAGCGAATTTGTTTTTGAATGCAAAATGTTTTCACCGCTAGACGGCAGCAATTCCTACAGTATCTTTAAATATCTCTTTAAATAACAAGGCTGTGTGACGTGTACCTTGAGAATCTAAAATATAACATGGGTTCAGATAGCCATCTGAGGCTAACATGTGGATTTTGAACCAACATTCTCACCGGTGTCATAGCTCTGTCCTCGTTTGTACGTTCATTATCCAAGTAACCTTGTAACAGTCTTTCCTTGAATATTCTCTCTGACTCGTCTGAAAACAGGACTCCATCACCATCAAAGACCACACGTAACACTTCACCACTTTGCTCGCGGTAACCTCCATGCATGGTGGCTGCTCCATATCCTGAAACACAAGGGCATCAGCATTTTAAAGTTTATAAATACCTGCAGCAAATGCCCACTTTCTCACTGCAGCAGTGGATGTAGCCTATGTATATGTATGGTATAGCTATGGTATTTCCCCCCAAACATTTGTCTTACAAGATACTGTTTGTTGGGGGCAGTAACGCATTACGAGTAACTAGTAAAGTAATGCGATACTTTTAAATCTACAACAAAATATCTTAAAGTTCTTAGAGTTACTTTGAATGATTAAATCAACTTTGCTTTCTGATTTGTTGACTGATGCCTCTCTGTCCCCATGTTGAGAGAAATCATGAGTAAGTGCAAAGGTGGTGTGTGTGCTGTGTGAACATTTAGTAGCTTTAGACTAAAGCATGCATTGACTTGCTCACTTGCATAAACACAGATTCAATATTCCTAAAAATGAATAAAACTGTGAAATGCAAACTCAACAAACTGTGAATATAGGACGAATATACTTAATGTACTGTTTTCAATATAATTTTAATTTTATTAACCACTTTATTAACCTTCTCAAGTGTCCTATTCCAGAATGGCAGCACTGAAAGTTTTGAGCTTTGCCATCTAATGTAAGTAATAGAGGGAATTTGTATTTCCTTCATTTTTCCATTCATTTGAATTAATTATTTCCCTTTTGGTGCGAAAGGGACTTTACATTGGCCAAAAATAAAACTTTTATTTAATTTTTTTGTTATTAAAACCCTCAGCTAACAGAATTTTGTTATAAGAACGTTCTCTAAATATTCAGTGTTGGTTCTGGGAACGTGAAAAATGTCCAGTTTTCTTGACGTTAGAGGAACGAGTTTTAAAAGGTATAATGTTCCTCAAACGTTCATTAAACGTAATTTTCAATTAAAAATTCAACATGATAGTTATGTTGATTTCTAACATTCCAAGAATATAAAAATGTCCAGTTTCCTGAATGTTACCACACAGCAAAAACTCAAGAGTGTTAAAGACTCAAGAGTGCTAAACTGTTAAAGTGTTGAGTGTTAATTAAATGGTGAAATATATGTATGTTATGTATAACAAAATTCTGTTAGCTGGGCTTGACCAGGTAACAAAGTAGGTAAAAGTAACACAAAAGTAATGTAATGCATACTAATGGAATATTGTAACACATTATTTTTAAAAGTAACTTTCGCTAACACTGGTTACAAGTACTTGCAAAAAATTGCCAAAGTAAAGAAATTGTTTGTATAATATTGCAGCGATATTGGTAATATATTATGCTGTGAATAATAGATGCAAAATGTGGTTGAAACTGCTCTGTGACATAAATGAAGAACAAATAAATGAAAAACTCGATGCATCACCTTTAGCTATGGCGTCTTTCACATCCTGTTGGTTTGTGGACAGGAAGAGAACAGGTTTGATCTCATCAAGATGACCAAGGAGTGTTTTTTTACCAATAATCCCACAGACTCTCACAGACTCTTCCAGCTCTGCACAGACAGCATCACAACATTGACTTTATTAAAACTACATTTCATTCTATTTTATTTATGTTGAAACTGAAATTAGGTGATTTAGGTAAGTATCTGCGGATCAAATCTCATTACTGCAGGTTGTATAAAAAAAGGTTAATAAAAAAAAGAACTTCAACTTCAAGTCATTGTTATATTAAAATTATTTGCATGGATTTACCACAACAAAAAGTTTTGCAGAATATTTACTCTGTTTTTTTTTCATGTAATGAAAGCAGACAGGTAGTCAATGTGACTATTAATACAGAGGAAAATACAGTTGAACTCAAACGACAAATGGAAAAGCAACTCCTTCAAATTCACCATCTCATGTCTGAATAATGCACACATCACTGTTCAAATACTGTATACTCGACATGACGTAATGAATTAATGTTAAAGATTATGTACCTTTACTTTAGAATGCATAGATTTAACTGACCAGCTGAGCCATATCGTATTAAATACCGCTGGCGATTCGTCCTCGATATTAACTCGATTTGGCTCAGCTTGTCAGTGATCTACGGCTCTTTGTAGTAAATGCCGCTCCATCTGAAAGCAGGTGAAGGTGATTTACTACTAATCAAGGAACCGGCTTTACTGATTAGATGCGCATACAATATCGTGCGATATATCGCCCAGCCCTAGAATTTGCATGTATAATAGGCTCTATGCACAGCTCCACTACTTCCTGAACTTCAGCCAGCTTCTTGTTTCCTGTCTGCCATTATTAGACACATTGATTAATTCAGGTGTGCTTGACCTCAGTAGTCACGGCAACAAAAATCAGACACACCTGAATTAATCAATGTGTCCAATAATGGCAGACAGGAAACAAGGAGCTGGCTGAAGTTCAGGAAGTAGTGGAGCTGTGCATAGAGCCCATTCCAGATGTAATCTTAATAGCCAGTTAGTTGTGCTATTTTGTGTCTACGACAAACGCATACAAACATTTTGGACCTGAATTTGTATAAGTACTAATGTTGTAAATGTATTTTTCATGTATATATACACTTTACGACGTTATTTTCGATTTGATAAAGAACGGAAACTAATGGCAACACTGTTTGTGTATATAGTAGCCAATCAGTTCGATGCTATTGTGTAAAACAAACGTGTATTAAAGTAAAAAAATATATAGGCAAATTATCATTCAGAAGCGTTTAGTAAGAGCCGTGTGTGGTGTGGTTCTGTTTGACTCGCTTCATCGCGGCTTTCTCGGTCTGATTCTGCCTCACTTATACTGCAGTTCGACATCATTATTTACATCTGGACCGGAGCTGGCGTTTCCCCGTTAAGCGACAGTTTAGCCTATCACAACACACCCGCCCAAACGAACCAATCTGAGCCCACGACGTGTTTCTGAGGGAGTGTTTTCATAGAATCAGGAAGTAAACCGCTCGTTCAGGGGACAGAGGAGAGCGTAGCTGACGATAAAGGTGAAGTTTATGAAAAATAAGACTTTTAAAAAAAGAAAAAACACGAATACATGTTATATTGCACCCCATAAACACAATCATGCAAAGAAAAAAGCAGTCAACCCCCCCCCCCCCCCCCCCCTTTAACAAATTTACTTAAAAAGATGATAGAGAAATAACTTACATCTTGGTTTTAGTTTGATCTGCATCATCATCATCCTCTTCATCCTCACCTCATGCAGCTGAAACACGCAGTGTTTAGATGAGTGTTGAATCACACTGATAGAGATGTGCAGGTTCTGCTCTGTGTGAACACAAGTAACAGTCAATGATCAGTCAACAACTGATGTTATGCAACACATGTAAAATAGTATTAATCAGTTTAATATAAACAATCCACATTTCTGTACCTGTGCCGTATATGAGCTGCAGATGTTCATGATGTTCTGCTGTATCGGTGTTTTATCTTGAGTCCTCCAGCTGGAGAACAGCAGTGATGAACTGATATCAGCCGTTTAATTAAACACTTCTCTCACAGATCTGTCATCCGTTCTTCAGTCTCTGACTCCTCCTCTCTCGTTCATCACGGTTTATCTTCTTCTCTCCTGTCTGCGTTCTCACTCTCACTGGTCTCAGTTTAGTCCTCTTGTTGTTTTCTGTCTCATCAGCTCCACTAATAGATGAACGATGCAGAACTGCTATAGTTTTCTCCTCTGTCTCACCTCACAAGAGCATGACCAGTGAAGATATCTGTCAGTAACTCATCAGGTTTCCGTGGAAGTGTCAAAGAATCCAGGAGTATCAACTACAGACACAGCGGTCTTTTTGTTTCTCCTCTCTTTGTTTTCTCTCCTCTTCTGCTCTCAGTCTCTGTCTCATCTCTTCTTCCTCTCTCAGTCTCCTCTCTTCTTCCTCTCTCTGTCTCCTCTCTTCTTCCTCTCTGTCTCCTCTCTTCTTCCTCTCTCAGTCTCTGTCTCATCTCTTCTTCCTCTCTCTGTCTCTGCTCTTCTCCCTCTCGTCTGAATCTCTGAGCATCTTCATACATCTGATTACTGTAGTGTCCTCCTCCATTCTCCTCTATCATTGTGTCAATCTTCTTCAGTAGATCATTCACCTGATCTCTGTTATTCAGATCTTTATTGTTGAAGACGTGATATCTGCCTCCACACTGACCAACTAGATCTCTTAATATACTGCTCTCCTGAATGAGATCCTCTACAGACTCTCCATCTAGCTGATCTCCATGAGTGAAGAGAATGATGGAGTATTTTAACACTTCTTTACCAAACATCATCTCAATCATCTGAGGAATCTGCTGTTCCTGTTCAGTGAATCTGTTATTCACAGGAAACACAATGAGGAAAGCGTGTGGTCCAGGACTGGATATATAAACACTTCTCGCTATCTCTGTCACTGACTCTTCACGTCTCATCTCTGTGTCAAATAATCCAGGAGTATCAACTACAGACACAGATCTGCCTGAAACAGTGGCGTGAGCAGCTGAACATTCACGGGTTACTGAATTCATTCTAATCACAGATCTGAACTCTCTCCGTCCCAGTATTGTGTTTCCAGCTGCACTCTTCCCAGCACCAGTTTTACCCAGAAGAACAATCCGTCTGGATGAGAGACTGGCAGGAGTGGCTAGTTCAGGACAAAATCAGAGAAAAACAAAAGTGAACAAACTTTATATGCATCTAAGGATCACATCTGCTCATGATCCATAACAGTTTTTATGCTAATGGCAACCTATTTATCTCTACGCATAATTCAATCACTACATGCAAACACACAATGCTCAATTAGCTTCATTTAAATAACTGTAAGTTTGGCTGGTAGCGGAATATTTGGCTGAATATTAAACTCAGGAGACATTCAGTGGAAAAATAATGCAGTTCATCCTAAGTGATCCACTATTTAACAAAAAAAAAAAAATACAACACTCACCCTTCAACCTCAAAGATCTCTGGATCATGTTTACAAGAAGTCTCGCTTGGTCACTTGGTCCTGTCTTCTTGTTGTTGAACACATGGTATCTCTGATCATATTTCTGAACGAGTCTCTTCAGTGGATCAGACAGATTAATGAACTCTTTTATTGTCATGTTTTCTTCCTCCAGTTCGTCTCCTCTGGTGAAGAGAATCCAGGTTTTCTTCAAGCGCTCTTCTCCTAATAGCTCCTCAATCTTCTCCACAGTTTTTCTCTCTTTTTCAGTGAACCTGTCAGGTTTGATGACCAGCAGAAACACACAGGGTCCTGATTCACATCTCTGAAGAACATCTGCATAAATCTTCTGAATCTCCTCTTCTTTGAGCTTAGTGTTGAATAATCCTGGTGTGTCATAAACAGTGACCCGTTGTCCATCAACAGTCCCAGATTCACCGGATACATCTTGTGTGACTGAAGTTGAGCTTTTCTTTGATGTGAAAGCTTCTCGTCCCAGTATTGTGTTTCCTGATGCACTTTTGCCAATTCCTGTTATTCCCAGTAAGACCAAATTCAGACCTGGCATCCCTTCTGCCATTTTCAAAATGTGGCCTAAAGCTCAAAAGTGCTGCAAGACAAAAATGACCACACATAATTGTGTTAGTCAGCAGACAGCGCTGCCATTAAAGGACGAAATAGAGGAGAGATCAGTTTACCAGTTTTTGGCCTAATGTGCGAGTTAGTCTTGCTGCGATAGTCTGTTACCAGTATTACACGGATGTTCAGCAGCAAACCAATTACATCACTTGCCCACATGTCATTTAGATTTTTTTTATAGAAATAAAAATAATTTAGTTCAGTTAAGAGAACAGACACTACAGTAAAATACTGAACACGTCTGCTCACGTCTGCAGCACAAACCAAAAACAGTCAGATTTTATTCATCACGGGTAGAGGTCAACAAATTGATTGGATTAGCAGATTAATTACCGAACAATACCGAACCATGAACCTAAAACCATGATACAAACCAAACCGTGGGCAATTTGAACCATAGCACCCCTTGTATACAGTACACTAAGTAAGTGTTTACATCATCACGTTGATTCTGACGTTCAAATTTCCAAGATAGCTGTAGTAAGAAGAAAGTTATAAGCAAAGCAACATTTCTCTCGTGTTTGGCATCAAAATCCTCTATGAAAGGGAGTATTTTTTCGTTTCAAACCCAATACTTTTAAAAGATTATACATTTAACTTGAATTAGGTGAAGTTTGGGATTGATTGTAACATTCGCATGTGTTTTTTTACGATCCGCAAGTGACGTTGTTGTCAAAAGCAGAATCAGCCATTTGATCAAATTGGCTTCCAAAACTTCTCCCAGTTTTTAAAATAATCATCAACTATTTTAGTAATCGTTTTGTTGATAGAATTGTCTGACTTTTAGCTTGAATTACAATAAAAGTTTGTATTTTTTGATAAACTCTAGTGATGTAAGTGATGTTTTTAGATCTAGTGATGTAAATTAATCTTTATCTAACATATGTAAGCAGAAGTAAAATTGCTTTGTAGATTAAAATGATTAATAATATTTTACCATTTAAATTGCTTGCCAGCATTTAGTCAAGAAACGGCCTACTAATGAAACAATGAAATTCATGTGTCAATGCCAATTGTCTGAAAAGATATGTGTGGATAGATGCTCTCGGTTTCATCAGAGGAAGTGGTTAATAGAAATAATAAATGTGCATCTATTCCTTTTAAAAAGAGGTCATCTTAATCTTGTTGGGCTTTTAATTATCTACACTTTGGTGTTTGAGTTATACAAATAGACCAAGAAATGAGGAAGTTATGATATTTTGAAGTGTTTGTTCAAGCAGAAGAGGTCACAGTTTTTCATCGTTTTATTGTTTTAATTAGGTACAAAAATGACCCCTAATTTCCGAATTAAAAATTCCATAACTTTCTTAAATATTATCAGATTTTAATAATTTAAAAACCATTTTTTAGGTATTTTTATTATCTATCATATGGTGATGATTATATTTGAATTTTCTCGTATTGATTTTTTTCTGTCACGTACCTAAACATTATTTTCCTGTTATCTCTGTAAAGCTGCTTTGAAAAAATTTGTATTGTAAAAAGCGCTATATAAATAAAGGTGACTTGACTTAGAGACAGCAATAGAGCAAGCATTTTCAATTCATTCCTGTGGAAGTTATATAGAAATTAATTTAGCTCATTTCATATTCCATCATTATCATGTCAGTCAGTTTCTCCCTCTAATAGTTTCATAGAAACAAGGGTGTTAAATTTGTTGTAGGCTAACTGCAAAATCCAACCTAACGTTATTAAGGCATCGACTTGATGTTTCTACCATAGACTGTTATTCACGTTTACATTTGATTTCATTATTTTTTTTTTTACATTTCTGTCAAATATGAACAATTTTCAAATAAATGGGGTAGCTAGCGTTAACATTATTCAGCACAGAAATCGGTCAAACTTCTTTCAAAGTCCTTCATCACATATTAACATTAAAATAACTTAATTAAAGTCAGACCTCAGCACCTTTATTTAACTTTAATGTAAGATCGTTCTTAGGTCACATACCAATTTAAAATCATAACATACTGCAATGGCACTGTTTTTTAAAATCAGGTGTACTAAGCCTAAGTGTACAGTACACATGCTTTAATGAAGTAGACTTCAAACGCTTTTGAATTTGAGCTTACACTTCTTTCATCAACCTGTCTTTTTCATAAACTTACAAAATAGATACTTTAACTTCGTCCTCAGATAGAAGGGTTGCTGCTAGCTCCGTTAAGGTATTTCTGACCCTTCCAAACTACATTGAAATGGTTTGTTTGGCAGCCAGAATTAAAACAAATTTCCCCTCCTAGCATGATTCATATCACCCGTCAGAGCATTCGTCATTAGGTTGTGTGTCAAGTTCAAGACCTGATTTGGTTTGAAATAACTTAACTTCATATTTTGCTTTCGCTTGAAGTTTATCGGGGCCTTAAAAAGCATTACGCTCATTCTAACTACATTTACACTCCAAGTGGATTTTGAATTCAACTTACAAAATGGGATGCATTGATCCACATCAGTATCTGTGTTGGTTTAGCCTTGGACTGTCAGTCCAAATGTTGGTGTATATCCAATTGGAATTTTTTCATATTTATCAAGTATGATGACAGCATCAGAACAGGCCTCCAATGTTTATGTTGCTGCTTCAGAAGGTGCTAGAATATACAGTATCATGTATACAAGAACAATGGTTTGCCTTCTTTTTCTGTTATATAAAGCCTCTATTTCAAATCATATTCAGAATATAATTCACACGTGAAGAATATCTGAATCATAAATCAACAGGTAAAGTAGATGAGCCGAACTTTCTGAATCAGCAACCAGATTGGATTCACCCAACTCGATGAAAATCAGTAAATGTAACCATATAACGTTACCTACCGTTACAGATGTCCTCCATTGATAATCTTCGGTGTTTCCCCGATTTTCATAGCAAATTAGGATATGCTAACATGTCCAAAACGTTCATATTCACGACGGTGAGACAGGAAAAACAACCTATTCCGAATAAAAGAAGTAAGAAAATTAAAAACTTAAGCCCACCCTCCCAAATTCTTCCTATAGGCCTATTTTTGTATTCAGATTTTCCTCGCAGAGATAATGTGAACACACGTAACTATGAAAAGAAGAAATAATTCAGTGTCACAACTGCCCCAACGTTATCGCCATGCGATCTATTTACCATTACACAAATCAGCATTGGAGTTAGAGGGGAAACATGTTTAACTTACCACTAAAAAAATCATTTGAGATATGGAATAAATACTTGAGCTCAGGATCGTCGTGCGATACGAACAGACTCCGCTTTCTTTTCGGTGAAACGACGAAAGGCCGAGATAGGGACGCGACCATAGGGACGCGACCGGACACGACGCACAAAGTGCAAAGTAAGGAACAGGCGGATGTCTTCTTCTTCTTCTTCTTCTTCTTCTTCTTCTTCTTCTTCTTCTTCTGTTGTTTAAATGGCGGTTGGCAACCAACTTCAAGGTGCATTGTCCGCCACCTACTGGATTGGAGTATGGAGCACTACTTGATAGAATACACTTGAATATATATATATATAAAAAAATAAAAAGAAAAAAAAGAAAAACAAAAAAACAAAATATGTATATATCTATATATATATGATAACTAAATTATATCTTTCTTACTAATTCTGTATCGTTTAAAAATTTTAATACTTTTTCGTGTATTGTATACTCTGTTCCTTCTAACAAATCCTTAAGTGTATAATTTCTTACACCCCTATCCTTTAAAGACTGAATTAATTCATGCCTTTCTCTGCTATATGCTACACATTCTAGTAATACATGTTTTACTGTTTCTGGATGTCCACATTTATCGCAATTACCACTTTCATGTTTTCCTATTCTATGTAAACTTTGATTCAGTGCTGTATGTCCAATACGCAGTCTTGTCATAATTACATCCTTTTTCCTATTATTAACCTTTGCTCTTTCCTCCCCCACCTTACTTTGTATATTATACAAATGTCTTCCTCTTAATTCATTGTCCCATATCCTCTGCCACCTCTTTTTCACATCAATCCCAATCAGCCCCTTAGTTTCTGCTTTACTCATCTTTACTCTTATTTTGATCTCAGGATCTTTCAACGACTCCTTTGCTAGTTTGTCAACTTCCTCGTTCCCCTTTACTCCGACATGTGCTGGCACCCATAAAAAACTCACTCTTACGCCTAAGTGTTTTATGGTAAATAACTTCTGCAATATTTCATTTAATATATCTTGTCTTGTTGCAGAAGTTCCACTCTCTAGACTTTGCAAAGCTGATAGTGAGTCAGAACATATCACACTATTCTTTGGCTGCCTTTCTTCAATCCATTGTAACGCTAATGATATAGCTATTAGTTCTGTTGTGAAAACTGATAAATGATCTGTTACTCTTTTTGACATTTTAACACTGTGCTGAGGGATATATACTGCTGCCGCGGCTCTACCTGTTATTGGATCTTTTGATCCGTCTGTAAACATTTTTACCATGCTGTTATACATTTGATTAATATGTTGTAGAACTATAATGTTTAATGGCAAATTTGATTCATTTTTATGCATCTCTTTATGAATTAATACGTCTATTTCTGGTCTTGGGTATAACCATGGAGGTATTGATGATATTGCAACAGTAGGGCCTACATCTATCTCTGTTATTCCCATTTCCTGCGCCTCCTTATTCGCTACCCAGCCAAAACTGTTTACATTTCCATAATTATACTCCCAACAGTTTTCCAGTACCTTTTTAACTGGATGTCTTTCATCATGCCCTTTTACATTTATCCAGTATCTCATTCTTAACTTTCTTCTCCTCATTTCAAGAGGCATTTCTCCCATCTCTACTTGGATAGCTGGTATTGGAGATGTCCTAAAAGCTCCACAACTGATCCTTAGAGCTTGAGTCTGTATAACCTCAATCTTTTTGAGCCATGTGTCTGAAGCTGAGCAGTATATCAGACTTCCATAGTCTATTGTGGGTCTTATTAATGTGCTATATATTCTTCTTAAGGACTGTCTACTTGCTCCCCATTCAACCCCCGCCAAGCACCTCATTACATTTATTCCCTTTTTACATTTATCAATTAATTTTTGAATGTGAATACTAAATGTTAATTTAGAGTCCATCCACATACCTAAAAATCTTAATATTTTAACTTGTTCCAATTCCTGACCATACATTTTTATATTTACACTGTTTTTCCTCCTTTTTGTAAAACAAATTACCTGCGTTTTTGCAATTGAGAACCGGAAACCCCATTCATTTGCCCATTCTTCTACCTTATTCACTGCCCCCTGCATACTTTTTACCACAAATTTTTCATTTCTACCCCTTTTCCATAGTGCCCCATCATCTGCGTACAGTGACCTCCCTATTCCAGTGTCAATTTGTGTATAAATATCATTGATCATAATGTTAAAAAGTATTGGACTACTTACACTACCTTGGGGTTCTTCTTCTTCCTGTTTAATGGCGATTAACTCCTGAGGAGCATTATCGCCACCTACTGTGCTGCTAGATGGCAAATTAACCTTGGGTGATGAGTCTGGATTCAAAAAAAAAAAAAATAAAAAAAAATAAAAATAAAACACTCTTTCTGCCTATATCATCCTACATACATCAACATTCATTACCTGCAATAGAGGTTTCATTGGGCTTCATCCGGCGCTGCGTGTTCAGCTCCTCCGTCCACACATCCCCCATGGCAGGTTCAACATAACACACTTATTATAATCTATGTCCCAAACCTGAATCATATATAAATGTAAATAATGCTCTATATATCTGTCTATCCATTAAACCTTTTCCTAGAATATCCTCATTCTTAATTATTTCCTCTCCATTCTGCAAATGACTGAATAACACATTCCGAAAAATATTATATTTACTACAACTAAATAATACATGACAAACATTTTCAGATACACCACATTCATCACATAATCCAGTCTCATGTAATCCCATAATTGCTAGTGTTGAGTTTAACCCTGTATGTCCCAGTCTTAACCTAGACAGCAAAACCTCTTCTTTCCTATTTCCTCCCTGGCAGTTTACCCTCCCTACTATCTTTGTGATACTATGACACCACCTCCCTTTGCTACTACTATCCCATCTAATTTGCCATTTATTTATTAACTTCCTCTTTAAAATCGATTTTGCCTCCTTTTTCCCCATAGGTACTCTAACATCCACCTCTCTCTTTTCTAGTGCTTTTTTTGCTAGTTTATCAGCAACTTCATTACCTGGTACCCCAACATGTGCTGGTACCCAACAAAAATACACTACTATTCCAGCCTCTTTCAGTCTATATAATGATAAATATATTTCCATTAACAAATCTTCTCTGTCTGATTTTGCATGTAGAATACTTATTAAAGCTGAAGAAGAATCTGAGCATATGACTATTTTGTTTGGTCTGACTTGTTCAACCCACTGTAGTCCTATTATTATAGCTGTTAACTCTGCAGTGTATACGGACACCTCATCAGTCAACCTCAAACTAATCTGTTTTTTAAAGTGTGGAATAAATACTCCTACTCCAACCTTTTGACTGATAGGTTCCTTAGAACCATCTGTAAATATTTGTAATACTGAATAAAATGTGTTATTTAAAAAGGCATTAATCTCACTTCCAATGTACTCTTCTTTGGACTTGTTTAATAAACTCAACACTACAAGCGGTTCAGGGACTTTCCAAGGTGGAGTATCAGTAAGTGGTATATTGGGACAAAAGATCTTATTGTCCATGCAGCATTCCTTAGCCCATACTCTACTCTTCCATCCAAAACTATGTCCTACATCATATGCGTATTCCCAGCACTCCTCCAATACTTTGCGAGTAAGGTGATTATTTGCTGATTGTTGAAGATTTACCCAGCATGTAATTGCCAGTTTTTCCCTTCTAATATCTAGAGGCATCTCTCCCATTTCTACTCCAATTGCATCTACAGGGGATGTTTTAACTGCTCCACAACATAATCTTAATGCTCTAGATTGAATTATATCTAATTTTTTCAACAATGACTTTGATGCTGAACCATACACAATACATCCATAATCAAAACAGGAACGAATCAATGCTTGATACATGCACAACAATGCACTACGGCTAGCTCCCCACTTGTGACTAGCAACCGTACGCATACAATTTAAGATTTTCTTACATTTAGACTCAATTTTACTTATATGACACTTCCATGTTAGTTTTTCATCAAACCATAATCCAAGATATTTAAAGACAGGTACTCTTTCCAATGTTTGTTCGTATAACTTCAGATCTAACTGTTCAATCCTCTTGTTCTTTGTGAATATCATATATTGAGTTTTAGATACTGAAAACTTTAGACCCCAATCCAAAGACCATTTTTCCACTTCTTTAATTGACTCCTGTATACCTTTAACCACACTTTTAATATTACGGCCTCTTTTCCATATGTGCTCCGTCATCTGCATACAGAGCTAATCCTATTCCTGGTTTATTCACTTTATCAAAAACATCGTTGATCATTAAATTAAACAATAATGGGCTAATTGCACTACCCTGTGGAGTTCCATTTAGAATATTATGAGGAGCTGATAGTTCTTCCCCAATTTTCACCTGAAAGGTGCGTTCAAATAAAAATTCTAAAACCCAATTATAAAATTTGCCACCTATTCCAATTTTATTCAGTTTAATTAGTAAACCTTCCCTCCACAAAGTGTCATAAGCCTTTTCTATATCAAAGAAGACTGCAATCATGTACTCTTTCATTACAAAAGCTTTTTTAATTTCATTTTCAAATAGTACTAATGCATCTGCTGTAGACCTACTTTTCCTAAAACCACTTTGAAATTTTTATAACAATTCTCTTTTCTCTAAAATATAATTCATTCGTTTTACAATCATTTTTTCCATTACTTTACATAGCGTAGAAGTAAGAGCGATAGGTCTATAATTACCTGATTTTGTTATATCCTTCCCAGGCTTAGCAAGAGGAAGCACAATTGCCGTTTTCCAATGTTTAGGAAGGATACCCTCACTCCATATATAATTATATAAATCCAGCAATATTTCTAATGCTTTTGGTGATAATTTCTTTAAGATTTTATAGCTTATCAAATCTTTTCCTGGTGTGGTACTCTTTGAATTAATAATTGCTGTTTTTAATTCAAAATAATTAAACTCATCATCCAAAATATTATTGAACTCTTGTTTTTTCTTGCAAACATCTCCATAGACATTCTTAATCTGCTGACGTCTTGTTAAAAATGTATCATCTAAATTGTCAATACTATGAGCTTTAGCAAATGTTTGAGCCAATAAAGTAGCTTTATCTTTATCTGTGATAGCTACCTTCCCATTTTCTTCCAGGACAGGTATTTTTTTAAAACTATCAATTCCATTCATCTTTTTGATCATACGCCAGACTGCATTTATTTCAGTTTCTCTCCCAATCGTACCACAAAAGTTTTGCCATGCTGACCTTTTTGTACTTTTAATAATCTTTTTGACATAAGCCCTTTTTCTCTGATAATCTATGACTGCTTCTGGTGTGAGTGTTCTTTTTAAAAACTGAAAAGCTTTATTCCTTTCTCTGATTGCTGCCGAGCACTCCTCTGACCACCATGGCACATTCTTTCTTGCTTTTATACCACTTGATAGAGGGATAGACTAAGAAGCAGCAAAATAAATGGCATTCACTACTTTGTTATATCTGTCATCAACACTGCCCTCTACTGATAGATCTTTGAACTGTTCATCACACAACATTTGAAATTTTTCCCAATCTGCTTTCTTATATATCCATCTTACACCATAATTACCTTTTTGTAGTTGAATCTTATTTTGAATTACACATGTCACTGGGAAATGATCACTTCCTATGTTATCTTTAGATACAGACCATTCACATTTGCCCGCTAATGTTGCTGAAACTAATGTGATATCCAGACACGACACCCTACCTCTTGCTATGTCTATTCTTGTTGGATTGCCATCATTTAAACATACTAAGGAGTTATCTTCCATGAACTCTTCTATTATTTCTCCATTTTTATCTGTACTCCTGCTACCCCAAATACAGTTGTGAGCATTAAAATCACCACATAAAATAATTTTGTTCGTATTTCCTCCCATGATCATTTTCAGGATATCCATTGTTAATTCTGAACATGGATTATAAAAATTTACCACTCTGATTACCCCCTGTGTACCCATTATTTCTATACATATACACTCCGCATTTCCCTCATTACTTCTTTGTCTATATATTACATTTTCTTTTATGAATGTTGCACACCCCCCACCTCTACCATTAATCCTGTCCTTCCTTATTACCTCATAGCCATTCATCCTAAAGTCCAATGACTTACATAACCATGTTTCTTGTATACAAATGATATCAGGAGACTTATTCATATCTGCAATATACTTTTTAAACTCCTGACCATTAGCGATTAGGCTTCTGGCATTCCAATGAAGCAACAGGAAAGACATGATAATGTTATGTATCATTGCATTGAGATGCTTCGTAATTTGTTGTTATCCCACCTTCTGTTCTCCCTTCTTTAGACTGTAGAATCTTGTGAACTTGTTCTGCTGATATACCGATGCAATTCAAAAACTTGTTTGCACAGTCTACCACAATTTTTATTTTATCAGATCTTCTTCCTACCTGCCCAGTTCCATTCACCACTGCACAGATAAAAGCTACAAAATCAGTTTTGTTCATGCTAATGTTATCATTTGAGTCATTCTTTAACAAGTTCATCCGATCCATTGACTTATCAATCTGAGAGGTTTGTTCCATTCCAGCATGTGCTCTTGTATCGCTTACATGTTTCACTCTACGAGCTGCTTCTGCATATGTTACATTCTGGGTGGATTTTACCTTTTGGATTACTCGAGCCTGTTGCTGTACTGGACATCCTGCATATGCAGCGCTGTGTTCTCCACCACAGTTGCAACACTTGATCTCAGCTCCTTCCTGACACTTCCCATACTCATGCTCCCCTCCACATTTTGCACAACGCATTTTCCCTTTGCAAACAGCAGCAGTATGGCCTATGCGCTGACATTTATAACAACGCAAAGGAGGGGGTACATACTCCCGTACAACATAACTGATGAAACCTAGTTTTACCTTGACTGGTAAAATGCTGTCTTCAAAGTGTAACAGCACAGAAAGACTATCACACTTTACATTATCTTTCCATGTCGTCAATCTTCTTGCTAAAGCAACTTTGCCTCCAATCAGGTTTTCTTTTACTTCCTCCATAGTTACATTTAAAGGAACTGCTGAGATAACACCACGTTTCTTAGTATCTATTCCAGCACAGGTTATTTTACCACCAGCTAGTGTTTTCAGTTTTAGAATCTTTGCTTTCTGATTTTCATCCTTACACATAATCAAGACTCTTCCATTGCTCATACATGTTGCCCCTTTCAATGATCCCACTTCTTTTTCTATCGCTTTTGATAGTTTAACAGGGTGCATGTACTGCTCTGCTTGTTTGACAAATGTGATCATAACTTTTATCTCCTTTTCCTCATTGTTTCTCAACAACCTTTGCCCTGAATCCTTGACTTTACTTGTGGATTCAAACTCATCACCCATGTTACTTGCTTTTTTCCTTTTATTATATCGTACTTCTTGGAAGTCCATATCTTGATTGCCATCATCGGATGAATCATCCATTATATCCACCTACTTCAACTCAAGAATCGTTCCTGTTGTTTCTCTCCAAACAGCAGCAGATCTAATGGCGTGGCGTCCGCAAAGCGTTCTGCAAGACCTCTGACCCCGCGCAACTCAACAGGCGGATGTAGGTGGAAGCTTACTATCTATGGGTGGAAGGGACTTTTTCTTTTCTTCTCTTTTGGTTTGTCTGAAGGTTGGAAACCAGCTTAAGGGTGCGTTACCGCCACCACTGGACTGGAGTGTGGAGCAGATCGAGGGCAGTTTTGTAGAAGAGACAAAGATATAGGCTGAGTTCCAAACCGCATACTTCCCTACTCTTTAGTAGGGGGAAAAGAGTAGGCGAGCAAAAAAGTATGAATGAATCCAAAAGAGTAGGCGAGACGTTACCTGGGTGACGTAATAACTGTCGCGAGATTCGGACTTAAGTGCGTTCCAATATGCCTACTTTCCTACTATATAGTAGGCGAAAACAGTACGTGAAGGAAGCAGTACGTTCGAAACATCAGTTTTCATAAAAAGAGTAGGGGAGAAGTTCCCGGATGGCTTACTGCTTCCGCCCAGATTTTTGAGTGCTTTTCCATGGGTACTCATGATACTCATCTATCCCAGGATGCCACGCGAGCGAGGATACGTTAATATCAACATCGCGGAGATCAGCGATGTTTAACAGTTTTCTCCAAAAGAGATCTTCGAGCAGCTGCCTGGCTCCTTTGTGCAAACATTACAAACGCAGAGGAAAACTGTTCTAGGATGTGCTGTCAAGTTACTGATGTTATGAAGTGTTAGTGCACCTGTCGCTCATATAACTTAAACTTATTACATGCAAGATCATGGAAAGATACTATAGTTTATGTAACAATCATAATGACAAAACAGAAAATATAAAGATCATTGGTTTGTGTACTTCACAATATGACATAAAATTATATTTATACACAGGAAAAAAGAACAATAAAAAAGGCTAAATATCTTCATTATAGTTCTTCATAATACATAAAAAAGTTGTTATATGTCTGAGTGATGAAACGAGGTAAATTCATTAAGAAAAAGGAAAACTTAAAGGAGAAACTTTTTGGGTATAAAATAAAGAAATTAACAACATAATCAAGAGATGACGATTTTGGGGTTTCTTAAAAAAATATCGTTATAAGAATAACACTGTTGGTCACATTAGTAGCCTAGGGTTTATAATATAACAACTTAAATCAACCCAAATGTATTCACAAAATAAATGGGAAGCTGTTTCTTCAACAATACCACAACAAAATGAGCAAGTTTAATCAATATCAAGATATTTATCGATAGATGAAGTAAACGTATCGTTCATATATTTTATGGTCTTGCGCTTGAGATTACGCGTCGTAGGTCACATGATAACGTCAACATGGCAGATGACCGGTTCGCATTCATACTCAACGAGATTTGGCTATAAAGTACCTACTCTTTTAGCGCTCGATGAGTAAGTACTTATTGAAATTAAGTACCTACTCATTGAGTATGCGGTTTGGAACGCAGCCATAGACCATTTCAAAAGATGTAAACAACACTGGCCCAGAAGCACTTCCTGTTTCAGTTTTTAACACTACATAAAAGCTGGGATAAAATACAACCAACAGAACATTTAAAACTGAATCAAAAAGTTAAACAAACATCTTTTAGAAGTTTTCTTTACATGTGAAATAAAGAAAACAGTTACAAACTGAAACAGGAAGTGCTTCTGGACCAGTGTTGTTTACATCTTTTGAAATGGTCTATAGAGAGCCTAAGTCCCGCCCCTTCGCTTCCGGCTCATGGGACCTTATTTCGGAAAAAATATGAATGGAAGTCAATGGGGAGAGACAACTTAACTTTTTATTCCGTCTGAACTGTGCCCTCAATTACACATATGATGTTTGTCAATTTAAAAGATGATTCTCAAAGTCAAAAACGTCGCAGTTTGTCATACAGCAGAAGAGTAACGTTTAGTTTTATGTGAAAATCGCTCTGTGAACTACATCTCCCGTGAAGAGAAACGAGATCCGCTGCTCGTGTGTGTGCAGTCTGGTACAAAACACTCAGGTAGGACGGCGTAACGTTACGATTAGGGCTGGGCGATAATATTGCACGATATTGTTTGCGCGTCTAATCAGTAAAGCCGGTTCCTTGATTAGTAGTAAATCACATTCACATGCTTTCAGATGGACGATATGAGTGTTAAAGTTAATGAGATAATTAAGTGATTAATTTAGTGATGATTGAGCATTATTGAAGACACCTGATGATCACAAGCAGAATCTCTCAATTAGACAATCACAAATTTTCAGCCACCGTTATGGAGATCATTGTCTGCTTTAGTTGGGCTCTTGACACTTATATTTTCACTTTAATTTTTGTTTGCCTGGTGATTATGACTTATAACAGTCAAATGAACAAAGGCAACTTGATCTGATAGTGTTGGCTATGGTTTGACATAGCCTAATCATGCAATGATCTGAAAAATATAAGTATTCAGATGATTTGGTTAGCTTTTTAGCTACAGTTTTGTAGTTATGTTACATGTCTATACTTTCTTATAACCTCAAACATTTAATAAATATTTTAATCAAATCACTGTCATCTTTATACAGAAACACAGACATCAATATTCAGCCTGTCTATCTCATCCGTGGTTACATGCTGCCACCAATCACAACTCATTAATGTCTCCCATCATGCATTGCGGTATGAATAAATTATGATCTGAATTGTCTATGTAATTTACTTTTCCTACTTGAATATTCTACTCGTCACCGTTGTTGAGAAGCTTTGACTGAATCTTGAGGTCTGTGTGTTCTTTCAAAGAAAGAACTTTTTTGAGAAACTTTTGAAAAATTACATTATATTTAACATTCCAGATGTTTATGCAGGATCTTAGTTATACACTAACCAACAAAATAAATCATAAACATAAATTTTAAACGATGGAAGTCATTATGTAACCATCATCATTTTAAAATTGCTTATCTATGTTTGTAATCCTTAGACAGGAATAACTTATATGCAATAGCAAATTAAATATAAAATTTTTAACATAAGGGTCAAGAAGACCAAGTAAAGCAAACACTCACCTCCATAACGGTGGCTTAAATTTTTTGTTTTTTTTTTCCTTGTGATTCTGCTTTAGGTGTCTTCAATAATGCTCAATCATCACTCATTTAATCACATAATTATCTCATTAACTTTAACGCTCTTGAGTGTGGACTCATATACACCCCCAGGTGTGTTAGTTTAACACGGGAGATTTTGTCGTGACGAAGAGCCGTAATTAACTGACCAGTTGAGCCATATCGCATTAAATATCGCTATCGATATGTCCTCGATATTAACTCGATATGGCTCAGCTTGTCAGTGATCTACGGCTCTTTGTAGTGAATGCCGCTCCATCTGAAAGCAGGTGAAGGTGATTTACTGCTAATCAATGAACCGGCTTTACTGATTAGATGCGCAGACAATATCGCGCGATATTATCGCCCAGCCCTTACGATTATAACGTAAGACTGTAGAAATAATGACAGACAGCCTCAGTAAAGTTAGCTTCAGTCATTGAGAGAAAATGTGCGCCTTTGGGGTTTGTAGTCTTTGTAATTACGTATTTTCACAGTCTTATACCTCAACGCTTTTATATCAAACTACGACTTTCTTTACTTTAAAATGTATCTTTTAGATTGACAAACATCATTATGTGTAATTGAGGGCACAGTTCAGACGGAATAAAAAAATAAGTGACTACCATTGACTACCATTCAATATTTTTCCGAAGTTAGGTCCCATGGTGGCCGACCGGAAGGGGCGGGACTTCAGACGCGTTGCCATGGTGATGAGCTGGCCCAAAGTTAACTTCCGTTCTGTTCGTTTAGTAGTGTTTATTGGATAATATGGCATTGACTACAAATGCAGTGAAAGTTAAGGTGATGAGCAGGTTTTTGAGCTGTGGGGTGCAACCTGACCTAGGGAGCAAACGCAGTTTTTAAAAATAAAAATGTCAAGGTTTCCTATGAGGGAGACGGCGGTATTAAAATAGCCTGTTTATCTGATCTGAGTGATAACCGGTACAGTGTTTCCCATACATTTATTAGTGGCTGCCCACCACATTATCAGCGCTGACCGCCACAAATTGATTTTCGTGTTTTTAACAATTTAAGATGAGAAAATTTGTAATTGACTGCAGAGTTGCGTGCAGCGCATTCGCACGCTCTCTCTCTCTCTCTCTCTCTCTTGCAAACACATTGACAGCGGACCAGTCTGTGGATTGGTTAGTATCATAAACAGCGCTGCACCGATCCATCCAACATGCTGTCAATGTGGAGAGACCCATCTTAAGAAAAGGCTAGCAAGCATGTAAGAAGCCTAGCTAATAAGGAGAGCTATGTTAACCTTATCAAACCCCGCCGTCGCGCTCGCCACAGTTTTTTTTAACACTGCGGTAAATCAGACACGTCGGCAGAAAAACATCTTGTCTCCAATTTTTGTCTGGTAGTTTGGCCAGGTAACATTTATTTTCTTTGACTGGCAAAAAATACCAGCTACTAAGGTAATTTACTTGTTATGGACTGTCTCCGCAAGTCTGCCGGAAGTTAAGTTTGGGCCAGTTTAATGCACATGCGCAGTACCGTTTGTTTATGTTGTCACTGCTGAAAGCGTCTATAGATGCAGCACATATGCGTTTTGTTTAAATATGTTTTCGTCAGATGTTAATAAATGTGATTGTTCTCTTTAAAAGCTGACACCACTGATGGAGCGGTGGAATTGTGTGGCTTACCAGCCTCTTATTTGGGGATCAAAATATGTCAAAATTATCATTTACTTAAATTATCTTCCATTTATTAAAGTGGAAAAGAAATATAATGCTTAGTTGATCAGACATTTATCTTTGACTGGCAGAATATTGCTAAAGTCTGAAGGTTTGTCAAGGATAGACCATTTCAAAAGATGTAAACAACACTGGCCCAGAAGCACTTCCTGTTTCAGTTTTTTAACACTACATAAAAGCTGGGATAAAATACAACCAACAGAACATTTAAAACTGAATCAAAAAGTTAAACAAACATCTTTTAGAAGTTTTCTTTACATGTGAAATAAAGAAAACACTTACAAACTGAAACAGGAAGTGTTTCTGGACCAGTGTTGTTTACATTTTGCAAAATGGTCTATAATAGATGCTGAATAATAGGCGAAAAACTAAACTGAAACATACCAAAAACTGGCTTTCGGGTACTTTAAGAACTAGGCAATCTAAAAATAAAACAATAATAAAAATAAAAATCCTGAAATGAGACCCCAGCAAAATTCTTTATTGTAAAAAAAACTACAGCTCGGGTCTCCCGATGAAACAATTTTTATTTCAAATTTACAGGAAACACTACAGGAATAAAATTGATGTTTAGGTGTAGCTGTAAAATATGGTTCAGTTAAAATATGAATCAATCAAACATAACACCGATTCATGACTAACATTGCTGAAATTCTCACATACTTAAAAAAATTGGTTAAGACAATTCAATGAGATTTACAGTACAAAAACGTATTTACAAGTAATATTAAGATTATTGTACACTACACTGACTACATGGACCTTATAAACTGTAATTTTACAAATATATACAAGTTACAAATGTTACATATACAGTATACACATACATGTAACTGAAATGGGATCAATGCTTGATGTGGAAAAACGTCTTGAAGATCTCTATTATATTCTGAATAACACAAGTCTTTTCTGCCTCCTGTCTAGACCCTCTGATCTTTGCTTCATAAAATCGCCTATACTCAGTCTTTTTACTCTTTTTACTCTGATTCAGTCGTTCCAGCTCTTTGATCTTCTTTTCTTTCTCTTGTTCAGATGCTGTTAGTGCCTCAATTCTCTCCTGTAGTTTCTTCTTTTCTTCTGTGAATTTGGATTCAAGTTCCATCTCTTTCTCTTCCAGTGTCTTCTTGTACATCTTCTTCAGTTCCTCTTCTTTAGTTTTCAGCATGAGCTCCACGTCCTGGTAAGAGTCATTGGTGTAAAATCCTCCTCCATTAGCAGAGACCATGTCATCCACTTTCTCCAGCAGCTCCACAACCTGATTACGATCATCCATCTCTTTATTGTTGAACACGTGATATCTTCCTCCACATCGACTCAGGATTTCTTTGAGATCCTCACTGTCTTCAATGAAATCTTCAATAGTGCTGTCTTTCAGTTGATCCCCGTGTGTGAAGAGGATGAGTGTGTGTTTATCTGCTTCTTCTCCAAATACGGCTCTGATCTTCTCCACTGAGTTTCTCTCTTCTTCAGTGAATGTCTCCAGTTTAATGACCAGGATGATGGCGTGAGGTCCAGGTGCCGTCATGTTTATACACTTACTGATCTTCTGTTTCAGAAGTTCCTCCTCTACAATATCAGTGTCAAACATACCTGGAGTATCAACCACTGTGATTTCTCTTCCAGCCACTTCTTCAGACTCTTTCCCACACTCTTTGGTCACAGATGAAGGGCTTTTGGCAACTCTGAAGGCTTTTCTGCCTAGAATTGTGTTTCCAGAAGAGCTTTTCCCTGCTCCAGTCCTTCCCACCATCACCAGTCTCAAACACACTGAACAAGAGTGACACAGAATCAGACAGAGAGAGAGAGAGAAGACATAAACTAAAATTAACTGATTGTGACTTAAGTCAAAACATTTGTGAACGTATATACTCACTATTCGGAGGATTCACATCAAAGCTGCCCCTTCTACCTACAAAAAGGAGAAAACTATTTTATTAATTTCCTTTATTTTAATAATTAAAACGTTCAAAGCAGAGCAAAACACTTTTTTTGATTGAATACAAAGACTAGCAAGCAATTCATTCATTAAGACATCTGATTAGTTAACAGTTGTCATGTGTTCAACATCTCTTTGCAGCATATACAATTCAACAATACATTTCCAAATTAAAATCCACTATTTAAAGTCTTTTATACTATTTATAAAGTAGTGAACAGTCCAGATTTAATTCTGCTTGACTCAGTCATTTGTTTCATAGGAATTCACAGCACGTTTTGTTGCTATTTCAACAGGCCTACTTCGTTTTTCAATGTTTGCAATTGCTTTACAGGAATCCTCTATTAACATAAATTAAAATGAAATAACTGACAACACGAAGTGTAAGTAACGATGAATAAATTCAGGCTCGTTTCTGAAATGGAGGTAAACAGCCTCGCTGAAATCGAAAGTAAAACAGACCACCGAAGACTGGAGAAAATACGCACTTATCAGACTGTTAACGCATTAATTTCGATCAGATTTAGTCTAAATTTGTTCTTAAAGGCAGAAAGTTACCTGCTGTGTCTGTTGTGGGGCTTGAGGAGGCCATTGTTCAGATTTCTGCGCCTCACGCGATGATAATGGCGAATCTCTCCGCGAGCGCTGCGATTACCCGGAAACAGGAAACAAGCGAAAATAAAGTCAAGAATTAATTCTGCTTTATAATTCAATCTGCGGAACCTGGGTGTAAAATATAGAAGAGTAGTGCCAACTTATATGATTTTATGTCGGGAGGTAATATCATAGGCTAATATATCCTTCTTTTTTCCATTTTGGTCCTGACGTTTAGGGGAGTAGCACTACGGAGCCCATGAAGGGACAAAAAACAATGAGACGGAAGGAAACATTTTTGCGTTCTCTCACAAATTATTTTAATTTTACAGAGCCCCTAAAGGGACACGTTTGTAAAAAATAAATAAATAAATAAACAATAAAAAAGAGTTAACGAAAAAAAGTATGCGAGGAGAAAATATATGCCAATGCTTTTGCGTTCTCTCGCAAATGTCCCCTGTGAAAAACTTGTTTCGCCAAGACACAAACACAAAGAGCTCAAAAGTTTTGCGAGCGAATGCGAAAGTTTCTTGGAGAAAATCAAAACATTTGTGAGAGAATGTAAAATCATCACACGTTTTTATTTAGCCTATTTATTTTTTAAGGTTATGCCATTTAAAAATTCTAAAAACGTTATTAAACATGTCTTGACAAAATTAATTATACTTTTTTCTTTTGCAATTCAACTTAAGTGTTAGTTCACCCAAAAATGTAAGTGTCTGTATTACTCACCCTCATGTTGTTACAACCCCGTAAGACTTTTGTTCATCTTCGGAACACAAATTTAGATGTTTTTGATCAAACCTTAGAGCTGGATGACTCCTCCATAGGCTTCTTAAGGGATTGAAATTGGCTGGCCAAAAAGTTATTAAAGACATCCTTAAAATAGTCAGAGTGAGGACAGTAGCTCAATCTTAAGTTTATCTTATCTATACATATATTGTGAAACACCATACATTACTACATTAAATTAAGGTTGAGTTCAAGAAAAAAAATATTTCCACGAGAATCAATGGGTCTTTCCTGGTATGCGCTGACTTTCCTGTCCCAATGATTTATTTACTCAGTTTTTCTCTAAAATGAGTCACATATTTATAATAAATGGCTTAAATTGTAGATTTAGCTATTGTTTACCATTTAAACAGAGATAATAGACATTAAAATAAACCATGAAATGATAAAAACCTCAAAATATTTTTAAATTATGTTATAGACTAGGCTAAATTGCCTCTAATCATACATATAAATCATGTGAAAATATAGGTCTTTTTCTTAAAATGTTCTTAAATTACTGCGTCCCTGAAGTCATCTTCCACCCTGTTAGTGTGTATTTTGCCTTCCAAATCCGACTGCAATTTCATCTAGATGATTTTCAAGAAGTGACTTTAACTTCATTTTCAAGTCTTCATTTTCAAGAAGTAAGCTTCAACTCTCACTCCTAACTTTTTTTGTTTTTGAAATGTTATCCTGCTTGTCTCACCCTTAAACTTCCACCTTGCTATGTTTTGGAGAATGTTTGTCCTATCAAAATATTGTAAAAACAAATCTGATATAGATAGTTATAAAGTTCTGTTCATCTGTAGAAGGCTAGCTAGCTAAATGTTGATCACTCCAAGAGCTATGGTTCAAGTGATGCTCCTCAGCCATTTCTCCGTACACAATAACATCATTCAGGTATTTTTGACTCCTGGAACTTTAACTTGATTATCTGCATTGTGTGATTATCTGCATTTTAGTTCACCCAAAAAATGAAAATTAAGTCATTAATTACTCACCCCCATGCATGCTGTTCCAACCCCGTAAGACCTTCGTTCGTCTTCGGAACACAAATGAAGATATTTTTTATTAAATTTGAGCGGTGGATCACTGCTACATAGGCTTCATAAGGGATTGAAACTTGAAAGCCAATGAAGAAAATGTTTAAATATTCCATGTGACAACAGTGGCTCAAGTATAAGTTTATCAAGCGACGAGAATACTTTTTGTGCAAAAAGTAAACAAAAATGACTTTATTCGACTATTCCTTTTCTTCCTTGTAGGCCTGAGACGAGAGAGATTTCCACGACGCATGCGCGAGATCGCAATTGCGGTCCGTTACCATCCTGATCAATGTAGTAAACACAGATAAATCTATGCTAACTTGAAGCTATCCTAACTGTACTATGCTACAAACTGAATAGGCTACACAAACTAATCTAAATAACCACTGTTGCTGCCCCATTCATCGCCCTACTTAAGCGTTCTGATCCGCCCGCAGAGAAATCCAATCTCTGCTTTTGGTTGGTTTAGGGTTTAGTTGCTCTTTAATATGAATTCAGTGAGAAATACAAATTTTGAGAGAATTATGAAAAAAAAAAAAAAAAAGAAATAACATTGCTAACGGGCTGAAGAAATTCAAGATGTACTAATTATAGAATTTAGTCAATAATTAAGTATTGATCCAAGAAAAATGTCAAAAATATCCAAGAAAAGGGGGATGTTATGAATCAGGATTAATAGGGTTGGTTCAAACATCAGTCACTAGATGGCGCTGTTGCCCATGGGAAAATCTTCAGGAAATGAGAGTTTACAGAGTTGAAACCACTAGTTTTTATTTTAATATACTAGTGGAAATGTAATTTCTGTTTTAAAAGAGTCATTGTTACTGGTGGACATTCCCTTCATTTTAATCAATGAAAATTGAATTGTTCATATAACAAATTGAAATTCATATAGCAGTGAATGTGGACTGAGTCTGGAGTAGAAACATCCAGAGCCACCGTGCACAGGCGTGTGCAGGAATTCCCCAGGTCAAGCCACTTTTGAACCAGAAACAGCAGCAGAAGCGCCTGACCTGGGCTACAGAGAAGCAGCACTGGACTGTTGCTCAGTGTAAAAGTCAAAACAGCTTGCAGAAAAAATATATAAATAATGTTATGCATACACTAGGCTATTTCAGGTATGGAGCCTAACTCGCCGATTGCACCTTAAAGGAGAACTCCGACGCAAAATGAACCTTTGGTCTAATCAAACATCGGTACCTAGTCAATCGTTCTCTGAGGTTTGTTTTCATGATAATCGAATGTAAAGATTTTTATCTCTAAAAACTGTTTAGCGTATAACACTAGTTATGGGGGCATTGACCAACTAAAATGAAATCGCTAGTTTATACCACTAACAAGGCTCAAAATATCCCCACACTAACACAGTAACATAATGAGGGTCCATACATGCAAAACGAAGCATTGACAACTTTGTAAGTGTACAGACCGTTTAATAAGAAGATAAGTTATAAAGACTGTTTACTTTGTGTATACATTCAGAAGCCATCTTAGGAAATAGTCTCGATAAGTCGATCCCCGAACGAAGTGCTGAGTGAGCTGAACTGTATATGAAGTTCAACCCTTTCTTTTACTGTCTATGAGTTCAACGAACTTCTGAACTGTATGAACGGCGTTCGGGGGATCAACTTATCGAGACTATTTTCTAAGACGGCTTCTGTATGTCTACACGAAGTAAACGGAAGTGAACTGTCTTTATAAAGTATCTTCTTATTAAACGGTCTGTAAACTTACAAAGTTCTCAACAGTGGCGGTTCTACCTTGAATTACGCCCAGGGCGAGACCCCCTTTGAGCGGCCCCCCCCCCCCCCCCCCCCCCAAAAAAAAAAAAAAAAAAAAAAAACAACAATAAATTTACATTCCGTTCCTTTGAAGAAAAAAAAAGTTAATATAATCCAGTTATTTTGCTAGATTTTTCTAACTTTAAAGGGAGGAAGTAACCATTAGCACATTGGCCTTGAATTATATGCATGCCACACTTTGAGTTTTGACTAGTTAAACTATACTTTGTCATGATGGAGTTTTTAAAAGTAAAAGGGTCAGAGAGTTACTTATTTAGTAACACTATACTTATCTCTTAAATAATTTTGAACAGCTCTCATATTAACAACTATCCAAACTAGACCTAAAATAGCTTTTGTAGCCCTATGCCACTCTTAAAATGTCAGAGAAAAGGACAGAATCAGAGATTATTTAGAAAATAGAAAATTGTACTTTGAATATTATAGGCTACAGTAAAAACTCATAAAGTTGATCATTATGTAAATTATTTTCATTTCATGAATATTGACCAACATGATCACATACACAGAATCTTGTTCAAAAAGCCCAATACACAATGAAATCAATTTACCAAGTTAATAACATTAAAGATTTGTTTTAAATGAGTGTCTTTTACCTATACTAAACTTGAAGGTTAAGCTTAAAAGATTTTATAAAAATACCTCATATTTCAGCATTTAAATCATCTCTATAAAAAGAATACATCAATAAAGATACATTCCTGACATTTATAATGCACAGTAGCTTATCTTTTATTATTAATAGTAAAATTCGGTCCGATTTCCCCATGGCTGTCGTTGCTATACAACCATGCACTGCGCTCTCCACAATGACAAAGAAGTTTTAGTAATGTATTTCCACCACAGAAAAACGCTTGCTGAAGCTCTGCTAAAAGATTTATTTACGGAGAAGAGAAAAAACACCCAAGTGTTTGGGTGCACGTGCACTTCCATACTGAAAAGTTTATGAGCGCGCCTCCCGCGAGCGCGCAATGAGCGCGCTTCCCGTGCGCCTAATCGCCTATTTGAGGTAACGACCTCGAGCGCGCAAAAGACGCGATACGTGAACTTATCAAGAGACCCCCTTGACATCGCTTCTGTGCACGGCACCTTCTCAGCAAGCAGGGGCGCCATTGCCAATAATTGATTCGAAATTATGAAAAATAGAAAACCTTCGCGGCACCGAGGATATTTTTTTAACTGCTCGTGCCGCCCCCCATGTGACATGAAGAAATGCCGCCCCGGGCGACTGCCCGGTTCGCCCGTGCCTAGAACCGCTACTGGTTCTCAATGCTTCGTTTTGCATGTATGGAGCCTTGTTATGTTACTGTGTTAGTGTGGGGCTATTTTGAGCCTTGTTAGTGGTATAAACTAGCGATTTCTTTTTACTTAGTATATGCCCCCATTACTAGTGTTATACGCTAAACAGTTTTTAGAGATAAAACTCTTTACATTCGATTATCATGAAAACAAACCTCAGAGAACGATTGACTAGGTATCGATGTTTGATTAGACCAAAGGTTCATTGTTCGCCGGAGTTCTCCTTTAACCTGTTTTTGAGAAAGAGACAGCAAAATAAATGTTACACTCAACCTTTTTGTTCTGTATTTTGTAAATTCACTGTTTAATCTTAATGTGTAATCCATAAATGTTGCAGTTTCACAATATAAATATAATAATGAAAGATGAATTCACAAATAAAGAACCTGATTCACTAACAAATGACTGTCCCTCTTCAAGTAAGCTCACATCGCTGTGTGTCTGAGCGGTGTTTTGTCTTTAACACAGCCTGTGCTGTTCGTCGACGTTTCCGCAGGTCTCCAAGGTCTGGAATCGGTCCTTCTCCACAATCTTCCTCAGGGTCCGCTCACCTCTTCTCGTTGTGTAGTTTTTTGCCACACCTTTTCATTCCCACTGAGGTGCCTTGATACAGCACTCTGGGAACAGCCTATTTGTTCAGAAATGTCTTACCCTCTTGCTTGAGGGTGTCAATGATGGCCTTCTGGACAGCAGTCGGGTCGGCAGTCGGACCTATGATTGCGATTTTGAGTAATGAAACAGGCTGGGAGTTTTTATTAATTAATTTTAAAATTAATTAGAGTTAATTAGTTGATTCAGATGATTAGGTTAATAGCTCGTTTAGAGATTTCATGATATGCTAATTTTTTGAGACAGGAATTAGTGCTGTATGCCAAAATCATCCGTATTAAAACAATAAAAGACCTGAAATATTTCAGTTGGTGTGCAATGAATCTAAAATATATGAAAGTAAAATTTTTATCATTACATTATGGAAAATAATGAACTTTATCACAATATGCTAATTTTTGAGAAGGACATGTACAGCATACAATCAAAGTTAAAAGTTAATGATTTAAGGGTCAAGACCCCAGTTAAACCAATCATCGATCACCATTATGGTGACTTAAAAAAATCCTGTTTTTCTCCTTCAGTGATTCTGCTTGTTATCATCAGGTGTCTTCAATAATGCTCAATCATCACTAAATTATTCACTTAATTATCTCATTAACTTTTACACGGCTTCAGGCTATGTTTACACGGAAACGATTCTGAAGAGAAAACGCAAAAGTGGTGTTGCGTTGTCACTTTTTATTCTGCGTTTAGACGAGCGTTTTGTGTGGGAAATCAGCGTGCAAATGGAGACGCAAAAGTGTGTGAAATTCAATGTAGTATGCACTTCAGGTGGCTAGGAGTGCATACTACAACACTTTCACTTTTTTGCGTTTTTAAGCCTCAAAAACGCAGTTGCCGTGTAAACGAAAGGCACATCCGATAAAATATTTTTACGTTTTCACCCGGAATCATTCTCGTGTAAACGGGGCCTAACACTCTGCTCAAAGTTTATAGCCTATAATTCACACTCTCAGTGTTAATTTAACATTGGGGATTTTGCATTGATCATTTTATTGTAGCTATATATCAAAAATGATCAATGTAGAAAAAAGTTAACAGTGAGTCAGGTTTTTACTGTTTAGGTTTTTACTGTTAAGTAATTCATATTTACAACACAGTGAGTTTAGATAAGAATTCAGATCATCAGAAATATGTACTAATGTATGATGTGGTTACCTTTAATGACATTTAACTGAGAAGGAACTGATGACTGAAAATATATCTATATCACTTCAATAGATTTCACAAGAAAGGAAAATATCTTGATCATATCACAACAAAACTTGACAGAGATATATTAGGAAACATATAACATTTAGAAAATAATGGTCTGTTTTGTTTGTGTGTGTGTTTAAATGTATGAATGATACTTCAATCATTTTAGCAACAAATAACGATATTATATATCCATGAATGCATGAAACATCCATAATCTAAACTAGCAGGTATGAAATTATGTCTTCCTTTATAAAATACATTGTTAACCACCAGAAATTACATTATATTAATTAAGGTTGAGTTCAATAAAATATTTTCAGAACGAATACTGATACAATCACAACACTTACTACACTTAGACCTGCACAACTTATGTACTTATTCTCTTTTACCCACTGTTTGAACCCACTGTCTCTCTCTAATGCCGCATGTTCACTCTCTATCTCTTCATCTCCGCTCTTCTCCTCCTCTTCTCTCTCCTCCTCTTTTCTCCTCTCCTCCTCTTTTCTTTTCTCCTCCTCTTCTCTCTTCTGTTTCTCCTGTTCAATACATCTCCTCACACTATTTTCTGTCTCTATTCTGACTCTGTCTAATTCCATCTGGTGTTCTCTCTCTCTCCTCTCCTCCTCTCTTATCCGCTCTCTCCTCTCCTCCTCTGCTCTCCTCTCTCTCTCCTCCTCTCTTCTCCTCTCAGTCTCCTTCATCATGTCGAGTGTGTAGCAGGAGTTTGAGTTCTCATACACGAGTATATCGATCTTCTGCATGAGTTCAGTCACCTGTCCTCTGTTTGCTGTAGTTTTAATGTTCATTTCACAAAACCCTCCTCTACATCGGTTAATAAAAGCAGATAATTGAGGATTCATCCTGATCATTTCTGCTAGTGTCCTCATGTGTCTCTGACCTGCGTGAGTGAAGAGCACTACAGTAAATCTGAGAGCTTCGACACCAAACTTCTCCTCAAACCAACCAGTGAAATCCATCTCCTGCTCAGTGAAAGTGCTTAAAGACAGAAGAAGCAGGATCACATGAGGTCCTGGAGAACATAATTCAAGAGCTCTCTTCAGCTCTGAGTCTGAATCAAAGTCAGTGTGAGTGGAGAAGATGAAGTCTGGAGTATCGGTGACTCTTACTCTCCTGTTATTAACAGCTCCTGTGTGTGATTTACAGGATCTAGTCACTGATGAAGAGCTCATTTCTGACTTAAACACTCGATCGTTAAAGATGATGTTTCCTGTGGAGCTTTTCCCGGATCCAGTTTTACCAATGAACAACAGCCGAAGATCTTCATCAACATCATCTCCAACTTCTCTCACCTCTGTGTTTTCAAAGCTCTAAAACACAGAACAACACAATCAATTTTAGATTAAACACCTACTGTATATATGCTTTTTAAATTACACTGTAAATGATTTCTGTTGTTTTCACAGGATTATACTGTTTTTCTCAACAGTTTCTCACTGTATAATCTATGTACAGTAAGTTACAGTAGATTTAGTTGTTTTCACAGTATTAAATTGTTTTTCCAACAGTTATGTACTGTGCACACAGTTATGTATGTTGTATGTATGTATGTTACTGTAGAATTTCAATGCATTCTGGGAAATTATCAGTTACTGTTAATCTAAATACAGCAGTGCAAATTGACCGCGAAAATCACCACACCCAGTTCCACAGGAAAAATTGCTAGCCTACTAATGTTATTCTTACATTTAAAATAAAAATGTAGCACTGGTTGACCATTAACAGTCATAATTTATGACATAATTTATGTCAGTGGGGTGTAGACATGAGAGCATTTGACTTTGGAAGAGTTTCTGTCGTGTCAGTGGTGCTGCTGTCGACGTCTGCCGACCTGGAACTTCATCTGGTGAGTAATAATTCTTATATGTGTATGCATACGGATTCTAGCAAATAACTTTAAAGTTATTTAGAATAGCTGACCACGATTTCTATCTATTCTAGACATTTTAATATAATATGTATATGATAGGCTACTCTTCAATGTAGCCATTTGGGACATGTTACTGTAAATTTAAATACATTAGTACGAAATGACCGCGAAAAATAACAACAAGCTGCCGTTTTATGAAGAACTCTTCAGTTCTCTTCCCTCAAGAACGCGAAGGCAGTGCATCGCGTCGCGGTCGACAACGTTTTCGCCATACATACCTGGTTAGTAATTCATATTTTTATGCAAACCATATCAGTTATTGCGTTAACAGATTAACGTTAGAAAGAACTGGCCGCGGAATTGTTCTATAACGTCTGTATCAGACGCGGATTGTTGATAGCCTAACTTACTTGATTAATGTGATTTTATTAACATGCATTTCATATGTAACCTCTTATAATGTCAAAATGGTCTAATCATTTTGTTATTTACCACGTTAAGTCGGTGGAAGCGCCTGTGTAGAAGATTTTATTATTTAGAAAACAAGTAATTTAGCTATATGAGAATCCACATTTAGTTCCTGAATCTTTGGGTCTGACATTTAGGTGCCCAGTGCTGAAACAACAGAGTACTATTTCAGTATGTCACATGGTACAAGGTATTTTTAAAACTATCTATAGGGTGTCTGTCCTTCTATGGTAGAAAATGTATGTATATAACTCTGAGCAAATAACATTCGGGAGCGCACTAGGGCCGGAGGGCCAGAGCGTTAGAGCAACTATGCTGCAGAAGTTGCTCGGCTTTGTTTGTGAATAAAGTCTAATATTTCTGGCATCAGAGATCTCTGTGAAGTTATTTAAAAAAGACAGAAACCACTTCAAATGGCACCCCAGATGGGACTCCTTCAGGAGCTGATGTTGAACTGCGGCGAGCTTTGCTGGACGAACAACACAAACTAAAAGTGGCCACAAGGTAAGCAACTTTTGCTTTAAAAAGTTTGTGTAGTTCGCCCAGACATTTGCTTGTTGCGGTAAGACATTTAAAAATAAGCTTCTTTAAATTCAAAGAACTAAGACAAAATTTGAAAGGGGATCTCTCATTCCAGAAATGATTGCATGAAGTGTGATGTCTAATAAGAAGGCCTTGGGGGTATAAAATAAATGGGAAAAAAGGGAGCTCTCGTTTGCCAGTATTTGTGTAATCTGACGCAGGTTGTATAAATACTGGTATTAATTTGGCAAAATAAAGGGTATATGTTACTGATAAAATTATCAGGGTTATCTGTATTTCTTAAGGTTAATTAGATAGCATGCATACAGATAAGTTCAGCTGCCGGTTACCGCATTGTATAACAATGGTCTGCTCGGGGTAGCTAAAAAAAGTTTAAGGTTACTGATAAGATTATCAGGGTTATCTGTATTTCTTAAGGTTAATTAGATAGCATGCATACAGATAAATTAAGCTGCCGGTTACCGCATTGTATAACAATGGTCTGCTAGGGGTAGCTAAAAAAAGGTATAGATAAATTACGCTTTCGGTTACCGCATTGATTAGCAATGGTCTGCTCGGGGAAGCTATTGTTTTTTAGAGATATGGTTTTCATCGGTACTGATTAAGGTTAATCAGTTGTTTGTTAATGTATTGATTATAAAAACAGTGAGAAAAACTGTGAGTAGAGTTTAGCTTTATGTATGTGTATGTGTGTGTGTCTGTGGGATCCTGTGTGTCTGCTTGACGGTGCCTGTGGTTAAAAATAGGGGACAAGGAATGTTTGAATTATGTGTAGTAAAAGTAAAGGAAATAGTAAAGGAGAATAATTGTTTCAAGATATTAATCTGGGAGATTATTGTAGTATGAAATAAGTTAAAGTTATAAAATAAATATTTAATTAATAATTATAATGATATATATTAAATTGATAAAGATGAATATAAATGCACGTGCTTAATGTATTATATCTTATATCTAAAGACGTCTAAAATTTGTATCTCATTATCCCTTAAGACAAAGTGAGAAAAAAGTATTTCATTGTAGATAAAGTTGTGCTAAGAAAAAAGAAATTGCAGTGTGCTAAAAGTGAACAGGATTGGGTGACCAAGTTTCAACAGTCATAAATAATTTACAGCAATCTTAGGACTGAAATAAAAGGGAATTATTGAAAATGGGTGAGGAACAGTTTATTCACCATGTGAGGTTATTTTGAGCACAGCATGTAAATTTAGGAGAAAGATTGAAAGCTGATTTTATGATAGGGAAAATTATTTAATAGGATTATACTCAGATAATCAAAGTTAGATCATTGCTGCATATTGCAAAGAAGAAATGGCTTGCTTTTTCCTGCAACGAAGAACTTGCTTCACTAAAAACAGAATGGGAGAACTGCTGTTGTCAACCAGTGATTATTATATAGAAGAACTAGGAAAGTGATAAAGAGCTAATTGCTCAGGAACAAATTTGATTCATGCAGTTCTCTGAGTGTTCTAATTTCAGATGGCTTCAGTGTCCAATGGAAGAGGTGAAAGGTCAAAGAGACAACTGCAGAAAGAAGAAGAGTGGGTGAGGGGCGTTCCCTCCTGAAGATGACCACTTTCTGGAAACTCAACATGGAGAAAGAAAGACTGATTAATGCTGGAAAAGGTGAAACTTTCACTATTTCACTGGAGACTTTTTCCTGAGGACAAAGAGGAAAATCCTGAGATGCAAAGCTGAGGCTAAATCTATCAAAAGCCTCAACTCAGAAGAGGCAGAGAAACAAGAGAGTCTACATTATAGCCTGCAACACCAGACCTTTGAGTGACAGCGGACGACATGCAGAGCAACAGCCAAGAACATTCAAAAGACTGAGAAGAACAAGCAAACAGAAAAACTGACTGACACCCTTCCCTTACGGGTAACACAGGTGTGGCGACTCCAATGATCACTCTATAGAGAATGCTCCAAATTTAGTTAATTATTAGATTAAGTTTATTCATCCTAATTATTCACTGGTCTCATAAGCATTTCTCAATATTCTCTTCTAAACTAACCCTCTCTGCTTTTCCAGTAGGTTAGGTCCAGCCCTATAAAAAAGAAAGAAAATACACTAAAAGAGACAAGTGGGTGCTCAACTCACTAAATAGATAAAACTGAGGCTGGATGTGGTATAGTTAGGGATATTAAGTGGAACGACTATATAGCTAAAAGCATGAGAAAAATTATTTTTGTAGAAAAAAAATAGGGAAAACTGTCAAAGAATTATTATTATTGTTGGCAAAGCAATGATACTGGTCACTCCATTGTGTTTTGGTCATTTTCTAGAGATAGATTGGAAAAAATTACTCCAAAAAGTCCAAAATTATGAAATCGCAAATGCTGTCAATACTGGGATAATGAGATGGAAATGTTGTTGGCCATGCATCCAAGATTATGCAAAAATCTCAAAAATCTAAATTTTCTTCTTAAAACAGCTCATGAGCAAAGAACAAAAAGAATAAGAGAAATCAGAACAACAAAAAAAGAAAAAAGAAAATATGCATTTGAAAAATATCAATTGAAAGGCATATTATTCAAAATTACTTAATCTATTAGAGCTTATAAAAGGAAAAAAGGGTTATAAAAATGGTGTAGACTAAACCTTGAACATTGACACTTCTCAGTGTTGACCTGATCTGACCTTGTGTCTAAAATTATAAGATGCTGCATTTAGAGCACAACCTGCTGAAGCGCAAGAATGTATGCTGGCCAGAGTGTGTGTGTGAGAATGACTGAGTGTGAAAGGAGTGAGTGATGGTGTTTGAATAAACACTTATGCAAATTAATTATTTTACCAATACAGCTGTATTTAAACTTTAATATGTGGGCCCACAGGGCAATTATGCCCAATAAAATATAACCATGGATGAATTTGGTTAAATTTCCTGGTTGGAACTATAGTGGCAATATGAAAAAGAAAAAACAAAGGAAAAAAAGATGAAAAAGAAAACAAAAAATTGAAAATCCAATGCCAAATTGCGCAGCGCATAACATATCTGACTTTCTTTGCAGCATATCAAGAGGAGATGATCTTTATCAAAAGTATGAAATATTGACTGGTAACTTTTGTCTTGTAACAAAGTGGGTTGAGTGTTGTCCAAGATATCTAATAAGCTGCTAATAGTGGAGCTCAAGACAAAGAGATAATTGAGTTGAATTGACTAATTGTAAGAGTACAATGGACATTTTTTACGGAAAAAAAGAAAGAAATAACAATTATGATGATAAAAAGCCAAACTATATAAAGAAAGGGCCAGGACACCACTCAGCCCACATAACCATTCTACAGGGAACACCAGGAGGACAATGGGACAGATATGCAAGATGATTGAAATCACATGATGTTGTCACTAACAAAAAGAATTAAGCTTTGATTCACAGATAGCAGCAGCTTAATTACAGGAAGGTTGCTGGGACGAGTCTAACAAGAAGAACCATTAACTATGCTTTGTAATTTCAGAAGAAGTGACCAACAGAGTGACATTTGAGTACATGCCTTTCAACTTAAAATACACCAACCGACTTCAGCAACCCCCACATAGAATGAGGGATCAAGGACATGCTAACAATGACAGAAAAAAGTCCATTGCAATGAACGACTCAAGTCATCCTGATGAAAGATGTAAAGATGACAAGAGAGCTAACAGAATGATCAAATCATAAAAAAGACCTACTTAACCAGAAACGCAGGAATGAAAGGAGCTGTTCAAATAAGAGAGACTCAGAGATGAGTAGAGCTCAAACAAAAGTGAACATCAACCAAACTTTCCAATGATTGAATGTTCAGCCCTTGATAAGATTCAGCACCAACTTAATAATCACCCCACCAGAACAAAAATGATTGAAGAGAAAAATATATCAAAATAATGTCAAAACGGTGATAATGACAAATCAAGAAAAGAAACTAAAATAATGATAACGATTAATTTAAGAAATCGATATAGCAATACAAGGGTATACAAAATTAATTTAAGGCAACAGTTGAAATTGAAGCAAGTATTAAGGTATTAACAAATATTAGATTTTAATCAATAAGAATACAAATTGATTCAATATGCTATTGACTAATTGTAAAATTATATCAAACCAATAACAAACAGACCCTTCTGAACAATCTAAATGGCATCAGAGGGGGGTAAAAAATAAATATATGGCATTCTTATGAAGCATAGATTATTGAGCCAACAATACTTTTGATATTCTCAATCCAAATGCGCAATGGTATTAAACCAGTGCGCAAAGGGGGGAGTAAGTAAAATTAGAATAAGGAAATTCATAGAATAAGGAAATTCAAATTAAGGCACAAATTAAATTAAATTAAAATTTAGTTAAAATTAAAGGCATGTTTGCAAAGTTTTGTGAAATTCATGGCAAAAACAGTAAAGAAAAATAACAGCAACAAAAAATATAGGCCATAAGTCAGTATTAGAAAGGCTATTAAACAATTTGGTAAGAAATATGTTGACAAGATATGGATGGGTAAAAGCAATGAAATCAACAGAGGAGGGACAGGAAGAGAAATTAAATCTCTAACAGAGAAGTAATCCATAGATTGGAAGTCTATTAGAAATAAGGTCAGATAATGGGTTAGCTGAACAGAAGTATTGAAGATTAAAAGTAAGTTGCATACGAACACAAGGAAGTTTTAATAATAAGGAAGTTATAATGCTAATTGGTTTAAATGGTTAAAATAAAAATTAAAACCTTAGATTGTTAGATATATTGTTTACATATAAGGAATATGTAAGAGTGCAAAAAGTTGTTTGCTAGAGTTATTTTTCTAATTGTCTAAAGAGTTGACTTTATGAGGTTAATGTAACATTGCTCTGGAGCTTTTTTAGTTAGAGTAAGTACATGAGTTATAATTAGTTTATTCATGAAAGTTTATTTAGAAATTAGTAGAAAAGAAGAAAAAGTTAAGGCAGTCTTGAACTGAAGAGTTAAGAGAATAGGAAGCAACACATGCGAAATTAAAAAAAAAAGGTCAAAATGGTATTTATTGAATAAATTTGGTAATAAAATAAACATAATTTGAAATGTAAAACTTTTGACAAAATGCGAAACCTATTGTGATTTATTAAATAGAAAGGTACACTACAATGTTCTGTTCATTCATCAGCTACAAAAAGAACTGACTGTCTTAAAGAGGGATTCTTTGAATTTAAGAAGTGATAATGCTTCATAATAAGTGATAATAATGAAAGAGTTATTTTTACCCAGCCATATTTTGAATAAAGTCATATGGATCATGCAAAACCAAAATGCATAATGAGTCAATTAGACTATTATAATAAGCAAAGATTTATTATAAAGCTTTGTCTGCATTAGGGGAAAAACAATTATACGGAAAAATAGAATGACTTATGTTTGGAGATCAGTGCTACTAAATAATATATAGTATATAAATAGTATACTAAATAATGTTGTGCAGGGAAAATTTAGCAATTACAATTAAGTGGGAGAAAAACTTAAGAGCAGAAGTTAAGGAAAACTTAATGTAAAATTTGGAAAATTATGGTTTGCTTAATTAGGAATGTTTTGGATGTAAAACTGTTGTGTACTGTACTTTGCATATTAAGATCATTGGTTGTCAAAACCACAGTTTAACAGATGGAGGTGCTAAAATGTCAAGGAAATCGGAAAATAAGTCAGCCAAGACTTATTTTCTTGAGGACAGCCAAGATATTACCAAGATACAAATTGGGCTTTACAAGCATTGGATAAGGAAACAAGTACCTCAATTGAGGACGAAACAGATGATTGATGAGCCAGACCCTGGGTGTAAGTACTGGCCTGCCCTCTCCCCAGTGGTGGCCCTCTACGATACGCAAAGTGTCTGGGTCGAAGAGAAAGTCTACGCTACAAGGAAAGCTTTTAACAGTCTACGCTACAAGGAAAACTTTTAACAGTCTACGCTACAAGGAAAACTTATAACAGTATAAGAGACTTTTATGTTTGATGCACACTAAATAACTGTGACATCCACAGTAAAGGCTGAACAAAGAACACGCTCATGCTTATAATAATGTTTGTCTTGTTAGGGAGAACTCGAGTCTTTTACTTTTTCCATTATGAAAAAGAAAAGAAAAACAATTAAAAGAAATACAATGTATGGAAGAAGATGTTTGGCTCGAGTGCTCCTCCGGGAGTGTGGTGGCATAATCTAGTCATTGGAAAGGAGAATAGGTGACTCAGTTGAGAGTCACTAGGTAGCATAACTGAGGAGGCTGGATTTTGAAACTACACTCTGGAAAGGATTTTAAAGTGGGGCTTAAATAAGCCCCAGAGGAGGGAATGTAGAAGATTTAATTATTTAGAAAACAAGTAATTTAGCTATATGAGAATCCACATTTAGTTCCTGAATCTTTGGGTCTGACATTTAGTTGCCCAGTGCTGAAACAACAGAGTACTATTTCAGTATGTCACATGGTACAAGGTATTTTTAAAACTATCTATAGGGTGTCTGTCCTTCTATGGTAGAGAAGGTATGTATATAACTCTGAGCAATTAACATTTGGGAGCGCACTAGGGCCGGAGGGCCGGAGGGCCAGAGCGTTAGAGCAACTATGCTGCAGAAGTTGCTCGGCTTTGTTTGTGAATAAAGTCTAATATTTCTGGCATCAGAGATCTCTGTGAAGTTATTTAAAAAAGACAGAAACCACTTCACCTGCACGTTCATTATTTTATAACTTATAGGGTTAGGGATTGAAAATCGATCCTGAAATCGGATATCCAAGGTTAGGATTCGGATTTATTGTTATAAAATTAAAGTGTCGATTTCTCTTCTTGATTTGTTCACGCTTATTTTCGTGTAAATCCTGACCTGGCGTTCTGCCATTTAACGTTAACGTTACCTCAGTGATTAACTTACTGATGGACCGCGGAAAGCGCCCAAGGTGCATTTTTGTCCAAAATACAAAGCTATGTGTGACATGTAAAGTATTGTCTGCTATAATATCATTGGGGTTTTTTTACTAACTGACATGTACTCATTTGAAGAGAACAATGCCTTGTCAAGCTTTTTTTAATTCGTGTAACTTAGTATCACACAAGCAAAATCTAGCCTATGTTTTCACGTGTTCGTAAATGAATTGATTTTAACAACAGTCCAACAAACAAGATTTTAGTATTAAGTGAATTACACTTTAGACATCATTTTGTCTGTTTTTGCTGTTTAGCCAAAACAACAACAACAAAAACGTACTGTATTTTAACTGTCTTGTCTTTCTTCTTTTCCACAGGTGTGAGCTGTGCATGTTAAGAAGACCCCTATCCATCTTGACGACCGATGAATTGTAAATCTAATTTAATTATTCTATTTATCTACTACCACTACACCTTGGTCCAGTACTGACCCACTGAGAACATTTTAAACAGATTATTATCCATCTGTGAATTTTGTCTATCAAGTTGTTAAGAATTGTTGTGTAAAAAACACACACTAAACGTTGTTGTACAGTTTAAGGTTCAATTGCATAAAATATTAAATAGAAAACTTCCTATTGCAAAAGTTAAAACATAAGTCTGCATATAAATGATTATTAATACCGTAATGCAAGTTTTTCATGGCACATGTGCATGAGGAAGTTGTTTTGTGTTTAGTTTTTTTTTAAATGACACTGGATAACTTGTCATTTTGTAATAGTCATCTGGATTGGTGGTTTACTCGTCAAAGCTAGTTTATCTATGTCTCCCAGTCTTGCAAATCTGTTCCTCTAGATAGAAAGCAGCCAAAAACCCTTAAAAATCAGCAACTGACCAGTTAGACAGTCTATCTCAAACCAATAGACCATCTTAGACTAGTTTAAGCTGTTTTACCCCAGCAAGGAGTGGGTGGATGAGTTGTTATGAACTATCTTTCTAATAGATTGATCAGATAGCACCCCTTTAATCTTTTCTATTTTACCTGTTCATGATAATTTTTTGCATGTATTTATGCATAATTGTTCATGATTGTCATGCATGATTTTTAATGTATTATATTACATTTTTATTATTAATGTATTTAATTGTATTAATGTATTTAAATGTATATGATGTAAATGTACTAATGTGTTTGAAAATACACAATAAACCTTGTGCAGTTAAAGCTTCAATTGTTCTTTTTTCTATTTCCCATTAACAGTTAAAATAATATTTCTACGGATTTTCTACAGGTTACACAGTATACTGTGTAACCTGTAGAAAATCCTTAGAAATATTATTTTAACTGTTAATCTTTTGTTGTTGAAAATGTTATGTTGAAACATTTGCAAAAATGTCGAAATGTTATTGTATTTATTTTATAGTGCTATAGCACTATAAAATAAATACAATAACATTTCGTACTATACAGTATTATTAAAAATTACCAGTGTAATACTGTATTTTAATATGGTAAGAAATTACAGTAAAATAATGTTATTTAATTTACAGTATGCTTAACAGTACTGCAGTTAGTGTTACAGTAATTTTACTGTTAAATGAAATACAGCAAGTACTGGATAATTGTTGCCAGTAAGTTACTATTAATTTGACAATAAATTTTTTACAGTGTAGTAAGTGTTGCTCACCTGATATTTCATGGTCCCTGTTTGCTTCTTCAACAACACTTTCTCCAAGATGTATTCACCAACACTAAACACCAACACAAATATTGCAGAGTTATAAGACAGAAAGATCATCATGGTTATTACATTTATTTTCTGGGTTATGGCATCCCTCGACCTAGCCCCTTTGCTATGTGCCGGATGGGCTGGATATGTCCAGGGCTGAATTTCAGCCTCAGTCAATAGAGAGCCTAAGTCCCGCCCCTTCGCTTCCGGCTCATGGGACCTTATTTCGGAAAAAAATATGAATGGTAGTCAATGGCGAGAGACAACTTATCTTTTTATTCCGTCTGAACTGTGCCCTCAATTACACATATGATGTTTGTCAATTTAAAAGATGATTCTCAAAGTCAAAAACGTCGCAGTTTGTCATACAACAGAAGAGTAACATTTAGTTTTATGTGAAAATCGCTCTGTGAACTACATCTCCCAGGAAGAGAAACGAGATCCGCTGCTCGTGTGTGTGCAGTCTGGTACAAAACACTCAGGTAGGACGGCGTAACGTTACGATTATAACGTAAGACTGTAGAAACAATGACAGACAGCCTCAGTAAAGTTAGCTTCAGTCATTGAGAGAAAATGTGCGCCTTTGGGGTTTGTAGTCTTTGTAATTATGTATTTTCACAGTCTTATACCTCAACGGTTTTACATCAATCTGCGACTTTCTTTACTTTAAAATGTATCTTTTAAATTGACAAACATCATATGTGTAATTGAGGGCACAGTTCAGACGGAATAAAAAAATAAGTTGTCACTTGCCATTGACTACCATTCAATATTTTTCCGAAGTTAGGTCCCATGGTGGCCGACCGGAAGGGGCGGGACTTAGGCTCTCTATTACATCCCAGTTAACAGACTTTTGTTATAATAACATTCTCCAAGGTCAAGGTCTCGGAATCACTAGAAACTAGGGATGGACGATATATCGCACGATATTGTTATGCGGCTCTAATCAGTAAAGTTCCTTGATTAGCAGTAAATCACCTTCACCTGCTTTCAGATGGAGCGGCATTTACTACAAAGAAAGTAGATCACTGACACCTGGGAGTGTATATGAGTCCACACTCAAGATTGTTAAAGTTAATGAGATAATTAAGTGATTAAACGAGTGATGATTGAGCATTATTGAAGACAGCTAAAGCAGAGGCTATGTTTACACGGAAACGATTCTGAAGAGAAAACGCAAAAGTGGCGTTGGCCCAGATAGCAAACTGACATTGAATCAACGTGGAAACATGACATCGAAACAACGTCCGACATTGTTTTGCTCATCGAATTAACGTTGAACCAACGTCAGACGCGTCATTCGTTCAAAACTAACAGAAAATCAACTTGAAATCAACGTTGTTTCAACGTTATGAAAGCAAACCAATTTTCGATTTTCATTTAGCTTTGAAGAATGCCGCGTCTGACGTTGGTTCAATGATAATTCGATGAGCAAAATCAACGTTGTTTCAGTGTCATTAGAGACGTCGTTTCCACGTTGATTCAATGTCAGTTTGCTGTCTGGGGCGTCATCACTTTTTATTCTGCGTTTAGACGAGCGTTTTGTGTGGGAAATCCGTGTGCAAATGGAGACGCAAAAGACGGCTAGGAGTGCATACGACAACACCACCAAGTCCACGCGCCTGCGGACAAACTTCACAGTCAAGCAGACTTTTGCGTTTTTACCGTTTACACGGGAACGCGGCGGTGTAGCGTTTTTAAGATTTCCACTCTGGAGGGTGGTTTCACTTTTTTGCATTTTTAAGCCCCAAAACGCAATCGCCGTGTAAACGAAAGACACATCCGATAAACTATTTTTACGTTTTCACCCGCGAGCGTTCTCATGTAAACAGGACCAGAATCACACGGAGAAAACCGGAATTTCAGGTTCGGGCTCTTGACCCTTATCCTCCTAAGACCCGAGTTTTAGGTGGAAAAGTCCAGGGGTCAGAAAGTAGACATTTTTTTTCCACCCACAGCAAAAACTCCAGTGTTAAATTAACTTTATTGGGAGTTTATTTGGATCCAGACTCAAGAGTGTTAAAGATGAACTGAACTGAAAAATATTGACATTGAAAACATCTTGTTTATGACAACTGAAAGTAAATTACACCAAACATTTTTTTTAAAAAAATTAATGTAGCTTTTTTTTAAGCAACGCAAAATTGCTCTTGTTAGCGCTGGCAGTTTCGATGACGTCACTGGCATGGTAGGACCCGCGGAGCTCCATAGACAACGGCTGCAGGCCATATACACAGACGAAAATGAGCACTTTTAACGGCATGGGTTACGCATTTGAGCCCGTGAGGGACAGGCCGGTAGTGTCTGACTACCACCACATGGAGGACGATCAGTTTCAGGCTTCACTTGCAGTACAGGATTGTTTGGGGGGAAGTGACTGTGGGCGCGACGCGAGCGCTGGAGCATGGACACCGCACCGGAGTCGATCTGTTCAGAATCAGAAGAATCAGAATCAGAATGGGGGTTTATTCGCCCTGAATGTTTGTACATACAAGGAATTTACTTAGGCTAGATGGTGCAAACATATAACATACAGCATAAGATACATACTATAATAACACAGAAATGAGCCCACATGGGGTACCTAATAAAGTAAAAGTGCAAATATGACAAAGTGCAAAAAATAACAATGAATTTAAATAAAGGTCAGTGTCACTGAGAGCTCCAGGCCCTGTTAAGGAGGCCAGTAGCAAAAGGGAAAAAACTGTTCTTATGGCGAGAGGTGCTGGTTTTGATGGACCGCAGCCTCCTGCCAGAGGGGAGTAGCTGAAACAGGGAATTACCAGGGTGGGAGGGATCCGCCATAATCCTCTTTGCTCGCTTCAGCACCCTTGAAGAGTACAAGTCCCCGAGGGAAGGCAGACCGCAGCCGATCACCCTCTCCCCCGTACGGATGATACGCTGAAGTCTGCTCTTATCTTTGGCCGTGGCAGCAGCATACCAGGTAGTAATGGAGGAGGTGATAATGGACTCAATGATAGCTGTATAAAATTGCACCATCATTGTCTTCGGTAGCTTGAATTTCTTCAGCTGCCGTAGGAAGTACATCCGTTGGAGTGCTTTCTTGGCGAGGGAGCTGATGTTCAGATCCCACTTTAGGTTTTGGGAGAGGATAGTGCCCAAGAAACAGAAGGACTCCACAGTTTTTACTTGGGAGCCGCATAGATTAATGGCGTTAGGTGGGGCTGTGCCCCTTCTAAAGTCCACAACCATCTCCACTGTCTTCAGAGCATTGAGCTCTAGATTGTTCTGACTGCACCAGGACACCAGGTTGTCAACTTCCCACCTGTAGTCAGACTCGTCCCCATCAGAGATGAGCCCAATGAGGGTGGTGTCATTGGCAAACTTCAAGATCTTGACAAATGGGTGACTGGAGGTGCAGCTGTTGGTGTAAAGGGAGAAGAGCAGCGGAGAAAGGACGCAGCCCTGAGGGGAGCCGATGCTGATAAACAGTGGGTCAGAAACTAGTGACCCCAGCCTAACGCACTGCTTCCTGTCAGAAAGAAAGTCTGTGATCCACCTACAGGTAGAATACGGTACATTGAGCTTGATGAGCTTGTCCTGTAGCAGGGCAGGAATGATGTTATTAAAGGCGGAACTAAAGTCCACAAACAAGATCCTGGCATAAGATGCCGGAAAATCCAGGTGCTGGAGGGTGAAGTGTAGGGCCATGTTGATTGTGTCGTCGACAGACCTGTTGGCTCTGTAGGCAAACTGTAGGGGATCCAGGAGAGAGTCAGTGATTGATTTAAGGTGGGCCAACACCAAACGCTCAAAGGACTTCATTACCACTGAGGTCAAGGCGACGGGTCTGTAGTCGTTATATCCTACAAGCCTTGGCTTTTTGGGCACGGGGATGAGGACTTAAGACAAGCTGGTACATGGCATGTCTCCAGAGAGATGTTAAAGATGGTAGAGAACACAGGAGATAGCTGGTCCGCACAATGCTTAAGGGTGGCTGGAGAGATGGAGTCTGGACCGGCTGATTTCGAGGGTTCTGCTTCTTGAAGAGTCTGTTTACTTCACTCTCTTGAATAGAGAGAGCCAACGCTGTGGTGTGGGGAGGGAGCACTGGTGGAGAAGGGTGTAGAACAGGACTGTCCAATTGCCTGTCGAATCTACAGTAAAATTCATTCAGGTCGTTAGCCAAGCGAAAGTCATTAGTTGTGTGAGGGGCTCTGGGCTTGTAGTTGGTAATATGCCTAAGCCTGTTGCAGAGAGCTCAACCTGGAACATTTATTGATCGGCGAAAAAAGGAATCACCGTCGTGCACCGTTCATTTCGGATGCTGTTCGGTGAGAGAAACCTGTTGGAGGGGGCTATACTGTCTCTAATGGATGTCCGAGCTGAGACGCTGGAGCGCCCCATCAGTAGCAGTGTATTTTACGAATAGGATTAGGCTGGGCTAACTTGTTACACGTTTCTCAGACTGTTTAGATTAACAGCGTACTGGCAGTTCACTCTATGGGCGAGGGTGCATTTAGGAAGGAGAATCCCATCCTCTACAGTGAACTATACATCAGGGATCTTTTCCCCCTCACACAGGATACGAGTAACGTTAACGTGATGCGTTGAACTTGTGTAAATAAAAGATTTCATGCATTGTCAGACGTTTCATGTTCTCATTGACGAAAGTACACATCTCTAAATATTGTGTCGCTAAAAAATCTGTTTCCTCAGCTATGTCAGCAAGCCTTAGACTGTTTACAAGCTATGGCTGCTCAGCTGGTGCGGGTAGGCAACGGAGTGGCATACCATGCCAGTGATGTAGTCGAATGTTGAAATCCAACATGGCGGTGCCAGTGTAACAAAAACAACACTTTCAATGTACCATTTTATCCCTTTTAATAAATTCTGCCATTTTAAAAATTGTACCAATGAGAATAAATAAAATACATCTGTTATATCACCTTTTCTCAAATTTCAGTTCAGTTCATGTTTAAAGTTAATGAGATAAATAAGTGTATCAGTCATAGAATAAAATGAATTAACAGATCAATAATATTCAACAATATTATTGATCTGCCTTACTTAAGGTGGACATTGACAAAATTTTCTTCTAAAATCAAACTTTGTTGTATTATTTTCATGTTATCACTGTGAAGTTTCTTTGATACAATCTGTACTGTAAAAAGCGCTATGTAAATAAAGGTGATTTGACTTGACTCCACTCCGTGGACTGGATCAGTGCGATATTCTCCTCAGGTGAGTTTCCCCATAAAACCCTGAGTTCTTCCAGCACTGTTTACGTTAACGCCAGAGTTAAGCCTGCGGCAGCTTTCGCATTTGGCTAGGTGCCTCCATGTGCAGGGTTCCCCTCTGGTGACCCTTACATGTGTATTTCCACTGTAAGACTCAACATGTGTCATTCCCTTACCAAGGCACCTTGCCACCCCTGGGGTTGAAAGATTTCACCCTGCGGGCTGGACACTCCAGTGTTCTTCCATATGCATCCCTCCAGGTCATATGTGTATTCTGTAAGACCTCCATTCGGGTGGGCATTTTGTTGCATATTTCCACTGAGATATGCTTCCCAGTGTATCTTGGTATACCTGTGTTAAGTTAGAGTCCTTTGTCCATGTTAGTCTCATGACAGGGAGCTCACACTGGCGCAGGGCACTGGAAGACCTCCAAAAAGGTAGCGTACACCCCTATTTCGGCATCTCTCAGCGTAACTCGGAGTGACTACGAAAGGGAATGTCTCGGTTACGTATGTAACCCTCGTTCCCTGAGCAGGGAACGGAGACGTTACGTCTTCTTGCCACTTCTGCTGTTCAACCTGAGTTCAGTCTTGGCTCCTCAGCAGGAAACATAACTGCATGTTGCATCGTACTTCCTTATATACCCATAAGATGGGGCAGAGCAACATTATGCAAATTCTGCAGACCCATCGCATTTTTTTGCCATTGGCTGGCTTTGTAATAGTCAAAGGTGATAGGCTTCTGAGCGAAAACCCATTTCGTTGTCACTAGACGTAACGTCTTCATTCCCTGCTCAGGGAACGAAGGTTACATGGGTGTATACAGTAATCCTTAAGTTAAATTTACTACTTTTTAATACCTTTTTTACTACATTCAGAATGTTTTTTAAAACCATCACGACACTGAATTGCAAGTGTTAACCAGCGACCTTTCTATTACACAGATTTTGACATTTATAACATACAAAAATGAATAGATTTAGAGCACGCATTCCATTTTTATGTTTAGTGGATTGCATTTGCGACCGAAGTGCATTAGCTCCCATCCAGTTGACATTGATGTTTTTTTACACACCAAACAATAGAGGGAATGCACTGACATCACTTTCCCGCCGGTACAACCCCCCTCAACCTGACTGAGTGGCAAAAGATCTGCTGCGTGACTGGATTTAATAGGGGAAACTATTAAACGAAAATGCGACTAAAACTAACAATTTGATCAATTTAAACTAAATGTTGGACTCAATATAGTGTTCCTTACAACTTACTAAAGATCCAGTGATCCATGGATATTGACATGCAGCCAGCAATCGTGTCACCTGACATTTATGTTTGCCTGATTTCAATAAAAGGGAAATAAAAGCAATATATAGATCTACATAGGCTAAAGCAAATTTGCCTGTGAACGCTTTATATAAATACAATATAGGTAGGTCTAAATCCGGGTGATCACTTATATCAGGGTTATATAGCCTCTATATATCGTCATATCGCCCAGCCACTGAATATGATGTCAGCATCAAACAGAGATGAAAGATCTTTGATTGTGCCCAGATAAGCCCATATTTATACGGACTAACGCTAACACAAAACAGGACACTTGATAGTCTGAAATAAAAAATAATACCTAATTTTTAAAAAATAATACCTCTCAGACTACATTTAACACTTTTAATGGCCTTAAATTTGACAATTTTGATTTATCACTTTTTAATACAAGACGTTTTTTCGTTATTTTATTAGTTGTCTTGCATAATTGCTTGAATTTTTTTATATCATATTTATATACAGTATTGTATATAAAAAAAGTAAAAGCAATAACCTTTGTTTGCATTTATGTATTTGTCTGATTTGTTAGTTTGGAAGATATACACATATTAGGTGCATGGCACCAGGGCTACGATATGAGTAGAAGGCGATGAGGGCCCAGGGGCCCAGAATTCCCTACAGCAACAACCCATATACAGCCTTGTTCAATATAAAGGCCAAATAATACATTTTACCTTCCATAAGCTTGAGAATTACATAATTCATATATATATAATATATATAGGCCTATCAATTATTCTTACGTCTCGACTTTGTTTGTTGAGATCATTAGCACAGCTGTTTCATAACATGCTCGATGTTTAGTAGTGCATTTCAGGCACGTTAATCGCAAGGTAGTTAGCAACAATCTTGTCTAACTTTTAAAAGGAAAGAAATAACTTATATCTAACAAAAATTGGTCGAATTGACCGAATATGAAGGTTTGGTTCGTTTTAGGTTATGTTTACCCAAAACCGAAAGCAAATGGACACCCAAGTCTTTAAACAAATACATTTAACATGTCCTAATGGATTTAAGATTTCTCATAGCCTACTTTCAGCCAATAGCGAGTTAGTTAAATATTCATTAATATAGCGTAAATATAAACTTACAGATACGATGACAAAACAGTCGATGTAAGATGTCTTCCGTCAGAAATGAGCTTCCACAAAATGTCCGTGTTGAAATGTTCCTTTCACTTTCAACAGAGGCTCTTACTGAACCCGGTGTTTGTCTCCAATAGGCGTCGCTGTGATTCCATCAGGTGAAGCAGCGACGAATGAAATAGGCCTAACTGAAGGATCAATAACTTTCACATTTCATTAAATGCTTATCATTAAGCTTTAAACTTTGTCTGAGGCATTAAAATGGTCACTTAAAGAACTGTGGATAAATCTGTCCTGAATGAATAAGGTAAAATGTGGACTACAATTAACATAATTATCTTAAAGTTATGTACCACACATTTTACTGTAAATATCAGGCTTGTGCACAATCACAATGGAATTGATGTTAAAAACAGGATCTAGAATTACAATTCGAATTTGAATTAAAGGAAGCACAATTCTAATTCAAGAAAAAAAAATCAAAGAAAGTAATATACATAGGCTATTTTAAGTGTGGAGGCTAATTTCAATGAAGCTTTAACAGTATATGTCAGATATGATTGTATTAAATATTTCATAAATTATATTAGTTTGCTCTGCTTATGAAAATTACATTAACAGAAAATGATTTCTGTCAGCAATGAATGTTAAAAAACTCTAGTCACAGAACAAATAATTAGTTTGATTTATTGTAATTGTAATTTTGTGGAACATGATGGAACGTGACTCGTGACATGAAGTCACGTCTACAGAAGATCTTATTGAGAATGCTACACACATGCATTCTGAGTGTTTCATCAGGTGTCATGGTCTGCCAATCAAGGTTTGATTGATAGGTCGGTCGGGAACAGAACACACAATCACACAGTATAAAAGTGAACATTGTGTGTTTTTGTGAGAGGAGTTTGGTTTTGAGATTGCGGATTTTTGTTGATATAGTGACATTTATAGTGCGATTTGTTTAGTTATATTTAGGCTTACATTTAAATAGGCTACACAGTGACTGAGAGACAGAGTACACAGTGACACATTAATAGATGCATTGATAGAAATATAGATAGAAATATAGATAGATAGATAGATAGATAGATAGATAGATAGATAGATAGATAGATAGATAGATAGATAGATAGATAGATAGATAGATAGATAGATAGATAGATAGATAGATAGTGCAACAATGCACAGTAGCACCTCAATCAATGCAGTACATGAGATCCACGGGGAGGAGTCGGATCAAGATCCAAGGGGTGGAGATGAGTAGGATTAGGGTTGGGTTTAGGGATTAGGGGGCGGAGTTGGGTCAATTTAGGTGTATATAATGTGGGAGGAGTTGGATCTAGATCCAACTCCTTCCCGTGGATTTCATGTTAAGCAGTGAGAACCATCTCACAATGCATCATCCATGATGCAGCATTAGAGAATCACTCATCCTGCCATTCTAGGTGCGGAGGATAGCATTCCCCCTGTACCAAGGCCTGCTACTGACACTGCTGGGCCATCTTAGCAAGGTACGCATTGTTTGAAATATAGGCTAATTATAATAAACTGTTTTAAACAGTTAAAATATTTTAAAAATAGGCTAATTATAATAAACTGTAATAAACTAATTATAATAAACTCTCATGAAATATAATAAACTGTTGGGACACTGTTGGTGTTTGGAAAGTCCATTGGCCAAGCCCTACCTAACGTCCCAATCACAACTGCCAATCAAGTTAAAAATAGCTTCACTGTGAATATTATATGTGTTGTCAATATTATATAATATTTTGTGAATATACATTTTAAAGGACTACATATGAGTACCCAATCAACAGCCAATACATAATTTAGTTTTTGCCCAGAACTCATGATCCCTTAACTTACTGGAAAGAGAGAGCAGTAATCTTTCCTCATTTGTATGTCTTTGCTAAAAAATATCTTTGCATGCCAGCAACAAGAATCTCTTGTGAGAGAATTTTTTCAAAGGCTGAAGAAATTATCTATAAAAAAAGAAGCAGGCTGAGTCCTTCGACAGCAGGGAAATTAATATTTTTGAATAAAAATGAATAAAAAAGTGAGACATTGTGGCTTGATTTATTTTATTACTATTCATTTTTCATGAACAAAATAACATTATGCAATGTGATGAGTCTACAGGTTACAAGTTTCATATGTTAGAAAAGTACAATAATAAAACAACAACACATTTTAACTGGCTCGTTGAAAAGGTTGTTTCAGATCAACACCTGCAAGTGACCACTAGATGTCGCCGTGGAGACGGGTGTCGGATTGATTCGAAGCCTTGAAAAAATATGGCACATTTGCTTCAACTGATTCATTGCTTCACAAAGCCTCGATCTGCCCACCCCTACTGTTAGTTACAGCATAACTGCGATTCTGCATAAATATCCAGAATTTAGATATAATATAAAAGATTTCCTAGAAATTGTTAAAAAAAATCTTTCTTTTTGGCACACACAGACCTCAAGATTCAGTAAATGCATCTCGACAATGGTGACGAGCAGAATATTCAACTGACCCTTCTACGGTCAATTAAACCACACTAAACCACGCCCAAAATGTGTCATTAAATCATGTTTAATTTGGACTTCTCTGTGCATGCTCTTTGAGGTGGTGACCATAGACCTCCATTATATGACTGTCCATTATATGATTATATGACTATATGACACTAACGGTTGGACCTAAAAATATCAAAATTGAAAATACTGTGGAAACGACTACATCTAGGATGCCCTTGAGGTAAGATAAAACATATCAAAAATTATTTCAAAGTGAACTATCTCTTTAATACATGATAGAATGATGGGTTAGATAAGTTTCTTTATTATATAAAGGACTTTATAAATAAAGGTGACTTGATATTTATTTGAAATGTATAAATTGTGTTTTATGTTTTAGACACTATTTATAAGTTACCATCTCTGCTCGGAATCTATCCCATCTACTTTAGCACTCTCTCAATCTCATCTCGTCTTTGTTTCTCTTGTTTTCTGTCCTCGTCCTCTCTCTGTCTCTTTATTTCTTTGCTTTCTTTTTCAAAATTAAGTTGAGCTTCCTTCTCTGCAGCTTCCATGTCTTCTACCTCCTTTCTCATTCTATCAATCTCCTCTTGTTGTCTCCTCTTCTCTTCATCTTGTCTTTGTTTCTCCTCTTGTTGCTTTTTCTCCGCTTTAAGTTCTTTGATATAGCAATACAATGCGCCACCTCCAAAACCAACTAAAGCACCACCTCCAAAACCAACTAAAGCACCAACTCCAAAACCAACTCCAACACCAAATAAAGTAACTCCACATTTGGCAGCACCAACCACTCCACCAACCACTCCACCACCCAATTCACCCAGAGCTAAAACTTTTAAAATACAGGGCCAATACTTGGATAGAAATTTTAAAAATCCAGTCTCATCTTTTTTATTTTCTGAGCTTGCTCCATCTTTTTCCTCTTTTATTTTATTCTCTAAAGCTTCCATCTCTGCTCTGATTCTATCCCCTGTCATCTTTATCACTCTCTCAGTCTCTTCTCGCCTTAGTTTCTCTTTTTGTTTTCTTTCCTCGTCCTCTCTCTGTCTCTTTACTACAAGTCTCTCTTGTTCAGTCTTCAGTTCAGCTTCCATCTCTGCTCTGATTTTCTCCTTTACCATTCTCTCAATCTCCTCTTGTCTCCTCTTTTCTTCATCTAGTCTTTGTTTCTCCTCTTGTTGTTTTTTCTGCTCTTCCTCTCTCTGTTTCTGCTCTTCTTCCTCTCGTCTGAATCTCTGAGCATCTTCATACATCTGATTACTGTAGTGTCCTCCTCCATTCTCCTCTATCATTGAGTCAATCTTCTTCAGTAGATCATTCACCTGATCTCTGTTATTCAGATCTCTATTGTTGAAGACGTGATATCTGCCTCCACACTGATCCACTAGATCTCTTAATCTACTGCTCTCCTCAATGAGTTCCTCTACAGACTCTCCATCTAGCTGATCTCCACGAGTGAAGAGAATGATGGAGTATTTTAACACTTCTTCTCCAAACATCATCTCAATCATCTGAGGAATCTGCTGCTCCTGATCAGTGAATCTGTTATTCACAGGAAACACAATGAGGAAAGCGTGCGGTCCAGGACTGGATATATAAACACTTCTCGCTATCTGTGTCACTAACTCTTCAGGCTTCATCTGTGTGTCAAAGAATCCAGGAGTATCAACTACAGACACAGATCTGCCTGAAACAGTGGCGTGAGCAGCTGAACATTCACGGGTTACTGATCTCGTTCTAATCACAGATATAAACTCTCTCTGTCCCAGTATTGTGTTTCCAGATGCACTCTTCCCAACTCCAGTTTTACCCAGAAGAACAATCCGTCTGGATGAGAGACTGGAGACTGGAGCGTCTGCTTCAATGTTGGCTGGTATTTTCCTCCTCAATGGATTCTTCTCTGCATCTTCTTCTATTACATGATAAAGAAGAAAAAAACCTTATTAAATTAAAATAATATGGATTAAAATATGTCCATGAATATGTATTATTAGTATAAAAGACTCACCTGTGTCCATGTATGACTTAATTATTTTTGCAAGCAGCATTTCAGCTTGTAGCTTATTTTCCTTAATGTTGTTGAACACATGATATCTCTGATCATATTTCTGAACGAGTCTCTTCAGTGGTTCAGTGTCATCAAGGAATTCATCTATTGTCATATTTTCTTTTTCTAATTCATCTCCTCTGGTGAAGAGAATCCAGGTTTTCTTCAAGCGCTCTTCTCCTAACAGTTTCTCAATCTTCTCCACAGTTTTTCTCTCTTCTTCAGTGAACCTGTCAGTTTTGATGACCAGCAGAAACACACAGGGATCTGATTCACATCTCTGAAGAACCTCTACACATTTCTGCTCAATCTCCTGTTCACTCTTCTCTGTATCAAATAATCCTGGTGTGTCATAAACATTGACTGGGAACCCATTAACAGTTCCAGATTCAACAGAAACATCTTGTGTGACTGATCTAGAGCTTTTCTTTGATTTGAAAGCTTCTCGTCCCAGGATTGTGTTTCCTGATGCACTCTTCCCAGCTCCTGTTCTTCCCAGTAGGACAAAATGAAAACCTCCTGTAGTTTGTTCCATTTTCAAGTTGTGGCATGAGGATGAAAAGTGCTGTAAGGAAAAAAAAGCACACATATAACCAATCTTTCAAAGATTCTCAGCAAAATCTCCAGAGTAAAAATTACTCTGCTCAGAGAACATCTGCTCCTTCTCCACATATAGTTAAACTAACTCTGAATCTGAGTTGAAGTTAATGAGATAATTAAAGGGGTCATGAACTGGCTTTTTAATTTTTTTTAATATTGTTGTCTGAGGTCAGCTTATGACATTCGCTTGGTTTTTGCATTCAAAAACATCAAAATGAATAAGTAATAGGCTATTTCCTACCCTATCTTTGAGCCTAGCTAAAAAAAGCGCGTTTTTTATGGGCGTCTCGCACTGAAGACTTGGAAGTAAACGCCCACTGCTGCGAGTGGAGAACAGTTTTGCAAATTATAATGATTTTAACTCTCGATCCGGTTTGTCATCACTAGGTAGGGCGTTGTTATTTAGCTATGCGTGTAATGCGCGAATCGGTTGGCGGGGCTAAATCAGCCGTGTTGAAGCAGGCGTTGATCTTCTGCGGGGGTTTTTTATCCTCTTTGACGTCGTTAGTGATGGCAAAACGAGGCTTCCTGAACCACTGAGACCTCGCAGCCCATTGCTTCACCTAAAAGGTTCATTACTCGAAGCTTCATTCAACATTGCTCACTAGTGACACCTAGCTACCGTACAAAGAAATAAAAGACAGACAAATTAATTCATTCAACCAATGACTTATGATGTCTGTCAACTGGGACTGTGTCTATGAACCAGAATATGGATAACATCATGGAGAAGCTTACGGTTTTGCAGAAGTATTTGGATCGTTTCGGAGACCAGAGACAATGAGAATAGCCGTGTAAATTGAATGCGGCTTTTCGTCCCAAGACCAAACAATCCCAATCTTATCTCTTTTCAGCCGCCCTCAACCAGCACTGGCCTTGGCCAAGACCGCTGTTGGAACAACAACTCCCCCGGTAGAGCACTGCAGTGAGGCGCTCTCGCGTTCCTTCCCCGACTCCCCAGTACACCTGGTGATTGTTGACTCTGTCTGGGACGTGATCAAGGTTTTCTCCTTGGCAACTTGCTGTGCATCGCTATGACAATCCTGCGGACTGAGGCACCTAGATTATGATGTCAGGCATAGCGACACTCCAGGCCTAGACATACACAAACTCTTACACATACATGCAGATATGCAATCAAATGCCTCAGACTGGAACGATGACGTCACACAAACCAAGGCCTCATTTGTCATTAGTCACATGATTTTCACGTTAACAACACAAGCCTCGAATCGCGGCTTCATCTGGCACGCCCATTTTTTCTTGACACAAGCTCCGACGCCTTGGTTCAAATGTCACGTCACTAGATGTCATAGTTCCCCACTTTGAAAAACGAGTCATTTACTGAGCCTGGTATCATTAAAGGGATACTTCAGGGTTAAACTTCAGGATAGGTTAAACTTGTCTTTATTATTTCCCAATGGTTTCCCTGCACATGCTCCACTTGTCCTGTTTAGCCTGGCTGGACAAGTGTCAGATGAGAGTTAAACTGTTTGAGAAATATTACTTGCCATTGCTGTACAAGTGATTGCAATAGGCCTGTGTGTGAGAGAGACAAATAATGTTTATTTTAAATAAAATGCTATTAAATTTAAAAGCTAAATATATATATATTGTTATTGGTTGTGAAAAGGAAATGGTTCTTCCATAACACTGCACTTTAGTCGTGTGTGAATTTCCCACACCAGGAGTAATTTAAATAGTTCTGTTTTATAGCAATTATCTTTTCAAAATGTTCTATGCAAACTGTTCTATTAAAGAGAAGATAGAAAATAAATATTTGTGTGTGCTGTAAAGTGGTTTGAAAAAATGAAATCGGAATCGGCTAAAATCGGTATCGGCAGGTCAAACAAAGGAAAAATCGGATATCGTTATCGGCCTAGAAAACGTTTTGGTTACAGATTGTGGTGGGGGGGGCGTGGTTCAGCGCCGTCTGCGGTGAGAGAGTGGAGGAAGAGCCGAGCGGGAGGTAGGTGGGTCAAGTTCAAATGATAAACACCTGTCTGTGATTGCAGTGATTGGCGTTGGGAGAGCGTACTTAAGCGGGCCAGGTGGACAATACATGAGAGAGAGACTGGAGCTTGTGTGCGACTGTCCGGGTCTGGAACTGAAACTGATCGTGTCAGAGAGAGAAGCTGTGATCAGCGGAAAGAGTTTTTGTTCATTTATGACTGTTTTGTGAGAAGTGTTGAGACACTGTGGAAAGAGTATACTTGTAACCAATAAAGCACACGAGCTCCAGCATTCGCCGATCCCTTGTCTTCTTCCATCACCCTTGTAACCTGAACCTCATCACACTGGTGCCGAAACCCGGGATGGAAGGAGAGACCGCTGCCAGAGGTCCTGCGACAACGCCATTTGCGGAGATCATCCAGGCGCTCGCGGGACTACATCAGCAACATCACGCGGCCCTGGTGAAAATGGAGGAGCAGCAGGAACGAAGACTCGACGCGCTCCTCCAGGAACAGAGGGCCGCCCGCGAGCAGTTCCGGAGCTGGGTGGACCAGGGGGTCCGGCTCCCGGCCTCGGCTCCAACCCTGCACAAGATGGGTCCCCTGGACGATCCAGAGGCCTTCTTGGACCTCTTTGAGAGGTCGGCCGAGGCGGGGAAATGGCCGGAAGCTGACTGGCCGACGCGTCTCATCCCTTTGCTGTCGGGGGAGGCGCAGCTCGCAGCTCAACAACTGCCGGTCAGCAGCCTCCTGGTTTACAAAGACCTCAAGGCGCCATACTACAGCGGGTCGGCCGGTCTCCAGAGCAGAGTCGACAGCGTTTCCGCTCCCTCGAGTTGGGGGAAGCCGGCCGGCCCTTCGTCTTCGCGCAACAGCTCCGGGACGCCTGCCGCAAATGGCTGGTGGCCGAGGGACGCGACGTCGAGGGAGTCATCGAGCTGGTGGTACTGGAACAGTTCATCGCGAAGCTGCCGAAGAGGACTGCGCAGTGGGTCCAGTGCCACCGGCCGACGTCGCTGGACCAGGCCATCACATTGGCGGAGGACCAGCTGGTGGCGTGTCCTGGGGTCGGCGAGCCCCTACCAACATCTCTCTCTCTCCCTTCTCCCTCTCTCTCTCGCCCTATCCCTGCTCCCAGGTCCCGAGGCGGCATTCCACCGCGACCGGCGCCCCGTTGGAGGACTGGACCAAACATCGAGCCGGTTCCGGCGCCGCGTGCACCGCCCCGGGGAGGAATACCAGCCGGGAGCAGTTCTCCGTCCCCTGGCCCGGCGCTCTCCACGCGCCAGTCCCTTGACCCGCCTCCCGCCGCCGGGGTGGCGGGGAAGCCTGGGCCGGCCTGCTGCCGCTGTGGGGACCCGGGCCATTTTATTGATAGGTGCCCTATGATGGAGGTGGACACCTTGATTCGGGTCCCCTATGCGCCGCAGGCCGCCCCCGATCAGACTGGGCTGTATCAGATACCTGTGAGTATTAAGGGGGATATGTATCATGCTTTGGTGGATTCGGGTTGTAACCAGACCTCAATCCATCAAAGTTTGATTCAGCCAGTGGCATTGGATAAAAGCCGCGAGGTTATGGTGCGGTGTGTGCACGGCGAGGTGATGGGTTATCCTGTCGTGCCAGTCATGATCCAATTTAGGGGACAAAAACATAGTGTGGAGGTGGCAGTTAATCCGCATCTCCGGCACCCGCTAATTTTGGGGACCAATTGGCCGGGGTTTCGATCCTTATTGGCATGTTTGTGTGCGGGTGCTCCTGGGCAAAAACAAGGGCGCCAGACGGGAGCGACTGTTCAGGCTGGTGAAGCTGTGCCGGGACCGTCGGAGGCTGTTTCGGAGGAATCGAGCGTGGCCGAAAATAACATCTTTTCGGACCGCGATGACTTTCCTCTGGAACAGTCCCGAGATGACACGCTAAAAAATGCGTTTGAGCAGGTCTGAGTCATCGACGGTCAGCGGATCCGGCCAGATCAGCCGCTCACGTATCCGTATTTTGCCATGATTAAGGATAGGTTGTATCGGGTGACCCAGGACACCCAGACAAAGCAAGATGCAACCCAATTACTAGTTCCGAAGGGCCGTCGGGAAATGCTATTCCAGGCGGCTCATTGTAATCCGATGGCTGGGCACCTCGGACATGCAGCCACATTAAATCGTCTAATGACCCGATTTTTCTGGCCGGGCATTCATGAGAATGTGCGCGAGGGTGTGCGCGTCTTGTCAGGAATGTCAGTTGGTAAATCCTCCGGCCCATAGTAAAGCACCATTGTGCCCCCTTCCGTTAGTCGAGGTCCCCTTCGAACGAATTGGCATGGACCTCATCGGGCCATTAGAACGATCAGCGCGGGGGCATCGCTTTGCATTAGTCCTGGTGGTACCCCGAAGCAGTGCCACTTCGCAACATCTCGGCTAAAAGTGTTGCGAGTGCACTGTTTCAACTAATCTCCCGGGTGGGAATTCCAAAAGAAATTCTCACCGATCAGGGCACGGCGTTTATGTCACGTACTATACGCGAACTGTATGAGTTATTGGGCATTAAATCGATTCGCACCAGCGTCTATCACCCACAAACAGACGGCTTGGTGGAACGATTCAATCGCACATTAAAATCCATGATTCGTAAGTTCGTGCGGGAAGACGCCAAAAATTGGGACAAATGGTTAGAACCCCTCTTGTTCGCTGTACGGGAGGTCCCCCAAGCCTCCACGGGGTTTTCCCCCTTCGAGCTTCTCTATGGTCGCCAGCCCCGCGGGGTTTTGGATGTTCTTAGAGAGGCTTGGGAGGACGGACCTTCAAGCAGTAAAAACGAAATTCAATACGTCTTGGATCTGCGAACAAAACTCCACACGTTGGGGCGGCTCTCTATGGAGAATTTGTTGCAGGCGCAGGATAAACAAAGTCGGTTGTACAACAGGGGGGCTAAACTACGTAAATTTGCACCGGGAGATAAAGTACTCGTATTACTTCCCACATCCAGCTCAAAATTACTCGCCAAGTGGCAAGGACCATTTGTGGTTACACGGCGAGTTAATGATCTTAACTATGAGATTGCTCGATCAGATAGGGGGGAACACATCAAATTTACCACCTGAACCTCCTTAAAAAGTGGAATGAGGTGGAGTCAGCGATGCTGGCGACGGTGGTGAGTGGGGAGGAGGATCTCGGGCCAGAGGCGAATATAAAAGTACAATCCTCTACTCTGGCCGTTTGTGGGGATCACCTCTCTCCGTCCCAGATCGCTGACGTGCGACATCTGCAGGAGGAGTTCGCGGATGTGTTCTCGCCTCTCCCTGGGCGAACAGATCTCATACAGCACCATGTTGAGACTGAGCCGGGCGTTGTTGTTCGCAGCCGGCCGTATAGATTGCCGGAACACAAGAAAAAAGTGGTTAGGGATGTCCCGATCAGGTTTTTTTGCCCTCGAGTCCGAGTCCGAGTCATTTGATTTTGAGTATCTGCCGATACCGAGTCCCGATCCGATACTTCTAAAATATATACCAACTAGAATAAAGAAGAGCGAAAAAACAGATCCAGATTCCAGGATTTCCTTAAATTTAATTTAATTCACCTTATTTTAACATCTGACAACTCTGTCAAGAAACAGATCACTTCTGTGAGGTAGCTTGAACAATCAGGTAATAAATATAAATTCTTCACTTTTGGACTTTAGTGCAACAGTAAATATAAAAAAAAAGTCTAATATAAAAACAAATAGGCCTAGCACTCATTGCGATCATTTGTGCTATCTTGGCTGTGATGTCCTGCGGCTAGTTTGCTATGGCAATGTTGTTGTCATTAACTTTATAATGTTAAGCATAAATATACTGATAAAGACACTGTCAGCAGTATTGACAGCAAAATAGACCACAGAATATTTTGTTCTGTATGACAGGTGCAATATTTGAAAATTGATAATTATTTATTTATTTATTTTCAAATTATATTTCTATCTGAAACTATGTCAAAACCTAGACATTCAACCGTCAAAACTGAATTTATTAATATCATGTATTCGTGTACAAAATAACATACTGTAGCGACTGTCAGTGGCTGTCAATCAGCGATGTAGAACCCCGGGCACGCTGCTGGTTGGCCTGGGGAGAGGGGGGCGGGTTGAGGAAGTTCGTCTGTTATTTTGGTTGCGCTGTTCTGAAGCTATGTTTCTGAATGCTTGCACGTTGTGCCAGGCTAATAAACAAGTTAACTAAATTTGCGTGTCGCGTGAAAAATAGGCGTCGGTTCTATTTATAGCATGCGCGTGTTTTCCTCACTGCTCGAGCGCGCCTGAGACGCGCGTCATTCAGGCAGCCTGCAAGCTCTTACCTGTTTATATGGGAGCCGAAATAAAAACGGACACGCCACGCAGTCAGTGTGTACCCGGGGCACTCTGTGCCACCGCATAAATAGATGTGTTAAAAATACTGAGAATATATTTATACATGTATCCGAGTCCTGATCGGGAGGTAACATCCGATTCCGATCGAGTCTGAAACCACGTGATCGGGCCCGATTTCCGATCACTTGATCGGATCGGGACATCCCTAAAAGTGGTTCAGGATGAATTAGCTGCGATGCTGGATATGGGAGTAATAGAGGAATCCAACAGTGACTGGGCAAGCCCGATAGTTTTAGTACCTAAAACAGACGGCACCGTCCGGTTCTGTGTGGATTATCGCAAGGTGAATGCTGTATCGAAATTCGATGCATATCCAATGCCAAGGGTTGACGAGTTACTTGATCGGCTAGGCACGGCTCGTTTTTATTCGACACTGGATTTGACGAAGGGATATTGGCAGATCCCCTTATCTCCAATGTCCAAAGAAAAGACTGCTTTCACGACGCCGTTCGGATTACACCAATTTGTCACACTTCCGTTTGGTTTGTTCGGGGCACCCGCTACCTTCCAGCGCTTGATGGACCGGATCCTACGGCCGCATGCTGCCTATGCCGCGGCATACTTGGATGATATTATCATTTACAGTAATGACTGGCAGCGGCATATGCAGCATTTGCGAGCGGTTCTCAAGTCGCTGAGGGGGGCGGGGCTCACGGCTAACCCAAAGAAGTGTGCGATTGGGCGCGTGGAAGTTAGGTATCTGGGCTTCCACTTGGGTCATGGACAGGTGCGTCCCCAAATTGATAAGACAGCAGCGGTTGCGACCTGCCCGAGACCCAAGACCAAAAAGGAGGTTAGACAGTTCCTGGTTCTAGCAGGATATTATAGAAGGTTTGTGCCTAATTATTCGGACCTTGCTAGCCCGCTGACTGATCTAACTAAAAAGGGGGCGCCAGATACCGTCCAGTGGACGGAGCAGTGTCAGCAGGCTTTCACCCAGATAAAGGCAGCCCTGTGTGGTGGCCCGCTCTTACAGGCTCCTAACTTTTCTCTTCCTTTTTCTCTGCAGACGGACGCGTCAGACAAGGGGTTGGGTGCGGTCTTGACCCAGGAGATGGAGGGTGAGGAGCGGCCGGTGCTGTACATCAGTCGTAAGCTCTCTAAGAGAGAGACGATGTACAGCACCATTGAGAAGGAGGCGTTAGCCATCAAATGGGCCGTTCTCACTCTCCGCTATTATCTCCTGGGCCGAGAGTTCACCCTCTGTACTGACCACGCTCCCCTGCAGTGGCTCCACCGCATGAAGGATGCCAACGCGCGGATCACCCGTTGGTATCTAGCTTTACAGCCTTTTAAATTCAAGGTGATCCACAGGCCGGGTGCACAGATGGCTGTGGCTGACTTTGGGGGGGAGGCTACAGGCCGGACGGCTCCCCGGCCTGAGGCGGGCGGTGGGGGTATGTGGTGGGGGGGGCGTGGTTCAGCGCCGTCTGCGGCGAGAGAGTGGAGGAAGAGCCGAGCGGGAGGTAGGTGGGTCAAGTTCAAATGATAAACACCTGTCTGTGATTGCAGTGATTGGCGTTGGGAGAGCGTACTTAAGCGGGCCAGGTGGACAATACATGAGAGAGAGACTGGAGCTTGTGTGCGACTGTCCGGGTCTGGAACTGAAACTGATCGTGTCAGAGAGAGAAGCTGTGATCAGCGGAAAGAGTTTTTGTTCATTTATGACTGTTTTGTGAGAAGTGTTGAGACACTGTGGAAAGAGTATACTTGTAACCAATAAAGCACACGAGCTCCAGCATTCGCCGATCCCTTGTCTTCTTCCATCACCCTTGTAACCTGAACCTCATCACACGGATGTAACCCTCGTTCCCTGAGTAGGGAATGGAGACGTTACGTCAGGAGTGACGGAGAATGGGGGTTTCACATAGAAAGCCAATCCTCTTCGAGTATTTAATAACGAGCCAATGGCATGAGAGATACAGCTGTCTTCCAGTGCCCTGCGAAAGTCTGGACTCCTGAACTTACCTTATAACCAGGAGTTCCTACCTTAACACAGGAGTACCAAGGTACACTGGGAAGCATATCCCAGGAGGGACATGCAACCAAATGCCTACCGTAGGGAGGACTTAAGATACACATATGGCCGTGTAAGGGACTACATATGGAGATCACTGGAGCATCAACCTACGGATGGCTAAAACTTAGCTCCAGGGGTGGGAGATGGCTTGCCAAGGGAAGACACATGCTCAGAGAGGCTTACAGTGGATAATACACATGAGACAGTTACCATAGGGGAACCGTGCACACGGAGGCACCTAGCCGGCACCAGAGCAAGCGCAGTGGTGCCCGCATCATGAGTGCTGGAGGACTCAGGGCTGCAAGGAAGGCTCAACTGAGGAAATATCGCACTTATCCAGTCCGAGGAGTGGAATGGCGAGCAAGCGAAGACACCTAAGCGGGTCCAGTACTGGCGGGAGCGAGTACGCGAGAGGACACCGGCTCAATTTGCAGATTATAAAATCTCGCGAAGGTGTTAGGTGTCGCCCAGCCTGCAGCTCTGCAGATGTCTGTCAGCGAGGCGCCATGCGCTAAAGCCCAAGAGGAAGCCACACTCCGAGTGGAGTGGGCCGTCACACCAAGGGGGCACGGTCGACCTTGCTGCTGGTAAGACAAAACAATGGTGTCCACTATCCAGTGAGACAGCCGTTGCTTTGAGAGAGCCCTTCCCTTCTGGCTCCCCCCATAACAGAACCTGAAGTCCTGAAACACCACGTTCTGTCGACATAAGCACGGAGCGCACGTACCGGACAGAGCAGTGCCAAGGCTGGGTCTGCCTCCTCCAGGGACAGCGCTTGCAGGGTCACCACCTTGTCCCAGAAGGGAGTGGTAGGAACCTTGGGCCCATATCCAGGCCAGGGTCTCAAGATCACTTGAGAGTAAGCCGGCCCGAACTCCAGGCACGCTTCGTCAACGGAAAATGCGTGCAGGTCCTCTTGATGGAGGCCAAAGCAACCAGGAGTGCTGTCATCATGGACAGAAACTTTAACTCTACCGATTGCAAAGGCTCAAATAGATGCCTCTGCAGAGCACTTAGAACCTCTGAGAGGTCCCAAGAGGGCACGAGGGGAGGACGAGGCGGATTTAGCCTCCTCGCTCCCCTCAGGAACCTGATGACCAGGTCGTGCTTCCCAACGGACTTACCTTCCACTGCATCATGAGACGTAAACCTTCAGGGTGGAGGGCGACAGCCTGCGCTCCAACCCTTCTCGCAGGAAGGAAAGCACGACACCGATCGAGCATCTCCGGGGGTCTTCTCACGGGAAGAGCACCAGTTGACGAAGAAGTTCCACTTCAACGCGTAGAAGTGTCTCGTGGACGACGCCCTAGTGGAAGTGATGGTTGCCGCCACCGCAGGTGGCAGCGAACTCAAACCTACCTCGTCCCGTCCAGGAGCCAGACGTGTAGCCTCCAGAGATCGGGACGAGGGTGCCACAGAATGCCCCGTCTCTGAGTGAGCAGATCTTGTCTCAGAGGAATAGGCCAAGGAGGTGCTGTCGTGAGGAGCATGAGTTCGGAGAACCAGGTCTTGGTGGGCTAATAAGGGGCTACCAGCAGGACCTGCTCCTCGTCCTCCCTGATCTTGCACAACACCCGTGCAAGAAGGCTCACTGGGGGAAACGCATACTTGCGTGGGCCCCGCGGCCAGCTCTGCGCCAGTGCGTCTGTGCGGAGAGAGCCCTCGGACAGGAATAAACTGGGCGCAGTGGGATGAGTCCCAAGAGGCGAACAGGACTATCTGTGCCTCCCTGAACTGGTCCCAAATCAGCTGGACCATCTGAGGATGGAGTCGCCATTCGCCGGAGAAGGGCGGACCCGTGACAGCTCGTCGGCCGCCAGGTTCCGGTCTCCTGGAATGTATACCAGAGTATGTGAGCGGAGTGGAGTGGGAGCGGAGCGAGGAGTGGAGCGGTACGATTTTGAATGGAGTGCGGAGCGGATTTTTTAAAAGTCGGAGTGTCGTGGTTTTCACTCGCTCCGAGAGCGCTCCACTACCGCTCTATCACGAGGACAATTCATGCCAATGGCTCATTATAGAACTGCATTTTTAATAAGGATTCACGTGTTAAACACATTACGCTAGCATGATACAGATGGATCACTCAAATCAGAAAAAAATGTGAAGGTTATGATGACGCCGATGGACATGAGTGGCTACGGGAGGTTATAGTTATTAAGCCTGTGATCGGGCACCATGATCTCATGAAAGTGTGAATCTATTTATTTCTCGTGCCAATTATATGCCAAAAAATTGTTTTTGCGTTCAAATGAAGCACACTAAATCCCTTGGTTAGGATGGGTGTGAAGTGCGTTCTTGCAATTAAGTGCGTATCGTAGGTTATGCACACGAGAAATAAAATTTGGGCTATAGATACTATAGCCTACGCACTTTCATGAGATCGGGCTGGATCGGGTGAAAGCACATTTTAAACAGGTAATACTTATTCACCAACGCAATCGCTTTCTCACTAATGCATTGCATTCAAACAAATGGTATCATACAGTAGGCTATCGGTCAGTATTTGATTTTAAATGAGCATGAATCTGTAAGAAATGTAGCGACCCATAAATAAATAACTGATGAAAACGTAGTTATTTTCTTCTTTCCAAACAAAATGTGCTCTGCAAAAAGCAGCAATGATATTTAATTTATAATGCTGATAACCTGTAATAAGCATAGCATCTCATAGGAAAAGTTTGCGCACCAAATCCATTAAACAACATTGCAACTATTCTCCTAATGTTGTTTTGTATTACTTTTTTTATTTAATATGCCTATGTACCTATTATGATGAGGAGACATTTTGTGAGATTTTAAAGCATACTTAAATACTTTATTCGGAATTTCCTTGGGGAGCGAACACGGAGCGGTGTTTCTGATATCAGTGAGCGAGGAGTGGAGCGGGAGCGGTAAATGGTGAACCCGGAATGGCGCTGGAGCGGAGTGATTAGGGGTGGGAAAAAAAAAATCGATATTGCAATATATTGTTGTGCTCTCTGTTGCAATAAATAATCGATACACTAACGCCCAATATCGATATTTTATTACAACACGAAATGATTAATTTACCCGTTGTCAGTGTCACTGTCACTACCCAATATCTACCATTCTGTTTGCGGGGGGCGCTGTTCGAGTAAATAGGGGTAAAATGGCGCAAACAGCGGCCGGTGAAGAACACAAGTTAACTAACAACAAGAGAAGCGAGAAGAATGGCGGAAAACAATAAAAAACTAATCAAAGACCCACCCGCTAGTTTCTACTCTAAAGTGTGGGGACACTTAGGGCCCTATGATTTCCGCGATTCACAGAATCTCGGATGGAATCGCGGAATGCGTGTTCTTTCAGTATTTCCCCGCTCTGCCTCCGTCTCTCTCTCACTCACGCGTCTCTCTCACATACACACACACACAACGTGCACACCGCGTCTGAGGCACCGGACTGGACAAAAGCGAAGCGAACTCCGTGAGCGACACTGGGCGAGAGAGAGACAGAGTGTGACTTTATTTAAACTTATATAAACTAATATAATTTACTGGACAGTTTAAAGCTCATAACCATATTTTCTTGTTACTTGTCTTGAAGAGTGCAGTGTTATGTTGCATCATGTATTGTCCTGAAAAGTATTTGTCCTGAAAAGGATACTGAGTAAATGTCTATATTACCTTAATAAATTTAAGGTCATTGCTAATTTATTTTTTAATACATTTTAATCATTAACTTTAAAAAGCACACTCTTTTTACGACTAAAATAACAGCCAAGAGTAAAAAAACAAAACCAAATTCCCAAAAATTAAAACTGAAAAAAGACTTTCGACGGAAAGGCAAACGCATATTTCTTTGCACAATGTTGGAAATGTTGGCATTAATAAATGCATAAAATGTCCTTATTTCCTTTTCCCTTCTTTTTCTTTTCTGTCACATATATCGTGATATATCATTGATGAAATTTCTCTCAATATATTGAATATCGTAGATATCGCGAATCGTGATATTGTCATATCGTGGACCACATATCGCGACAGAATTGAATCGTGAGATACCTGTATCGTCCCACCCCTATATGATTATATAATGCTTGGAGCGTGGAGGGGAAATTGTTGCCGCTCCACTCCGCTCACATGCTCTGATGTATACAGCATGAAGGGACCTCAGGTGCTTCTGACTCCATAGCAGGAGGTGACGGGCGACCTGGACAACCGACGTGAGCGTAGACCACCCTGGTGGTTCAAGCCTGTAGGCAGGGGGGGTTCGGGTGGTTCGAACGAGCCCCCCCTCACTGCTAAAGGTCCAACATTTAAGTCGCTTTTTTATGCGATTATTGTCATCATTGTTTTAGTCAATGTTGTGACAAATATTCAGGGTTGCTGTTTCAAATTAATATGATTATTGTAGCTGGCCGCGTATGTGTGTGTGTACCGCACGTGCAGTTCAGAGAGAGTTCTCGAGTTGACTCTCTTCACTTATCAAAGCAACGGTGAAGAAGCATCGCCTCTATGATAGGGCTGTGTGTCGATTCCAAAAAGAATCGATTCCTAGTTGTTGGGAATTGAGAGTCGATTCCAAAGGTCCAAAATGCAAAGGTTGGAATCGAGGCCATTGAGGGGAATGATCTTACTCGACTCGTTGTAGTTTAAGATAAGTTATAAATCTGATTTATGAAATCAATTGACAAAAACAACCAAATTATTTTTTAAGTCATTAAATTCAAGTTCACGTAAACTTTTCCTTCCGCTGCGGCTGTCTGTCATTCAGCATCAAACGCGTTGCGCTCGGTTACGACAGTCAATATGATGAAACTCTCTCCGAGATGATTCACTGTTACTATAATTATGCTTGACCTGTAGATAAAGCTCTATGGTTTCGCATAAAATGACTATATTGCTGGACTGTGTATTGCTGTATCTTAACCATGTTCTTTACTACCGTGTCTCTGTTAGAGCACAACACAGGAGGTCACTATCATTCTTCACACGCACAATGACTGAAATTTAAAACCGTTTAAAGAAAAGGTTCAATAAACTATTGTATAGCTAGATGGCAAAAAATGCATCTCAAAATGCATCAGATTGATGCCTTATAATATGGAATATTTAAAATTTTCTCACGGGGGAGCATGCCCCCGGACCCCCCTAAAGGAGGACTTAACCAGCAGACAAGCTAAACCAGCACAAATTAGTGCATAAAAGGTCACCAAAATGAAGTATTTGAACCTCATAATTAAATACAAAAGGAGGAAAAAACTGCAAAAAGTTTCACTTTTTGAAAAAAAGAACCCCCCCTTTCGATAGGCTGGCTACGGACCTGTGGTTGATGTACGCTACTGTAGCGGTATTGTCTGAACGGACAAGTACGTGTTGACCCCTGAGCAACGCTCGAAAGCGGTGCAGGGCCAGGCGTACTGCCAGCAGCTCGAGGCAATTGATGTGCATGAGGCGCTGGGGTCCTGTCCAGGAACCCGCGGCTGCATACCCATTGCACATGGCACCCCAACCCGTGGTAGATGCATCCGTGGGGACAACGAGATGCCTGGAAACTCGCTGGAGAGGGACACCTTCCCGAAAAAAGCTGAGGTTCGACCACGGTAAGAAGGTTTGGCGGCACGCTGGAGTCACTGGAACTCGGAGCGAGCCGCAATACCATGCCCATCTCGGGACTCGATCACGAAGCCACAGCTGAAGCAGTCTCATATGAAGCAATCCGAGTGGCGTTGCCGCGGCTGCGGATGCCATATGCCCCAGGAGCCGAACCGCACTCTTGCCCTCGAACTGTCAAAGACAAGTCAGCAGTGAGTGCGCGCGCTCGCTCGTGAGCTGCGCGCACATGGCAACCGAGTCTATCTCCATGCCGAGAAAAGAGATCCTCTGCACGGGGCAAAGTTTGCTCTTCTCCCGGTTGACCCGAAGGCCCAGACGGGCTAGGTGCCGTAGAACCAGATCTCTGTGTTCGCAAACCTGTTCTCAAGAGTGTGCCAGAATCAGCCAATCGTCGAGATAGTTCAGGATGCGAACCCCGTGTTCGCAAAGGGGAACAAGGGCTGCCTCGGCAATCTTCGTGACGACGCGAGGGGACAGAGCTAACCCGAATGGGAGAACCGTGTACTGATATGCCTGGCCTTCGAAGCAAACCGAAAAAATGGTCTGTGTCGAGGCAAAATGGAGACATGAAAGTACGCGTCCTTCAGGTCGATCGCTGCAAACCAATCCTGAGGCCGGACGCATTCGAAAATGCGTTTGGCTGTGAGCATTTTGAACGGCATTCGATGCAGAGTGCGGTTCAAAACGCGCAGATCCAGGATCGGTCGTAACCCACCGGTCTTCTTGGGGACGATGAAGTAGGGACTGTAAAACCCGGACCTCACCTCGGCTGGAGGGACAGTCTCGATTGCACCCTTCGCCAGCAGGGTCGCAATCTCCGCTCTCATAACCGGGGCATTGCCACCGACCATAGTGGAGCGAACTCCCCTGAAACAGGGAGGAGACCGTGCGAACTGAATCGCGTAGTCGAATCTGATCGTTCTGATGACCCAGCGGGACAGGCCGGGGAGCTCTAGCCAAGCTCCCAGGAATTGAACCATGTGAATCACGCGAACCACAGACGTCCCCCTGGAGGGGCAGCGGGACGGGGAGACCAGCATGCGCACAGGAGTTACCTCGTGCGGATGCACAGTTGAGCCCCGTTCCCCGACAGAAGAGACCAGGGAAGGACCAGCGTTCCACGGGGGTCTGTTCTGCCGGGGGTCTAGCGATAGAGGGGGAGGGGAGTGGCGTAGTCGAGGGACGACACACGCTCCCTTCTGCACCCTCAGAGACAGAGAGGAATGAGCGGGTCGATGCGCTGGGACGTCGAGCACACTCATTGCTGTCTGTGTGCTCAGTGACAGTGTCAAGTCTTCCTTCACCAACTCAGGGTGCTGCCCACTCGGGGGTGAGCAGCGGGGAGCTGGGAACAATAGATTCTCCGCTGGTCCTCCACCGGGGGAAGGAGGGGCCCTGCTACCGCCTCCTGTGAAAAACCCTGACACTATCACTGAGCAGCCCGTCTCAGGAATGTTGCTTCGCCTGGCATTAGCGGGGCATGCGGCCTGAGGGGGCTGTGACGCTCTCCTGCGGCCTCCTCCGCGATGCGATCCGGCTGAAGGCTGCAGCTGGGGCCGCGTGGGAGGGAAGGGAGCCGCAGGAGGGCGTCCTCGGCGGCGAGCAGGCGGAAGCGTCTGAACCGACGGCAGGGTGGAGGCAAAAATAATTTCACAATTCTACTATATAAATGCCAATATTAAATGCACATTCATCTTCACAGATGTTCAAGTCTCAAGTCCCTACCATTAAGCAGAGGTGGAAAGTCCAGGAGTCAGAAAGTAAAAGTCCTGCCATATTTTTATTCCACCCATGAACTCACACAGCAAAAACTCCAGTGTTAAATGAACTTTACTAGGAGTTGGCGCCAGACTCAAGATTAGTAAATGCCGCTCCATTTGAAAGCAGGTGAAGGTGATTTACTGCTAATCAAGGAACCGGCTTAACTGATTAGATGCGCGTAACAATAGCGTGCGATATATCTCCCAGCCCTAATATTGCCCAGCGCTACTCAAGAGTGTTAAAGAGTTACAATGAGTGTTAAATTAACACTCAATAGTGTTAAAGTTAATGAGCTAATTAGTTTCATTAGCCTACTATAATATTGAAGGTAAAATTACCTGATTTGTACATAAAAAACTTAAAGGCACACTGCGGAACTTTTTGCCCACTAGATGGTGCTCGACCTGTAACTTTCACGTCTAGCGTAGAGGCCACAAGCGCCCCCGGCTGTCGCAAATTAAAGTCAACAAACAGTCAAGCGGTCAGCCTCCCGTGTCTTTAGATTGTGTGTGCTCGCAGTGTTTGAGGCGAGCAGCCTTGCCGCGCTCGATTCCCTTCCAGCAGTCGGCTAAGAGAGAGTGATTGGGGTGAGCCCCGTGGGGCTTATCATGTGAGTGAATCTATCTGTGAGTGAATGTGGGCGCGGGACAGCGGGGACATTCACTGCACTGAAAACACCGTCGGCCTGAGCTGACTGTAACGTTATGTGTGTTGCCTTATTTTTACAGAAACCGTTGGACATGTGGTGTGTAACGTTAGTGTTTGTGGGTACTACTGAGTCGTGGGCACGTTCACTACAATTAATGTAACGTTACATTTCACACGAGCCGATTTTATTTGTGAGAGCCCTGCACTGAGGTGGGCTGTGTTTGTAGAAATGAACACTGGGCTGTGGGCATTTTATTACACTCATAACACCATCAGCTGTGGCCGGAATACTAGAAAATACAACACTGCTTATATGAATTTATCTGGGTTACCTTGGAAACGGCATTTATGTGCAGGCAAGCATCCGCATCGGTCGAGCACCCCTCCTCCTTTAGCTCACGCCAGCGAGTGAAGCGAAAGCTGGACTAATGTTAATCCTCGTCCTGGCTTTTAATTTGTCACTCTTCCCTTTTCTTTTTTAGTTTCCTAGTTTCCCAAACCGTTGCCTTCTTCCTTGTAGCTGTTGTTCGGCATGACAAAAACATACAGACGGCAATCAAACGCGAGTTGAGCACTAACGTCAGAATCTGAGGAAGTTGTGGGTGGTGGGGAATGACGTATGCCGTACAGCGGTCGAATTTTGTAGTTCTTTTTGTGCTCGGGTTCCTACCCGAAACCCGAAGTTACAAAGTGCTGGTAAAAGTGACACAGACACCTTCAGGCTACGGCAGACGTGTCATTCAACCTATTGTAAGTCGATCTACCATCTCAATGGGTTTTGGTAATATATTATAAAGGTTGAAGAGTTCCACAGTGTGGCTTTAAATTACACTTTTATTTATTTTTATAATAATAATGTTATATGAAATATAAACATTTAAATGGTGGCTGAATAAACTCTTGCCAGAATTTTTCAAACAACATGCATTAAATATTGAAAATAATTAAAAATTATAATGAATATGTAATCTGGTGCATATATTTGGCAAAATACTCCTCTAGAGTTAATTTTTCTAGCTGGCTAACGAGTTAATGGTCACTAGATATGTTTTTTTCTGAGGTAAATGTGACGTTAAATTACATTGTTTACACGCGTTTTACTGACGTCTTTCCACGGTTGAAACACTGATTGAGCGATTCTATGTGAAAGATATGGATTTCGATAAGTTGTACTCTATCTTATAACACACTTTCAGATGCTTGTTCATGTTTATATCGCGCTGTAACTGGTATTATTAAGGCGTAAGAGGAGATCATGTGCACTGCTGCTTCTCTTGAGCTGAGCCAGAGCGATCTCACGCCACAGCGTCAAAACACTATTTATGTTTTTGAATTTCGTAAGAAAATTGACCTAATTTGAAATCTGAGACTTTGTTTCATAACAATAGTAACAAAGCACAAAGATTATTGCGATTTATTGGATGGGATGCGCGCTACTATAATCCACTCATTCATCAACTGAAAACAGCATAGCCCAACGGTTCCTAAAAATGAGAATGATTAAAATCGAGAAATCAATATTTTTTTACCTAGCCCTAGTTCAAGTAGTTACATTTTTTAAAGTTTCTACGTCGTTTGTTTCTTCTGCTGCTGATTGCCATAACTGATTCTCTGGTGTTCATGTCGCAATTTATTTCATATCACACAGCACGGAGCATTTTAGTCCGATATCTGAACCACAGCCAATCAGAGACAAAGACACGGCCAATCTCTGATTGGTTTAGACCAGGATATGATCCAACCGTGCAAGGAGAACATAAGACTTGTTTGTGGGGAGTCAGCAGATGCGATCATTAGGTGCACTGGTGTTACCTAGGAAACATTTTTGGTCGCACCCTTGCAAATTTTGGTCACAGAATTGGGACCAAATTGGTCGCAATCTAGAGCCCTGCAAAGGCATCATGAATCAGCGTATGAATCTCAACAATGGTGACAATCATACGTTTTATGCTGCAATACATGTTGGGTACCAAAAAAATCCATGCCTCCCAGCATGCATTGCAGCATGAATAAATTATACCACTGAATTGTCTGTTTATATGCATTAATTTTTACTTTTTGCTTTTATTTTTGCTTTTGGTTTTGTGTTGACTTTTATTTGCGTATTTTGGGATGCTCAAATGCAATGTTATCTTTTTTTTTGTTTAATGTCACCATTTCTGAGATTCATTGGCTACTTCTTCATGTTAGGGTGTGTCCAAGTAAACCCATAGTTCAAATTTTTTTTAGTGAATGATGAGTTTAAAAATCCAGTCTAGGAAAATTTTCTACACATTATTGAAAAGGAACAGACACAGGCAGAGATCGGTGATCCAAACATTATATAATGACACCATAATATTAATCATTAACAACTGATCTCATTTTTGTTGTCCTTGTTTTTGTCACAACAAATGTGTCTTATGAACAAACAGTTAGAGTAGGCAAAGAAAAGCTAATGTTAAAGTCGTTAAAATCATGTTTTTAATGAATTTGCTTTTACATATTAGATGTTTGCAGTTTTATTTAAAGAGATATTAATTTACAGTGGACTCTAATGACGGAATTGAACGGTACTATCAGGATAAGGACTAGTTTTTAATTTGAACTCGAACAGTTTAAAGCAATCAGTTTTCTGTTTTATATGATTTGCCTGCCATGGTATTTTTACGGTAATATATTGTCAAAAAGGAGAGCTGTAAATTAACAGTACATTGCTGGCAACCACAGCTGCCAGTAGATTACCATTATTTTACAGGGCATTTTTTACAGTGTAGGCTACTTAAAGTTTTGTTTTGTAGACAGTCTTTCTTTAAAGTTTATTTTGTTTTTTATAAATTGTATCTTTATTGTAATCAATGTTTCATCAACAAATTTGTCTGGATTCATAAATAAGAAGCAAATATAGTGGACAGTGATCAGGAAACAGAGGCGCTGGCACATGAACTGGAGCGCATAAATAAACCGAAACTCTGCGTATATAAACTACTTGCCTCACAGACCTGTCTATCTATAGAAAGCTTGAAATGTGTACTTTTAAACAAAACAATTAAAAACTAAAAGAAATGGGATGAGCTCAGTGAAGATCCTCTCACTGTCCTCCACTGCAGTCTGTACAGAGTGCCGATACACACACACACACACACACACACAGTGGTTTCAGTGGGACAAGAAGAGCTCCAGCACTGGAGGAAAGTCCAAACTGAGACTCAAGCTTCTTTTCTTCTCCAAACTCACCTCATGAGACGCCAGAGTCTCCATCAGCGCCAGATCTTTCTCTCTCTGCTGGATTTTCGTCTGGATGTTTCCCTCCATTTCTTCAAAATGTCTCTGCAGAAAACAGAAATATCAATAAATTTACACATTTGAATTGTTGCTAAAGTTGATAAATTGTACTTTTTTGCTCGCCTACTCTTTTCCCCTACTATATAGTAGGGAAGTATGGGGTTTGGAACGCAGGGTATGTCTATGCGGAAAAATGGAAAAAGGAATTTAAAAAAAAAAAAAAAAAAAACTAAATCGAACCGGACCGTTATTTTTATTTTGGTTGTCATTTTCGTTTTTGGTTTCAAAACCAAAAACGGGAGAACGGCTCTTTTTTACCGTTTCTTTGTTTTTGGTTTGAAACGACAAACGAAAAAAAGGGGTTTCTCCTTATTTTGTTTTGTGGTTCAAAAAAAAAAAACCTATCAAAACGTACAGGGCCAACCAGACTCGTACTACATACATTTTAAAGTACTGAAGGAAAATGAAATTGAGTAGAACTGCGTAAGATGGCGCAGCCAGGCTTCTGTCCTGCAGCAGTGGCAAAAAAAATAATGTAGGACGCTTTTACTGTCTATGGTAGGACGTCACATCACATCAGTTGTTGCCAGGCAGAATTCTTACTGGTATGTTCTGATACGGAGTTATGAACAGATGTGAAAATGGAATAAGCATTTATTTCTGCAATAGCCTACACTGTAACCCTTTTAACGTTAAAACGTTAAATCTTGAAATCTTGATTTGGTCTCGTTTGTGCTGTAAATTATAGGTGAATTATTTATAAAAAAGGAAAATTTTCTCTCGATGCGACAAACAAGGAAGTAGTGCACGATCATAAAATAGTTACATTGTCTTGCAAACACACGGTGATATGAGCAGAGCAGATCGAATATCTATTGCAACTGTTTAAGATAATGACAGATTTTAATTTAATTAAACCTGGAAAAGTAGTTATCATTTGTAGACATTTTAGTCCCAATTTTCTCCTAACAATTTTTAAATTCTTTCGATCTTTAGGCATCCCAAGTTAAATTTGATTAAAGTATGAAAATGAGATCATAATTCATACGTTATTCATGATGGCGTTTATTAGCCTCGTATAGCCTATAGGCTAACTAATAAGAGTTCAAGTTAATGTCTCGCGCACAATCGCTGCGAAATTAAGCAACTTAATTATAGGCCAATAAAGGAAGATGTGCTGTCGTTATTAATCTTACCTTCACAAGAAAGTACTTGGAGATAAAAGTTGTGTTCAGATGCACTCGTGATGTTCAGGCTACAACAGTCTGAGATCTCATCTGCTTTCGATTTTAAACTACACACGTCACTCTAAAAATGTTGGAAGGCGGAGCTTTGAGCTTTTTCTCCACTGTTATACAAATACAAATAAAAAGTCTGGTAAAGAGAGAGAGAACAGCCACCCACCCACACACACACACACACACACACACACACACACACACATACACACTATCAAGCCAAATACTTTGGAAATATCATTTATACATAATAAATTAAGTTTTCTTTACAGCAACGTTTGGAGTAAATCCTGCACAAAAATAAATAGGCCTAAATAAAAATTCAGATTTTGAGTTGAAACAATTATACTTTTGCTCAGTGACTTCCCAGTCAACACGTTTATCTCGCAGTGATCTCTCCATTTGAGCAAAAGTGAGCTAAAAGTGTAACTGTGCACTCACTGTGTGCTCATATAATAGCCACAATGTGAGTCACCCCAGCTACAAATGTTATTGGACATTGATTTTGGCTGAAAATAAAAATTGGGTTGACATCTAAACAGTAATCAGAATGTTTTATCACCAAATATACAGTTATATTTCACTTCAATCAGACATCACTCCAAGAATTAATGTCTCTTGTGGAATAAGACAAGGGTGCCCAATTTCACCAAAATTATTCATTCCCTGTTCACAGCTTTTGTACTATTTTGTAGTAAATAATAAAGACTTTGAAGGGATTAAAGTTAACACCGAATTGAAAATGTGATATTTCTAAAGGATAAATCAATTCTTCAGAAGGCTTTAAATGTGATTTCTTCCAGGGCATCAGGCCTTTGCCTTAATTTAAAGAAATATGAAATACTGTATTACCTTTATATATTTGCACTGAGAAAAACTTGAGATGATTCCAGTTTAGAATGATGTGAAATACTTGGGCATTCATCTATCTAAAAACTTGGATCTAAAAATCTATCTTAAAAAAAAAGAAGAAGAAGAATTCAAGAATATCACAGAGAAATTTGAAGAAATAAAAAGAAACTAAAATCATTGGTTAACAAGAGACTTAACTATTTTAGGATGTAACCTTTTGTTAAAATCAGAAGGGGTTAATAAATTAATTTATCCAAGTTATTCCCTTCACAAAACATAAGAAAAGCAAATACTAAAGTTTACCAATTCATCTGGTGTAATAAAACACACTACATCCAAAAATCACAACTTTTAAAATACTATAATAATGGAGGGTTAAAAACAATTGATTTTGATTGGAGTTTTTAGAGTTAACCAACTGGGTTAAAGCCTTTCTAGATAAACCTGATTCTCTATGGTATTATACTCCCAAAAATATTTTTGATAAAGTGGGAGGCTTAGAGTTCCTTTCAAAGTGTGATTTCGAGGTATCCAAATTGCCTGAATATCTTAAACAAGTTCTTCATTACTGGAAGATAATTTTACACCACATGGCTCCACCTTGTGGAACAACAGAGTGATAACTAAATAGAAAAGCACTTTTTTTTCAGAAATTGGTTTGAAAAGGGAATCAAGGGCATTTTCTTAGGTTTACGGATTTTAAAACAAAATTTTATATACAAAGTTTAATAAGGGATTATAACAAGGTATGTAAAGCAATACCAATAGCCCTATTAAATATGATACAAAACTATTTATTATTTGTGTGTGTGTGTGTGTGTGTGTGTGTGTGTGTGTGTGTGTGTGTGTGAGAGAGAGAGAGAGAGAGAGAGAGAGAGAGAGAGAGAGAGAGTCTGTTCGTGTTTATTTATGTGTTTGTTCGTGCCTGTTCCTGTGTCACAAATCATAAATTGTTTCTTCGACACTTATTAAAATATCTTACTTTACTGCAACTATCTGTTTCTGCTTCTTTATCATATTTATAGTGTGTGATTTAGGCTAGAAAATACATCCTTCATCACACATATTGTGTCTGGTCACTTTATATCTTATATCAGAACATTATATTACTGTTAAGCCTACTATGGATATTAAAATACGCCGAACAGTGAGATATGATTAATTTAAAGCGCTGTCAGCTCATTTCACCTGCCAAACGGAGAGTGGATGCCCGGTTTAAGATGGCGGCTCCACGGCTCGTCCGTGCCAATAGACAGTAGCGGTCGATGGGGCGTCGGATCTCGTGTGTGACGGCTTGTTCTGCTTCCGATGTTCGCAGTGGAGATAACGAGGACGCGGTGATCTGCTCTAAATCTGAATCATGTCGTCCTCAAGCCCCACAACCGAGACCAGAGGTGACTTTCTGCTTTTACGCATAATTTGTGATTAACTTTGATGGAAATAATGGTATTCTTAGAGAGTTGTGTATTTTATCCAGAGTTTTCGTACTTTCGTGTTTTACTTTCGGTTTCTACCTCCACACATTTGATTTGAGCTATTCTTTATCGCTGATTCCATTTCATTTTGTCAGTATATGTCATCGTAATTTAACGTGGAGGATCCCTGCAAAGATATTGTAAAACATCAAATAAATAAAATAAGTATGTGTGAAATAAAATTACAGCGACGAGATTCCCTTCATTCGTATGAACGAAATGCGTTGACCAGGCCTATCCGTTTGACTCTTAAAACTGTTGAGAAGCCTAGTGTAAATTTACTTTTAAAAGACTAAAGAAAAGGAAGAATATTGTAATCGTCTTGTAAATCTATACATTATTGCTAGGCCTATATTTTATTTAACATCATTTGATATATAGCCTAAAAAACACAAATAAACATGTTTTTATTCTTCCACTTTAAAGACAGTTGGTTCACATCTATATTTTATAACTTGAGCCAATGATAAATAATTAATAATATTTTACATTAATTTACATTCTATTTATGATCTAAACAAAAATATATAGATTTAAATGAAACAAATTATTTGTGTCCAATCTAGATATAGATTCAATTAAACAATTGCTTCTCATTTTTAAAAACACAAGTTCATAGAAATTTGATTAAATATATATATATATATATATATATATATATATATATATATTTATATATATATATGAATTAATGAAACTTGTTTCCTGTTAAGAAACATTACTTTATATTTAATCTTACAATAATAATAATAATAAAAAAAGACATCAATAATTCACTATATGGTTATTTATTAACCTATACATTACTTCCACACATCCACAATTTCACTTCTCCAGTGTCAGATTTTTTACTTCTAAGAGCTGGCAAACATTGAAACAATCCAGCAACCCATCAAAACAATGTAAATCAGTGTTTATGAGTTAAAAATGCATTGAGTCAACATCAAAATCTTGAAATAGGCTATCATCCATAAATTTATTGTAATGGCATTGAATCAATGTTACAATGTAATGTTGGTTTAACATCATGCTTGCACTCTCACAAACACAACTATAATAGGCTGAAATCAACTGGAAATAAAAGAAGACCGTAAATCTGTCAAGATCTCAGCAGAAGTTATTTTTGAGAATTAACAGAGGTTTAGATGTTTATGTTTTATTGAAAATGTTTGGTCACCATTAGAGCTGCAACTAACGATTATTATTTTGATAATCTAATTGCCTCTTATTTCGTTGATTCAGCGATTAATCATATTAAAAAGTCTTTATTGACAACTATTCCACGTCCTGGCAAAAGCTGTTCTTCGAACAAATTTGCCAACTGAAAGCTATTAAAAGAGTGAAAATATCTATGCTAGCAAAAGGACAGTTTAAATCCCTACATTAGCATATCTCAAGATGGTGCCGCCGAGTATGGCTGCTGCGTTTGCTAGCTCAACATTGTAGTTTTTATCTTATTACTTAGATTTGTTTGGCTGTTGTATCTGAACTATATGCCAGATGAACAAAGATAAAAAAATGATCAAATGGTGTTGGTTATATAATGACATTCATCATTTGAACTTTATGTTTGTGATTTATTCTGTTGGTTACAGCATAATTGAGATTCTGCATAAATATCCAGAATGTTAAATATAATATAATGGATTTCTTAAAAGTTGTTTAAAATAAAATTATCTTTAAGGCAGACACAGTTGTGAAGATTCAGTCAATGCTTCTCAACAACGGTGGCGAGCAGAATATTCAATTAGGAAAAGTAAATTACATAGACAATTCAGATCATAATTTATTCAAACCGCAATGCATGATGGGAGCCATTAATGCAGGGGTCTCAAACTTAACTTTAACTGGGGGCTGCTGGAGATAGAGTCTGGGTCAGGCCGGGCCGTATCAAGTTTTCCAAAAAAAAAAAAAATGTATTTAAGTATTCCAAAAACTGATCCAATCTTTATTATTAACGTTTCTTCTGAACTGTTCCTCTGAATTTGAACAAACTTTCTTTGTCTTTTTCTTATACACAACATCTTTGTGATGATAGTCATATTTGCTTTTTATTTTCTTTATACAACACTATTATATTGAATTTTGATATCACATTTCCTTTTATTATACTTAGAAAAACAATTTCTGCATTTGAAATACAAATAATTCTTTCTACACATGTATAGTGTCTCAGGCAAATTACTGACTTTGCACATATCAAAGCAAAGCTTCTTATCAGCCGGTTGGACCAAGTTCATTACATGAACTAGTTCAAAGTTCACTTCACAAATTTTAAAATGAACTAGTTCAGTTCACACGCATTCAATACCTCAATGGACAGAGTAACTTATTAATGTAATTTCTTTATAATGATAGAAAAGTCTTACATTTAGGCCTATATTCAATTACTCGCAGTTAAGCAATTTTAATCAGGCACCTATCTGAAAGCAGCTCACTATTTTTTCCCTACTATTTTTAGATGCATTTTTTTTACCGTTTCTTTGTTTTTGGTTTGAAACGACAAACGAAAAAAAGGGGTTTCTCCTTATTGTGTTTTGTGGTTCAAAAAAAAAAAACCTATCAAAACGTACAGGGCCAACCAGACTCGTACTACATACATTTTAAAGTACTGAAGGAAAATGAAATTGAGTAGAACTGCGTAAGATGGCGCAGCCAGGCTTCTGTCCTGCAGCAGTGGCAAAAAAATAATGTAGGACGCTTTTACTGTCTATGGTAGGACGTCACATCACATCAGTTGTTGCCAGGCAGAATTCTTACTGGTATGTTCTGATACGGAGTTATGAACAGATGTGAAAATGGAATAAGCATTTATTTCTGCAATAGCATACCCTGTAGCCCTTTTAACGTTAAAACGTTAAATCTTGAAATATTGATTTGGTCTCGTTTGTGCTGTAAATTATAGGCTAGGTGAATTATTTATAAAAAAGGAAAATTTTCTCTCGATGCGACAAACAAGGAAGTAGTGCACGATCATAAAATAGTTACATTGTCTTGCAAACACACGGTGATATGAGCAGAGCAGATCGAATATCTATTGCAACTGTTTAAGATAATGACAGATTTTAATTTAATTAAACCTGGAAAAGTAGTTATCATTTGTAGACATTTTAGTCCCAATTTTCTCCTAACAATTTTTAAATTCTTTCGATCTTTAGGCATCCCAAGTTAAATTTGATTAAAGTATGAAAATGAGATCATAATTCATACGTTATTCATGATGGCGTTTATTAGCCTCGTATAGCCTATAGGCTAACTAATAAGAGTTCAAGTTAATGTCTCGCGCACAATCGCTGCGAAATTAAGCAACTTAATTATAGGCCAATAAAGGAAGATGTGCTGTCGTTATTAATCTTACCTTCACAAGAAAGTACTTGGAGATAAAAGTTGTGTTTAGATGCACTCGTGATGTTCAGGCTACAACAGTCTGAGATCTCATCTGCTTTCGATTTTAAACTACACACGTCACTCTAGAAATGTTGGAAGGCGGAGCTTTGAGCTTTTTCTCCACTGTTATACAAATACAAATAAAAAGTCTGGTAAAGAGAGAGAGAACAGCCAACCCCCCCCCCCCCCCCCCCCCCCCCCCAAACTTCAACGTTTGGAGTAAATCCTGCACAAAAATAAATAGGCCTAAATAAAAATTCAGATTTTGAGTTGAAACAATTACACTTTTGCTCAGTGACTTCCCAGTCAACACGTTTATCTCGCAGTGATCTCTCCATATGAGCAAAAGTGAGCTAAAAGTGTAACTGTGCACTCACTGTGTGCTCATATAATAGCCACAATGTGAGTCACCCCAGCTACAAATGTTATTGGACATTGATTTTGGCTGAAAATAAAAATTGGGTTGACATCTAAACATTTGATGTCAGGCTCAAACTTCATTAAACAACTCCTCATTCCTGATATCAATAATTGTAAATAGTTGAAATGTCTTTTCTAGATATCAACAATTAAATTGTTACTTATGGAAAGCCCTTTGAGCATTTATTCAATATCCCAATAGTACACATTTATTTCATCATACTAATACTTTTGTTCAAACTACTTCGACAAAATGGCGAACTAGTAGACCAGGCTTTTTTGACGAACTATTGTTTTTTGATTTTTTTCAAGGTATTTGATTCTATCAGACATTTTCGACTTTTTACTGGACTCACTCCAACATTTTGGGTTTGGTAAAAAACTTTTGTAAGGTAATCAGAATGTTTTATCACCAAATATACAGTTATATTTCACTTCAATCAGACATCACTCCAAGAATTAATGTCTCTTGTGGAATAAGACAAGGGTGCCCAATTTCACCAAAATTATTCATTCCCTGTTCACAGCTTTTGGACTATTTTGTAGTAAATAATAAAGACTTTGAAGGGATTAAAGTTAACACCGAATTGAAAATGTGATATTTCTAAAGGATAAATCAATTCTTCAGAAGGCTTTAAATGTGATTTCTTCCAGGGCATCAGGCCTTTGCCTTAATTTAAAGAAATATGAAATACTGTATTACCTTTATATATTTGCACTGAGAAAAACTTGAGATGATTCCAGTTTAGAATGATGTGAAATACTTGGGCATTCATCTATCTAAAAACTTGGATCTAAAAATCTATCTTAAAAAAAAAAGAAGAAGAAGAATTCAAGAATATCACAGAGAAATTTGAAGAAATAAAAAGAAACTAAAATCATTGGTTAACAAGAGACTTAACTATTTTAGGATGTAACCTTTTGTTAAAATCAGAAGGGGTTAATAAATTAATTTATCCAAGTTATTCCCTTCACAAAACATAAGAAAAGCAAATACTAAAGTTTACCAATTCATCTGGTGTAATAAAACACACTACATCCAAAAATCACAACTTTTAAAATACTATAATAATGGAGGGTTAAAAACAATCGATTTTGATTGGAGTTTTTAGAGTTAACCAACTGGGTTAAAGCCTTTCTAGATAAACCTGATTCTCTATGGTTTTATATTCCCAAAAATATTTTTGATAAAGTGGGAGGCTTAGAGTTCCTTTCAAAGTGTGATTTCGAAGTATCCAAATTGCCTGAATATCTTAAACAAGTTCTTCATTACTGGAAGATAATTTTACACCACATGGCTCCACCTTGTGGAACAACAGAGTGATAACTAAATAGAAAAACACTTTTTTTCAGAAATTGGTTTGAAAAGGGAATCAAGGACATTTTCTTAGGTTTACGGATTTTAAAACAAAATTTTATATACAAAGTTTAATAAGGGATTAGGTATGTAAAGCAATACCAATAGCCCTATTAAATATGATACAAAACTATTTATTATTTGTGTGTGTGTGTGTGTGTGTGTGTGTGTGTGTGTGTGTGTGTGTGTGTGTGTGTGTGTGTGTGAGAGAGAGAGAGAGAGAGAGAGAGAGAGTCTGTTCGTGTTTATTTATGTGTTTGTTCGTGCCTGTTCCTGTGTCACAAATCATAGATTGTTTCTTCGACACTTATTAAAATATCTTACTTTACTGCAACTATCTGTTTCTGCTTCTTTATCATATTTATAGTGTGTGATTTAGGCTAGAAAATACATCCTTCATCACACATATTGTGTCTGGTCACTTTATATCTTATATCAGAACATTATATTACTGTTAAGCCTACTATGGATATTAAAATACGCCGAACAGTGAGATATGATTAATTTAAAGCGCTGTCAGCTCATTTCACCTGCCAAACCTGAGTAGAGTGGATGCCCGGTTTAAGATGGCGGCTCCACGGCTCGTCCGTGCGTCGGATCTCGTGTGTGACGGCTTGTTCTGCTTCCGATGTTCGCAGTGGAGATAACGAGGACGCGGTGATCTGCTCTAAATCTGAATCATGTCGTCCTCAAGCCCCACAACTGAGACCAGAGGTGACTTTCTGCTTTTACGCATAATTTGTGATTAACTTTGATAGAAATAATGGTATACTTGGACAGTTGTGTATTTTATCCAGAGTTTTCGTACTTTCGTGTTTTACTTTCGGTTTCTACCTCCACACATTTGATTTGAGCTATTCTTTATCGCTGATTCCATTTCATTTTGTCAGTATATGTCATCGTAATTTAACGTGGAGGATCCCTGCAAAGATATTGTAAAACATCAAATAAATAAAACGAGTATGTGTGAAATTACAGCGACGAGATTCCCTTCGTATGAACGAAATGCGGAAAGGCCTATCCGTTTGACTCTTAAAACTGTTGAGAAGCCTAGTGTAAATTTACTTTTAAAAGACTAAAGAAAAGGAAGAATATTGTAATCATATAGCTAGTCTTGTAAATCTATAGGCCTACATTATTGCTATATTTTATTTAACATCATTTGATATATAGCCTAAAAAACACAAATAAACATGTTTTTATTCTTCCACTTTAAAGACAGTTGGTTCACATCTATATTTTATAACTTGAGCCAATGATAAATAATTAACAATATTTTACATTAATTTACATTCTATTTATGATCTAAACAAAAATATATAGATTTAAATGAAACAAATTATTTGTGTCCAATCTAGATATAGATTCAATTAAACAATTGCTTCTCATTTTTAAAAACACAAGTTCATAGAAATTTGATTAAATATATATATATATATATATATATATATATATATATATGTATATATATGAATTAATGAAACTTGTTTCCTGTTAAGAAACATTACTTTATATTTAATCTTACAATAATAATAATAATAAAAAAAGACATCAATAATTCACTATATGGTTATTTATTAACCTATACATTACTTACACATCCACAATTTCACTTCTCCAGTGTCAGATTTTTTACTTCTAAGAGCTGGCAAACATTGAAACAATCCAGCAACCCATCAAAACAATGTAAATCAGTGTTTATGAGTTAAAAATGCATTGAATCAACATCAAAATCTTGAAATAGGCTATCATCCATAAATTTATTGTAATGGCATTGAATCAATGTTACAATGTAATGTTGGTTTAACATCATGCTTGCACTCTCACAAACACAACTATAATAGGCTGAAATCAACTGGAAATAAAAGAAGACCGTAAATCTGTCAAGATCTCAGCAGAAGTTATTTTTGAGAATTAACAGAGGTTTAGATGTTTATGTTTTATTGAAAATGTTTGGTCACCATTAGAGCTGCAACTAACGATCATTATTTTGATAATCTAATTGCCTCTTATTTCGTTGATTCAGCGATTAATCATATTAAAAAGTCTTTATTGACAACTATTCCACGTCCTGGCAAAAGCTGTTCTTCGAACAAATTTGCCAACTGAAAGCTATTAAAACAGTGAAAATATCTATGCTAGCAAAAGGACAGTTTAAATCCCTACATTAGCATATCTCAAGATGGTGCCGCCGAGTATGGCTGCTGTGTTTGCTAGCTCAACATTGTAGTTTTTATCTTATTAACTTTAGATTTGTTTGGCTGTTGTATCTGAACTATACATGCCAGATGAACAAAGAAAAAAAATATGATCAAATGGTGTTGGTTATATAATGACATTCATCATTTGAACTTTATGTTTGTGATTTATTCTGTTGGTTACAGCATAATTGAGATTCTGCATAAATATCCAGAATGTTAAATATAATATAATGGATTTCTTAAAAGTTGTTTAAAAAAAATTATCTTTAAGGCAGACACAGTTGTCAAGATTCAGTCAATGCTTCTCAACAACGGTGGCGAGCAGAATATTCATTTAGGAAAAGTAAATTACATAGACAATTCAGATCATAATTTATTCAAAGCGCAATGCATGATGGGAGCCATTAATGCAGGGGTCTCAAACTTAACTTTAACTGGGGGCCGCTGGAGAAGTTAATTTTACAAACTTTCTTTGTCTTTTTCTTATACACAACATCTTTGTGATGATAGTCATATTTGCTTTTTATTTTCTTTATACAACACTATTATATTGAATTTTGATATCACATTTCCTTTTATTATACTTAGAAAAACAATTTCTGCATTTGAAATACAAATAATTCTTTCTACACATGTATAGTGTCTCAGGCAAATTACTGACTTTGCACATATCAAAGCAAAGCTTCTTATCAGCCGGTTGGACCAAGTTCATCACATGAACTAGTTCAAAGTTCACTTCACAAATTTTAAAATGAACTAGTTCAGTTCACACGCATTCAATACCTCAATGGACAGAGTAACTCATTAATGTAATTTCTTTATAATGATAGAAAAGTCTTACATTTAGACCTATATTCAATTACTCGCAGTTAAGCAATTTTAATCAGGCACCTATCTGAAAGCAGCTCACTATTTTTTCCCTACTATTTTTAGATGCATTTTGTCTATAGAAATGAGTTATTCAGTGCTGCAATATGACACGACCTGCGTAAGTTCTTTGTGCTCGGTAGATAGACGATAATGACATTCGTTATCAATGATTTTCATTATTGATTATTATTATAAATAGTTTTGGTTAGTTTTGCAGCCATCAGTCCCTCCAGAAAAATGTGGTCATATAATTCAATGCATAATCAGCCAAAGTCTGCATTATGTGGGGCCGTATTTTTTTCAAATAAGCATAAATTGTGCTCGACGCCTCATTCGCCGCAGGAATTTTTCACGCGTGTAACGCGTCTTTGCATTGACTTAAAGTGTACCTATTATGGCATTTAAAACGTTCCTAATATTGTTCTGGAAGTCCCCAACAACAGTTTTACAAGCATGCAATGACAAAAAACACTTTTGTTGTCTTATAATATGCATTTATTTTTACCTGATTTGCCCACCGACTCCCATATGAATCGTTTTAGCGAGTCCTTTTCCAAAACCCGCCTTTGCGTGACGCTAATCTGCGGTGATTGGTCAGATGACCTAATCAGTTGTGATTGGTATTCTCTGTGCAGAAAAACGGAACTCTTATCACCTTAAATGGGTTCTCAACTCCGGTCCTCGACCCACTGCTCTGCATATTGTATATGTCTCCCTTATTTAACACACCTCAGATCCTCAGCTCGTTAGGATAGAGCCGGCTCGCGAATCACTTTATAGCGTTTAGGTTTGTGAAGCAATCATCTTCAAAATGACGCGAACACAGAACAAGGTTTGGGCTATACTTGTGTGGTATAGCAGTACTTGTATATATGAACTGCAGCCACTTAGTCTTCAAATACTCCTCACTTGGCAGGTTAAAAAAGTTCGCTTTTGCGTCGCACTTCAAAACACAGCGTCTCGTCGACATGATTGTTTTCCGAAGCCCAGATCTCGAAAAACGGCAGAGTCCAAAAAGGTGCGGTGGGTCCAAACCTCCATGCTCTCAGACCTCCCTGGCCAGCCCAGGCAGGGTGGCCCATCCTGGGCCAGTTTCAGATTTGCCCGCCACCCCTGGAGCTCCGGTTTTCGCTAGCGTCTCCGAGCGCAATAAGTGGGCGTTTCTTATTCAAATAACTTGTCAAGTTGACGTCAACCAGACGTTACTTTTGAGAGACAATAACTTTGTATACGATGAACTTTCATGGTTAACTGTTTCACTTAGATCTATGTTAAACACTACATGAAGGGCAATTTTCAAAAACCCAAAATTGGTACCCTTTAACATTGAAATCACTCATGCCTGACGCTTTGTGAACGCAAAGCACTTTACAAAGCACTTCACACGCGCACATGGCAGCCATTGTAAGTCCACAAGACCGAACGTGCATATGAAGTGTGCCATTTGGGACAGGGCCTATGTTGAGATTCATATGCTGATTCTTGATCGATTTTGTGTGTTTGTGTGTGTTTGTGTGGTGAGCGCACTGGCGCCGTTGTACTGTGAATGCCGTCACATCATACAAATGGATGCTCACTTTGGTGGTGCTTGAGGAGAGATTCCCTGATATGATTGTTAATTTCTGGAGGTGTACGGTAGTACATATGAAAGTGCTATATAAATGCCTCATTCATTCCATTCATGTCTGTGTATATATATAAATATATTATTTTTTACATTTTTTTGGATGAATGAAAACATTTTTTCAGTGTACCTTTGCCTTCTCTTCAATCAGGAAGCTTAATCATTTTTTGCAAAATATATTTTTTTAATTACATTTTATTTTTTTTATAGGCAGAAGCGGAAGTTTTGAGTTTGATCATCCAAATAGTGAGTATACACAGAGCATTGAATATGTTTATAAAACCATTATCATTAACCATTTTTTAAACGTTATGACCTTGATCCAGTTTAGATTGAGTGAACTTTTAATTCTCTAGCTTTTTTTCTTCAGTGTCTTTGAGAAGGATGGTGTTGGTGGGAAAGACTGGAGCAGGGAAAAGCTCTTCTGGAAACACAATTCTGGGCAGAAAAGCCTTCAGAGCCGCCAAAAGTGGTTCATCCGTTACCAAAGAGTGCTGGAAGGAGACTGGAGAAGTGGCTGGAAGAGAAATTACTCTGGTTGATACTCCTGGACTGTTTGACACTGATATTTCTGAGGAATATCTGAAACAGGAGATCAGTAAGTGTATAAACATGACGGCACCTGGACCTCACGCCATCATCCTGGTCATTCAACTCGGCCCGTTCACTGAAGAAGAGAAACTCTCAGTGGAGAAGATCAGAGCTGTATTTGGAGAAGAAGCAGATAAACACACACTCATCCTCTTCACACACGGGGATCAACTGAAAGACAGCAGTATTGAAGAATATATCAGTGAAGCCAGTGAGGATCTCAGAGAAACCCTGAGACGATGTGGAGGAAGATATCACGTGTTCAACAATAATGACATGGATGATCGTAATCAAGTCACAGAGTTCCTACAGAAAGTGGAGGACATGGTCTCTGCTAATGGAGGAGGATTTTACACCAGTGACTCTTATCGGGGCGTGGATCTCATGCTGAAAACTAAAGAAGAGGAACTGAAGAAGATGTATGAGAAGAAACTACAGGAGAAAGAGAAAGAGCTGGAGTCCAAATTCACAGAAGAAAAGAGGAAACTACAGGAGAGAATAGAGACACTAACAGCATCTGAACAGGAGAAAGAAAAGAAGATCCAAGAGTTGAAACGACTAAATCAGATCAAAAATATGAAAATGATTGAGAACAAGCGTTATTATGAAGCAAAGCTCAGAGAGGCCAGACAAGAGGCAGAACTCACTCATATTAATGAGAGACAAATGATGGAGATCTTCACCAAGTTACAAGGATTCGACATTTAATCATTCATGTGTATTTGATGAACACTTGTTTTTCCTTTTCAAGACCTTAGACATGCAGTTATGTTTTTATGCTTATTAGACAGGAAAGTGTAGAGGTTGACAGGATTGGGGCGGAGAGATAGGAACGGGATCCGCAAAGCAACTCAAGCCAGGGATCAATCTCAGGTCACTGAAGATTTCATTTGCATTATGCAATAGTCAACATTGAAGTGAATCAAAACCTTTCACTGTTTTGATCCACTTTAAATGTTGACTACTGGATGTCAGCATTCTATCACAAGGCTTTACAAGTCGTCATCTTTTTAAAGGGTTAGTTCACCCCCAAAATGAAAATTTCCTGATAATGTGCTCACCCCAGTGCCATCCAAGATGTTCATGTTTGTCTTTCTTTTCGGTGAGAAAGAAATTCATTCTTGTGAAGAAAATGTTTCAAGATTTTTCTCCATATAATGGACTTCAATCGCAACCAGAATGTTGAAGTCCAAATCAGTGCAGTTTCAAAGGACTTTAAAGTGCTTCAAATTACTTTCCTCAGTCCCAGCTGAGCAATAAGGCCTTACCGAATCGACCGACCATGTTCTAAATATCATTTTGCCAATTAATGATCATGTTAAATAAAGTCAATATTGTCCAAAATAATTGCGTTTTTCTTTTTGTCATAATCGAGCTGCCCTATTATGTGTAATATTTTAATTAGGCTAATATATATGCCTATATAAAATAAAGCACTTTCTATTACTCCTGTTAATGAAAAATATGTCTCTTCTCCATTTCTCCTCTGATTAAGCTTTATGAATTCAACTACTTAATAAATGTTTTGCATATGACAAAATAAATGTAATTTTATTCATTTGTAAGTCTGAATTAAAATATCAGCTATACAAATAAATGTTTATACTTTGAATTACATGTCTAACCAAATCATGTTTTGTGTATGATATTGTGTCTTCAATAATGTTTTACGCCATTTTCTTTCTCTAAGAAGGCTTTGAGTAATTCTTGGATAATTTTTTTATTTCAATAAAGATCCATGTTTCATTTGATTACGTTTTACTTTAATCACTTCATTATCTCATTAACTTTAACACTCTTAAGTGTGGACTACACTCCCAGGAGTGTTAATGTTGCCCCCTTGGACAATAACGACGACAGTCAGTTCTTTTCTGTATATTTATTTGCTCCGGTTGTTTTCTCTTTTGTTTCTGTGACAGATTTTTGAGCTCAAGTTTTAACATGAACAACAACATGCGTGAACTGCGCTTCAACTTCACTTCTTCTCTTTCCTTTTCCCACTATTCTTTTCACTCAAATATAACAGGTTCACATAAATAACAAGCCATTCCAAAAATATAAATATAAAAGGCTTTATTTAGCAAAAGAACAACATTACGTAACTTCAAAACATAAAATGACCAAACCAAATATTAAAATTAAAAATATAACATTATTTTAACATGAACAACTTAAGATAATAAAATAGAAAACTCTGTTGCTGCTGGGAAGTTGGTCATCACAGCATCTGCCAAATAGGAATAAAATAATTAGCACAAGAAAAGCATTGTTGAAAGTACCTCTACATTTGTGTGTGTGTGTGTTCTGTTTAGGTTTTAATGCACATCTGAACTATTTGCATTATTGATATACTGCCGGATACTTTTTAGATTTGCTTATTTTACATAGCCAATCATTTGTATTTTTATTCTGTATTATAAAATTAATTTGAAAGTTTCAAACTTGAATTAAAGGTTGTATGGGTCATTCAATTATAAAAAAACTTTTATCAAAATTTCATTAAACTTTCTATATATATTAATGCATAATTAAATTCTAAGGACTCTGGAAAAAAAGTATAAAAATCGATTGACTCTAGACCGTTTAATCTGCATTAAACACAGCTCATTATTTCGAATCGGGGCGAAACAACGGATTGGCCTAGGCGACTGTCACTCTCTCGCAACCATGGCAACCACCCCTTTGCCACATAGGACCTGCCTTTTTGCGCGCACTCGTTCGGTTTGTGTAATTCAAGAGCAACGGAACCTAGGAATACCCAAACAATGTCAGAGAAAGACCAATCTAAGTCCACGTTTGCAGTTCACGAAGGCAACCCAGTCAAAAAAAGGAAGTCAGTTACATTACAAGAAAAGGTAATGAACAAAAAGTTCTAGTACCACGACCTCTTGCACGAACTCCTCTGCTTCGCCCTCGACCACGGTTCTGTCCTCGAGCTGACGATGTGGTACTTGTCTCGGGAGTGTAGTCCTCATCAGAATCAACTATGCTTTCATCAAGCAAACTCTTACATGCAGAACACCCTTTATATGTTATAAATCTTACACGAAATTCATCTACATCACAGTGTAAATAATGGCATTGGAACAACGTGTATCACGCAACCTTTGTTTAGCTTTGCCTTATAGATAACTAGCTCGTTAGCGAATCTATAAATATATACAAAGTTTACCAATATCAATATGCTAGCTTGATATTGAGTAATAAAATACAACTTATTTTTTTAACTTATTAATGATAAAGTTTGATTTTTTTATTTACATGTGTTTCTGACATGATGTCACTACATGCACTCGTTCCTCTCCTCTTCGCTGGTCTCAGGTAAAAATGCGTCTTCAGCTCAGCTGTCGGAGTCGCGCGTTCATGTGTTTTGGGGGCGTGGCTTTGGAAGGAGACCAGAAGGGAGGGGGTGAAGTGAATGGAAATAATGAGCTGTCTTTAAAACAGTCGTGAGAGGTCTACAGACACTCGATTTTTATACTTTCTTTTTCAGAGTACTTAGATTTTAATTATGCATTGATATATACTGAAAGTTTAAAGAAATGTGGAAAAAAAGTATTTTTAAAATTTCTGACCTATACTACCTTTAATGAAGGCATTTTGTGCTTGATTCCAACTACACATGATAACAAATAATTTATCTAAAAAATTAACACGTCAAAATGAAAACACAGATGCTTACAAGACCAAAGTGGGAATGTATTTTACCTGTTGTCGTCGACCGTCAGCTGAATGCAGTGCTCTGCCTCGTTTAAAATATTTGAAAATGGTCGATCACGTGACCGGTGATCTGTGCTATCAAGTCTCGCGTTGTCAGCAGTCATGTCTCAGTAGGGCTGTTGCCATCTAGCGGTTGAGAAATGTAATTGCATGTTCATTTAATTTAAAATGAAAGACAGTCAAATAAAACCGTAGATTTTTTATTAATGTGTGACTGTGACAGCAAACATGTGAAAAACTTGTGAAAAACAAGTAAACAATTTTAAGATTTATTTTGGCTATACTAATCGCTGGTCTAAATCAGGGCTATAGCCAAGCCGTTAAACGTAGACCACTGATAGCCTCGATTTCGCCAGTGGGCTAAAAGCAGACTGCACATAGCCCATCCAATTCAGAGCTAAATCGTGACTACATATCGAACAAATCATGATATGACACTGGCATCTTGTGGATATGTTTACCAATGCGAACATAATGGGATATCAACTATCTCATGCGTTGTCTGCCCAACAATTCATTAAAACGACAATTAATCAGTTTCAACTAGAAGTGGGCTATAAATAGCCGGGCAGACTATACGAGCTAGATCGCGTCTTCACACAGCCTACACATAGAAAATGTCAAAGAAATCAAACCAAACACCTTGTAATCACAGTTGACTTTTCTTACATGATGGAACATAATGCATTTTGCAAGTTATTTTGGAAAAAAATACATTTAGCCATGATTCAATGTTATTTTGACTAGAAGTGGGTTACACATAGCCGGACTATATCGGGTCTATATTTAACCTAGACGGTGAAATGAGGGCTATTGCTTGCTGGGTTATTATGGAGTTCTATGTATTTATTTGTAATTTAAGTTTTGCTGGCCATCTTGACCAGGACTCCCCGGTAGAAGGGTCATTGCATCTCAATGGGACCTTCCTGGTTAAATAAATAAATAAATAATAAAATAATAAATGAATAGGTTTTCTACCAGCATGTTGGTCAACGTGCCGTTTGAATGGTGTTGCTGTGTGCTGCTGAGAGAGTCACAGCGCCCCCTCCCGGAGACAAACAGCGTCACGTGTTTCTAAAGTGAAAGTAAAAATGCAGTTCAGCCATTTTGTTGAAGACGGAAGACATTTTAGCCTGGGCTGTTTGTGTGCTTCTTTGTAAGTTTAACTTTACATTCTTTTGTATTTTCTTATGCTGAAATATGTGGATTAACCTGTCAGTAAATGTATGTCTGAGTTATGGTTTCGTCAGTACAATAACGTGAGCTAAAACTTAGGTTGTAGCTAAAACTACATGTGCTCTATAATCTGTAGAGGTTCGGATAAAACGAGAACTGAAATTGTTTTTGAACTCGATTCTCTGTAGCCTTTATTGGCGAGTGTTCGCATGGCGGTGTGTTGATCTAACTTGTAAGTATGTCACCTTTAAAAAGACGTCCACTGAGGGGCAAGAATTAAATTACTTTTCATGTGACGTGTTCTGCACGTCTGATATAGACGTTCATGGAACCTCTTCGTAAGGTTAAAAACTTGTAATGTGGCCATTGTGGACATATTTTTTAACATCATTTATGGTCTCATTTAGATATATTTATACTGTTTCTGGACCGAATAAACACGGATGCATTTCATTTAAACTCATGTTTATGTCAATGTAATTTCCATCTGTACCTCACAGAAGTGTCACGCGATAAAAGTAGGCTATCTTTTCCATGTAGCCCCGTTCACACTACACGCGACCAAGCGACGCGATACCATTCATTATCAATGAATGGGTTTTAACATTTTAAATGAATAAAGAAATGTTTATTATTAAAGTAAAAAATGTGGTATGAATTAAATACAGTGTCAGTTGTGTGTGTTTGCAAAGAGTCAGGTTGATAACTGGAACTGCACTGCCCGTGCCCATAGGGCCCGTGCCGGGCAATATAGCTTCTGTTGTGCATAGCTGTCAACATTGAACATTGAAAATAAGGGAGATTTCCCGGAATCCATCTCCAAAATAAGGGATTTTTTACATTATTAAGAGTATAAGAAACAAATGGAAAAAAAAAAACATATTTTATTCTTATGTTATGCTATGACCTCTGTAGTGGACACCAGGACTCGATTGTTTAAAAAAATTACATGAAAATATATAAAGGCAAAAATAATGGAAATTTTTGACATATAAACATCGTTTTTTTTTTTTTTTTTGCACACTTGCGTGTCGCGTGAAAAATAGGCACCTCTGGTTCTATTTCTAGCATGCACGCGTTTGCGCGTCACGCAGGCAGTGTGCAAGCTATAATCTGTTAACATGGGAGCCGAAATAAAAACCATAGACAGTAAAATAAAAACGGTCACGCCACACAGCTGAGACGCACGCAGCCATGTGTCTCCGACCAGCATCCGAGCGGCGCTGCATCCGAGTATGAACGACTTCAAGCCAAATATGTCCGAGCTTGTACGTCTCACACAATCAGAGCGTAAAAATAAGGGATATTTTACGGGAAAATACTAAAACGGGAAGACAGCGGGAACAGAGATAAAATACATGAGAAACCTGGAAAAAACCGGAGGGTTGACAGATACGCTGTTGTGGCGTTTTCCTGTATTTTGTTAGCACAGGGAAAAACTGTTGTTGAGCTTGCAGGCTAGCTGCCATTTGTTTGACTTTCTGTGTTCTTTCGGCACCAGTGTACGATGTGTGGCTCTGATGTTTGGTTTCATAGTGCCGAGTCTGCCGACGGATATTATACTCATTCATCACAGCAACATCAAACAGACACGCTTTCTTTTGATTTCTTTGAAAAAATATTCATTTTCCCATCGTGTTTGAAATCTTCGGACAAATATCGGAGGATTTTTTTTCAGACTTAAAATTCATTTTTCTCTCATATCAGGGGGATATGAGGGGGGAATTCGAAAATACTACTGGTTTTCTACTGATGCAAAGCTCAATGCTAAATCTTGAAGTATCCCTTTAATCCTATAAATCTAATAATTTCTCAGGTCATCAAAAATAATATTAATGAATCAAATATTAATGCATGTCAATTTGTTCATGCATTTTTTTTATTTGCTTGTAGTCTGGACTCTTTCGTGAAGAAACAGCCTTGAAGAAGGATAAAGGACTTTGACATGAAGGTGAGTGACTCTTTTTCCTCTATGGATTCTTCTCTAATTGTATCAGACATATTAATGGATAGATGCTTTAACTGACATTATGTTTGTGTATTTTAGAGGTTTCAGCACACAGTGTCGATGAGCGAGGGAGATGATGAAGATCTTCGGCTGTTGTTGATCGGTAAAACCGGATCCGGGAAAAGCTCCACAGGAAACATCATCTTTAACGATCGAGTGTTTGAGTCAGAAATGAGCTCTTCATCAGTGACCAGATTCTGTAAATCACACACTGGAGCTGTTAATAACAGGAGAGTAAGAGTCACCGATACTCCAGACTTCATCTTCTCCACTCACACTGACTTTGATTCAGACTCAGAGCTGAAGAAAGCTCTTGAATTATGTTCTCCAGGACCTCATGTGATCCTGCTTCTTCTGTCTTTAAGCACTTTCACTGAGCAGGAGATGGATTTCACTGCTTGGTTTGAGCAGAAGTTTGGTGTCGAAGCTCTCAGATTTACTGTAGTGCTCTTCACTCACGCAGGTCAGAGACACATGAGGACACTAGCAGAAATGATCAGGATGAATCCTCAATTATCTGCTTTTATTAACCGATGTAGAGGAGGGTTTTGTGAAATGAACATTAAAGCTCCAGCAAACAGCCGACAGGTGACTGAACTCATGCAGAAGATCGACAGACTGATATCGGAGAACTCAAACTCCTGCTACACACTCGACATGATGAAGGAGACTGAGAGGAGAAGAGAGGAGAGAGAGAGGAGAGAAGAGGAGGAGAAGAGAGAAGAGGAGGAGAGGAGAGAGAGAGAACACCAGATAGAATTAGACAGAGTCAGAAGAGAGACAGAAAATAGTATGAGGAGATGGATTGAACAGGAGAAACAGAAGAGAGAAGAGGAGGAGAGGAGAGAGAGAGAACGCCAGATAGAATTAGACAGAGTCAAAATAGAGAGAGAAATACGTGCGAAGAGAGAATTAGAGCTCAAATTAAAGCAAGAAAAAGCCAAGATTGTGGAGAACAAAAAGAAAGCTGAGAAACAGCTGAAGTATGTTAATGTTCTTATGTTTTTTGCTGTGATGTCAGGAGGTGTTTTGGTGTTGAACAGAGACTCTTCACATGGATGGATGTTCACTAAGGGTTTCATTGCAGGAGGGTCTGTAAGAGTTCTCACTGGGTTTTTCTGCAGATTGATGTCGAAGAGTCAGTTTATCTGTTCATCTTTTCATGAGCGTCCCAGCGCTGTTAGACAGATATTCCTAGAGACAGCAGGTGTTGCGTGTGGTGGTATATTTGCTGGAGCTTTTCTTCATCACTTTAAAGGAGAAAATCTACTTCATATTCCCGTGTTACCAGGAGCTGCTGGAGCTTTCACAGGAATACTTACGAGCTTCTTATCTTCATGTTTTTACAAAAATGTTTAAATTTTATCATTATGAGATATAAAAAATGTGTATATTATACAATTATGCTGTGGTGTGTTACTAGTGTTCTACATTATTTAGCAGCTCAGCATGTCATGTGATTAATTGGACAGCTTTGTTACAAGTGAAACTGAAATTAATTAAATCTGTAAGCTTTTACCTTGACTGCCTTCTTTTAAACAGCAAATTATTAGGAAGCACACATTTGTATTTGTTACAATACATGTGTGAGTGTGATGTCAAATATTTTCCACCGTAAATAAAAAAGTGCACCATTGAAAACTGAATGTTTATTTGTCATACACAAATATGCATAGATCATAATTTTTTTGTTTACTTCTGAACACTTAAGCCAAATTAGGCAACAAAAACACAGAAATTAAATTGAAAGAATAATACTGTAAATCAATAATCTGATACATATTGCACTCAATATCTCAAAAAACAAACAAAAACATTTTTAATATATGGTTTATTAATGTGGTATAAAAGGTCTCAGATTTACATTGACATTTGTTCATTTTACAAACATTTTTAATTCAAAGTGACTCACCAATCGGGAACTTCATTGGCAACATCATTGAATAAAATGTCGGTTCAAGTTAGAAATGTACTTCATGTGGTAACATCTAACTGGTTTTGTTGAAATTATAGAAATGATTTAAGATCACTGATTATAACTGAGTTCATCCAGCTTGTAAAAAGAAGATGAAATGCCTGAAATTGTTCTCCCAGCACGCAAATTTCTCCCAGTAGCTAAAATTTGTTTTATATATATATATATATATATATATATATATATATATATATATATATATATATATATATATATATATATATATACAAAATACCCTTTCCACCATGATTTAAAAGTAAATTACCCTTAATATAACCAAAGACAATTATATATACAACTTACTTCAGTTCAATCAAATTAAATCAACCTAGAAAGGTCTAAAGCATTGCTCATCATTGTACAACACACCCACACTACTCATTAAGAGAATAGTGATAACCCTTTTAAACCATGTGTCGGGAACGCGACCATCGTTAAACTAGCAAAAGTGAATTTGGATGCCCTAAGTGCACTTAGATTGCTAAAATAGGGCCAAACATGTTTAATCTGGTGCACATCCATCAAATCCATCCATCCTTAGTTTGATTGGAAATTGCATAATGGGTTAATGTGCTCAATTAAGTTAACTCAGTTAAAGATGGGCTAGGTTGAAATTTTCTAAAGAAAAAAAAACACTTTTTCCCAGTTTGTTTTAAACTATTTATACCAATACACAATTAAAATGTAAGTACTCTGAAAAAGATTGAGTGTCTGTAGTCCTCTCAGTACTGCAATACATAGTTCCCACATGACGTCACAACATACGGGCATTTGCCGACCCGGCGCCATTGCTGCGGGCAAAACATTAGAAGAAGCAATACGAGTTGAACGAATTGAAATGAGTATCGTGCTATAAAGTGAAACTGAAAATGGCAATCTCCTGCTGGGTCAATGGATAAATCGTGCCGGAGGTTCAGTTAAATCGGGAGTTTACACTATACCCGTCATTAGACTCCATGGATGTGAGAAGACTAAGCTTTTGTCTGAACAACGACGGAGATTACGGCTGGCGAGGATAAACAGGAAAGAAACTCACTCAAAACACGCAAGAGTTTGTTTGACAAAAGCACAATGTTGTGTTTTATTGCCAGTGTAAACAAATATAAGTTAACAGATTGCAGTTTGAATAATGTCCTGTATGAACAAAATGACGAGGTATTAAAAACATACAAAACAACATTGTTTCCACTGTTTTATCTCACATTCCAGCATTGCAATTTCAGATTAGCACTATGTCCATAAAGAACCCGCGTATAATGTAGTTCCGCATTACATTAATTAAATTGCACGCGAGTTATTTATTTTTATATTCATACACCGAACCATGACGCCCGCATTAATACATGCATATTACAGAAAGCACAGGTAACTGTTTTAAGGGGAACATAGGAATTAAGTTGTGCAGGCTATGGCTTTTTAATAGACAGATTAGCATCATGCTACTTCGCTATGATGACTTCTTTGATTGCACTTGAGCAAACATCACCGAATCAACCCTACGGCAATCTGATCGAACGCCTCCAGTGATTTCCACACTCGGAATTGCTCACAATGTGTAAAAACTCCTCACCAATACCAGATAATGGTGCACATGAACATACTGTGTCTGAGGCAAAGCTGCATAATGATTGCTCAGTGCTTCCTTCGTTACTGCATACGGATCCACACCATTTATGAATGAAATTTTCGCATTATACCCCTCTCTGTCTTGTTTTAATAGTCTCTTTATAATCTATTTCACTTTATCTTTTCGGGTCAGTTGTTCAAAGGTAAGCTGATCGGATTTTGGTTGCCGGATTGGATCACATCTTGAAAATGGGTTGTTCAAATGGGAAAGAAGGGATCTGAAATCAGATTAGATCAGGGAATCCAATCCTAGTTTTAATCTGGATCAAACCTTCAGTTTGTGTTGTTCAAAACTTGTCAGTGGGATTTGGATAACTTTGATCCAAAAAAACAGAATTATCCTGATCCCAACAGGGGGTAGGATTTCAAGGTGGATTTCAGGAAGAAAATGTAGTAAAACTTTAAAATTGGTCATATAAAACTTTAAAATTTAGATTTAAAAATACCAGATTTAAAAATAGCTTCTTTCCAAATGCAATAGTTTCTATAAAAACTAGTTGGATAAACCCAGTCACCACTGCCACTCTGCACTAAGGTAACTGTTTTAATTAATTTTTAGACTGTTTTTATTCTATTGTAAAGTACAATGACAATAAAGGCATTCAATTCAATATAATACATTTGTATCATTTAGTGTACATACTTTTATTTATATTTTGCACTTGACTCGTGTAACCGTTGTAACAGTGATAAAGTAGACGTAGGCTAACAATTAAGCTATTCAGTATAGTAAAGTAAAAATAAAATTAAAATTATCTTGTCCCCATTTGTGATTGTCTCAAAATGAGAAACACTTCCACTGACCCCATGTTGGCTCTTCTACCTGTTCTTTACATAGCTGGTAGCCCACATTGAGAGATATGTTGACCCATTTAGAGTACTGGTAATCTGGATTTGGTAATCTTGAAAACTGTGTATCTGGATCAGGGTCATCCAGTCCAAAGTTGCTTTGAAAAACTGGCATAAAAGTAAGACGCATTACCTGATCCTGGATAGGAAAAAATGGGATTTCCAAATCCGGATCATTTTGATCCAGATTAAATGTTTTGAACAACTGGCCCTTCATGATTTGTATAACAAAATAAACAGAAATAAATATTTGTTTGTAAAACGACATTCTCTGATAAAACTTTGTAAACGCCTATGGTAAACACAGCGGTTTTGCCCTCAAAGATGGCGTCTCCGGGGAGGTCACGTGACATTAATCCGCCTGTGGGAACTATGTATATACACAGCTCATTATTTCATTTACTCCCACCCCCTCCTGTCTGGGATCCTTACAAAGCCATGCCCCCAAAACACATGAAGCGCGCTGCCGACCGCGCTCAGCTGGAGGACGCGTATACCAGCGCCGCAGAGAGGAGCAGTGAGTAGTGACATCATGTCAGAATCACATGTAATAAAATGCCTAACTTATATCATTATGAATATAAACAATTAGCATGGCTGCTAGTACTCACTATCAAGCTAGCATATCGATACTGGTAATGGTAAAGTTTAAAATATATTGAGTTTGATTCGGTAACAAGCTAGTAAAATAAAAACTAAAAACAGGTTGCATTGATACACGTTTTCCCGTTACCATCAGTTACACTGTGATAAAGGTGAATTTCGTGTAAGATTCATAACATATACGGCACTTTTGCAAAAGCGTAAACATCCAATGTACATGGCACCCTTTAGCGTCAAATGAGACGCTTCGGTTATGGTAGGTTTAGGTATGGGGTAGGGTTAGGGTTAGATCACTAGGAGGCGCTTTCTGCCCAATATATATCTGCGTCTCATTTGACGCTTAAGGGTGCCATGAGCGTTGGAATTTTACCCTTTTGCAAAAGCATCGTATATGACGCCTTGGGATGAGAACGGGCTCGACTGTATATGCAGGTAACTGGGAACTTTGACTGCTCTTTCTCTGCCATAATTGTGATTCTTCCTAGCTTCCGTGCCTCTTCCACTCTTCGAGCATACATGTGCGCGCATTTGGGCTGCTCTTACGCAGCAGTGCTGGTCGCCATGGTAGCGAGGGAGCTTTATTCGTCCCGGTTAGAAATAATGAGCTGTGTTTATTGCAGCACTGAGAGGACTACAGACACTCGATTTGTATACTTTCTTTTTCAGAGTACTTACATTTTAATTATGTATTGGTATACATGGACAGTTTAAACAAATTTGGGGAAAAGTTTTTTAGAAAATTTCTACCCACCTTAAGTTAAAACAGCATTCCCTTGTTTAATGTCTCATCAAACGGAGTAGTTTACAAAAACAAAATGGGCTCTATGCACAGCTGCACTACTTCCTGAACTTCAGCCAGCTCCTTGTTTTCAGCTCCAGCTTTCCTGTCTGCCATTATTGGACAAATTGATTAACTCAGGTGTGCCTGACCTCAGTAGTCATGGCAGCAATAATCAGACACACCTGAATTAATCAATGTGGCCAATAATGGCAGACAGGAAACAAGAAGCTGGCTGAAGTTCAGGAAGTAGTGCAGCTGTGCATAGAGCCTATTAGAATTTGTAGTAGAATGAGGTAGAAATAACTCATTAAAGCAACAACTGCACGTTCACGTTTAGATTAGACAATTTAGAGCATAGGAGAAATGCAGGAAAACAAAGCTAAAGAATACATTGTGCCAGCTGGTGAACATTTATCAGCAAACACCTCCACCAGCAACTGCATCTGCATTAACTGCATCAGCGTTTACGGCACCAAGCAACTGCACCACCAACTGCACCAACACCAACTGCACCAACAACTGCACCACCACCTATAACTGCACCACCTATAGCTGCACAGCCTATAACTGCACAGCCTATAACTGCACCAATAACTGCACCAGCAATCATAAAATAATTCCAATACTGTGAACAAAATTGCTTAAACCCACTGCTTGGTTCTTGTTCTGTTGGCACACGGTCATTTGTGTCTTGTTGTTGTTCCTCTTGTTCTTCAGTCTTATTGTTCTCACTCTGTATTGGTGCTTGAGGTCTTTCTCGTTCTGACTTCAGTTTAGCTTCAAACTCTGCTCTGACTCTCTCCTCTGTCTCCCTTTTCACTCTCTCAATCTCTTCACTTCTTTTGTCCTCTTGTTGTTTTTTCTCTTCTTTCTCTCTCAATTTTCTCTCATTTTCCTCTCTCTGTTTTCTCTCTTCTTCCTCTCGTCTGAATCTCAGAGCATCTTCATACATCTGATTACTGTAATATCCTCCTCCATTCTCCTCTATCATTGTGTCAATCTTCTTCAGTAGATCATTCACCTGATCTCTGTTATTCACATCTTTATTGTTGAAGACGTGATATCTGCCTCCACACTGATCAACTAGATCTCTTAATCTACTGTTCTCCTCAATGAGTTTCTCCATGGGCTTTCCTTCCAACAGATTTCCATGAGTGAAGAGAATGATGGAGTATTTTAACACTTCTTCACCAAACATCATCTCAATCATCTGAGGAATCTGCTGCTCTTGTTCGGTGAATCTGTCATCTACTCTGAACACAATGAGGAAAGCGTGCGGTCCAGGACTGGATATATAAACACTTCTCGCTATCTCTACAGCTAACTCTACAAGGTTCATCTGTGTGTCAAATAATCCAGGAGTATCAACTACAGACACAGATCTGCCTGAAACAGTGGTGTGAGCATCTGAACATTTACGGGTTACTGAACTCGTACTCATCACAGATCTGAACTCTCTCCGTCCCAGTATTGTGTTTCCAGATGCACTCTTCCCAACACCAGTTTTACCCAGAAGAACAATCCGTCTGGATGAGGGACTGGCAGCAGGAGTGTCTGGTTCAGCTTTCTTTTGTGATTTTCTCTTCAGTGGATTTATCTTGGCTCCTTTTAATGTTTGAAAAAGGAAAACAAAAAGTTAGAATATTTAACAAATGATTACAGGGATGCACCTGAAGCTCAATGCAGAATTCAAAAAGGAAATGGAGCATTCTACAGTCACTGAAGGGACATGGTGAAGAAAAAATATGAGACAGGAAAAAGTGTGTCTTTTGCCCTCTTAACTAATTATGCACTTGGGCAATCGCATTGTATATCATTATATCATTATCATTTTGTATATCACATAAGGGAACAGCTATCAATGTGATACTGCAATAGATTTTGAAGGTGCGCTCGCTTTTCACTTTCACTTTCAAACTCACACATCACTACAGCAGCAAACCCAAATATGTGCCTTACAGGGTTTCTGTAGATTGCGCTTTATTTTCTGTACCTTTCTGAAAAAATGATTCAACTTCGGGTACATCCCTTCTCACAACGTGAACATTTTTAAAAGTCAAATATCAATATCTTGCATAGTCTTTACTTATTGTAGAAGGTTGTCTATTATTGTCTACGTGTCATTGTTTTTCTATACGTTCTTCATTGTTCACATGTTCACAGGACAGAAATGATAATTAACCAAATGTGAATTTGAATCAAACTTTATAGTTATTTACCTTTGTAGATAGGCTACAATATATATATATATAGTTATAATTTAATAATTTATTAAAATTCTATTTGGTAATAATTGGTTAAAAAAAGACTCACCCATTGTCTTAAAGAATGTCCAGATCTTGTTAATCAGGAATTTAACTTGTCCATTAGGTCCTTTCTTCTTGTTGTTGAACACATGATATCTCTGATTATATTTCTGAACGAGTTGTTTCAGTGGTTCAGTCTCACTGATGAATTCCTTTATTGTCATGTTTTCTTCCTCCAGCTGATCTCCCCCAGTGAAGAGAATCCAGGTTTTATTCAAGCGGTTTTGACCCAACAGCTTCTCAATCTTCTCCACAGTTTTTCTCTCTTCTTCAGTGAATCTGTCAGTTTTGAGGACCAGCAGAAACACACAGGGACCTGATTCACAATCCCGAAAAATGCCCTGATATTTTAACTGAATTTCATTCTCAGTCAGATCAGTGTCAAAGTATCCTGGTGTGTCATAAACGGTGAGTGGGCATCCGCAGATATTACTAGATTTCTTAGAAACATCTTGTGTGACAGATTTGGGGCTTTTCCTTGATATGAAAGCTTGTTTTCCCAGTATTGTGTTTCCTGATGCACTCTTCCCCGCTCCTGTCTTTCCCAGTAGGACCAAATTCAGACCTTCAATGGTTTCTCCCATTGTCAAATGTGGTCTGAAGTGCTGTGAGAAAATAATTAATAAGTAAATATCTTATGTTTTCCATAAAAAAAATATTAATGAAGAAACAATAACCTGAGCATTCTGCCTGTGCTTAATTTAAGTGTATTTATTTAAACTTTTTTAGTTTTCTGTGGAAATAAATTATTCCTGTCTTAGAATAGATTGAATGAAACTCTACACACTTCATTAGCTTCATTTAGCCATACATGGACTTTTGCGTTTTTACCGTTTTCACGGGAACGCGGCGGTGGAGCGTTTTTAACATTTCCACTCTGCGGGTGGTTTGTCTTTTTTGCGTTTTTAAGCCTCAAAAACGCAGTCACCGTGTAAACGAAAGGCACATCCGATAAAATATTTTTACGTTTTCACCCGCGAGCGAGCTCGTGTGAACAGGGCCTTAGTGTAGTCTACCCCTGTTGTGTGTGAAAAGGCTCGATGGCAATTCATTGAAAACACCCAATCAATGTAGCTTACTCCAAATTAATGGGCACCAAATAAATTCCACAAGACCACGCCGACCTCCAAGACAAGAGTTTTAAAACCACATGCTGTTCTTTTCCAGAGATTCTTATGAGGAAGTTTACAATCTAAAACGAAACTAAAAGAAATGCATCTATCGCCTAGGCCTAGGCTACTCGATAATACAAATGCCGAAGTTAAAGCCCCATGAAAGTCCATGAAAGTTTATATGCTATGAGTATTATATAGGCTAATTGTGTAAAAATCCAGAGTCGTTCAATCTAAACAAAAGTTTGGACTTAGAACTAAATAAGAAATATAACCGCGATATATTTCCTTAAAATAAATCTGTAAAACAGAGGAACTAATTTAACGCGTTGGCAGGATTTTTATTATCGTAGGCAACGCTAAATGTAGCAAATATATCTGTAAATAAACTATGTAAACCATAGTAAGCGTGATGACGCACTTAGAGAAACTCTTCAGCTGCACTGTTTAGCCTACAGCTCCGGTATCCTACATCATAAAAGTAGTATACGTTTTGCAATAAGTAATCGGAGTTATTGAAACTTACCTCACATTAAATGATATTCGAGATTCTTTCAAGATGTTTTTTTTTTTGTTTATTTCGTATCTGAGATCGAGCTTGGTAGTCGGCAGAGTAACTTCCTCCTTGGCTTTCAAACTCCGTGTGCTGAAAGGCGGAGCTAGTTGAAATGAAAACCAAGGCAAGAGCGTGATGCATTTACATCAGGCCTACTTTTTAGGAAGTTCGTTTAACCAACGTTTTTTTTAGCTTGAAAACAAGAACTTAAAAAAAAAACACAAGAACTTAATGAGGCAAAATAGTTATGGCAATTTAATGTAAAAAAATATATATATACAGTTTGTGCAAATGTTTTATTCATATCATAATCATTTTAAAGGGGTGTAATGCCCTTTTCACAATATGTAAAATAAGTCTTTGATGTTGAGTGTGTATGTGAAGCCCAAAATACCCCACAGAAAGTTGTCACTTTTTGAGGGTGAGCAAAAACTCACTGCTTTTGTGTCTGCATTAGCCTACACTACACACTAACTAGAGTTAGAAAAGTGAAATCTTAATCAATCACCCCTTTAAACGATATGGACCATGTTCAAAAGGTTTAAAACAGACATGTGCAATGTTTATTTCACAAAATCAGTGATTAGAGTTGGAGGCTTTGTAACTTGGTGAAGATCTCCATCATTTTGCTCTCATTAATATGAGTGAGTTGTGCCTCCAGTCTGGCCTCTCTGAGCTTTGCTTCATAATAACGCTTGAGCTCAATCATTTCAATCTTGTTCCTCTGATTCAGTCGTTCCAGCTCTCTGATCTTCTCATCTTTTTCTTGTTCAGATGCTGCTTGTGCCTCTATTCTCTCCTGTAGTTTCCTCTTTTCTTCAGCAGATCTGGACTCTAGTTCCCTCTCTTTCTCCTGTAGTTTCTTCTCATACATCTTCTTCAGTTCCTCTTCTTTAGTTTTCAGCATGAGATCCACGCCCAGGTAAGAGTCACTGGTGTAAAATCCTCCTCCATTAGCAGAGACCATGTCGTCTATCTTCTCCAGCAGCTTCAGAACTTGTTTGCGATCTTCAACATCTTTATTGTTGAACACGTGATATCTTCCTCCACATCGACTCAGGACTTCTTTCAGGTTTTCATCAGCTTCGTTGAGGTAATCTTCAATAGTGCCGGTCAGTTGATCCCCGTGTGTGAAGAGGATGAGTGTGTGTTTATCTGCTTCTTCTCCAAATATAGCTCTGATCTTCTTCACTGAGAGTTTCTCTTCTTTAGTGAACGGGCCGAGTTTAATGACCAGGATGATGGCATGAGGTCCAGGTGCCGTCATGTTTATACACTTACTGATCTCTTCCTTAAGATATTCCTCTGAAGCACCTGTGTCAAACAGTCCAGGAGTATCTACCAGAGTAATTTCTCTTCCAGCCACTTCTGCAGACTTCTTCCAGCACTCTTTGGTAACGGATGAACCACTTTTGGCGGCTCTGAAGGCTTTTCTGCCCAGGATTGTGTTTCCAGAAGAGCTTTTCCCTGCTCCAGTCTTCCCCACCAACACCATCCTTCTCAAAGACACTGAAGAAAAAAAGCGAGAGAATTAAAAGTTCACTCAATCTAAACTGGATCATAACGTTGAAAAAGGGGTAATAAAGCAAGATAACAATGCTCTGTGTATACTCACTATTTGGATGATTAAACTCAAAACTTCCGCTTCTGCCTATAAAAAAAACCCAATATAATTAAAATCAATTAAATTATTATTATTTTGCAAAAGAGATATAAAGCTTCCTGATTGAAGACAAAAGTACACTATTTTTTTTCAATCATCTACTAAAATTAAAAAAAAAGGGTAATGGTTCATGAGCCATTTTATAACTCACCCCAAACAATATTTTCTTTGTCTATGAAAACTATTTCATGAGATTGTTTGGTTGCTTTTATTGTGATCAGTGTTACTGTTTCCTTTACTTGTGCAGTTTGATTCTTGGCTTTCACGAGTTTGTGTTATTTGTAACAGTGATATATACAAAATATATAATTTATTACAAAGAGAGCCAGCAACAAAGATGATCAGGTGATATAGTTTTAATCATCAAAATGTAGAATAGTTCAATAATCTTATCCCTGACCAGAAGTGGCTGTTTGTTATTAACAGATAATAACAACAATACTTTCTCACCATATATCAGACATTCTGAATTGATTACATGAAAAAATGTATACACACAGACATGAATAAGCGAATAAGACAATTATATAGCACTTTCATACGTACTATACACCCAAAGCACTTTACAATCAGGAAATCTCTCCTCAACCACCACCAGTGTTTAGTTTAGTGACATGTTACAATGTTTACATGGTACAATGACTAGGCTACTGTTTGTATTATTGCTTAACACAATTTTCACGATTTCAATTCAATTCTTGGATTTTAGTTCAGTCTTGATTCAATATTGACTAATTTGGATAAATATAAAGTTAATTGAACATGTGTGACGTACTCCCATTTCTGATTGTTGGACATTAAATTTAGGTTTAAAAGTCAACATTCAAGTATTTTTAATTCAAGTGTTTTATGAGAGTGCTAACTGAAAAGGGATAACTGTGTAATTGAATATAAATATAAGACATTTCTAACATTTATAAAGGGAGAACAATAAGGTTACTCTGTCTATTGAGGTATTGAATCTGTGTGTTCCTGCAGAAAATTCCTCTCATCTGTTTATTATCTTTATTATTTTCTTCATTTCTAATGTGGGGATTTAAAATGTCCTTTTGATTTATATCTTGTATACATAGATATATTCACTATGTTTTATAACACTCAGTTGGCAAATTTGTTGAAGGACAGCTTTTGCCCGGATGTGGAATAGTGTGTTTTGTCAATAATAATAAAAGAAGAAGAATAAAAAAAGAGAAAATTGGCCTTTTTAATCGGATTAATAGCTTAATTGGAGAAATAAGAGGCCAAAATCAATTATCAAAATAATCGTTAGTTGCAGCTCTAATGGTGACCAAACATTTTCAATAAAACATACACATCTAAACCTCTGGTAATTCTCAAAAATAACTTATGTTGAGATCTTGAGAGATTTACGGTCTACTTTTATTTCAGGTTCATTTTAGGTAGTCATTTCACGATGACTTTTTTGTTATTATTCTTGTACAATTAAATATAAAGTAATGTTTCTTAACAGGAAACATGTTTTATTAAATCCATTGTTTTTTAATCAAATTCCCATTAAATAGTATTTTTTTAAAAATGAGAAACAATTGTTTAATGAAATTTATATCTATTAGATTGGAGACCACAAATCATTTCTAAATAATTTAGAATTTTTGTTTTATTTAAATCTATATAAATTTGTTTAGATCATAGAATTTAAATTAATTGACTTTCTTCAACATATAAAAACATTCATTGTGCCAGGTTTTATAAAAAATAATTTTCATAGACATGGAAAATATTGTTATTTATTTTTCATTGGCTCAAGTTAGAAAATATAGATGTGAATTTTTTTCTATTGCATTACATATCAAATAATGTTAAATAAAATATAGCAAAAATGTACAGATTTACAAGGCTAGCTATATGATTACAATATTCTTCGTTTTCTTTAGTCTTTTACACTAGGCTTCTCAACAGTTTTAAGAGTCAAACGGATAGGCCTGGTCAACGCATTTCGTTCATACGAATGAAGGGAATCTCGTCGCTGTAATTTTATTTCACACATACTTATTTTATTTATTTGATGTTTTACAATATCTTTGCAGGGATCCTCCACGTTAAATTACGATGACATATACTGACAAAATGAAATGGAATCAGCGATAAAGAATAGCTCAAATCAAATGTGTGGAGGTAGAAACCGAAAGTAAAACACGAAAGTACGAAAACTCTGGATAAAATACACAACTATCTGGCCTAAAGTACACCATTATTTCCATCAAATTATGCGTAAAAGCAGAAAGTCACCTCTGGTCTTGGTTGTGGGGCTTGAGGACGACATGATTCAGATTTAGAGCAGATCACCGCGTCGTCGCCATATACAGTACAAGAAATGGACACAGCGACTCCCTTGATTTCAACGGAGAGATGAAGGCCAATACGAGCACACACTTCCTGCTAGGCACAAACGGAGCTTGATGACGTATATGTCACGTGAGCAATATGACTGACAGTTGTAAATATTCTAGTAGCTGTGCCAAAACAAATCTGAATCACCGAACATTAATCGTGCACAGAGACGGGTAAGTATTCTGATTATTTTGTCATTTTGCTTAATATTTATTTATTTTAAAATTTAATGTCAGTATGCCAGATAAAGTTGCATAAGAAGTTATGTAAAATGATATTCAAGAACTTATGAATTCATACCCAATAGGTATGTGTGAGAAACTAGGCAAAGGCTAATGATTGCTAACTAAATGATAGTTAAGATTAGTCATTTAACTTAAACAGCTAATCTAAGTTGAATGTAAGTTAAATGGGTCATATTTATTTAACCGCCTACTAGTATGCACACATACATGCATAAACGCAGACATTTAAAAAATTTTCCCTTCTTTTTAATTTCCTTCTATATCAAACAGAATAATAACCCAGAATAATAATAATATATGGTAGGATTAGATGGGTAGGATTAGGGGTGTGGTTAGGGATCAGGGGGTAGAGATGGATAGGATTAGGGGTGGGGTTAGGGATCAGGGGGTGGAGATGGATAGGATTAGGGGTGGGGTTAGGGATCAGGGGGCGGAGATGGGTAGGATTAGGGGTGGGGTTAGGGATCAGGGGCGGAGATGGATAGGATTAGGGGTGGGGTTAGTGATCAGGGGCGGAGATGGATAGGATTAGGGGTGGGGTTAGGGATCAGGGGGTGGAGATGGATAGGATTAGGGGTGGGGTTAGGGATCAGGGGGTGGAGATGGATAGGATTAGGGGTGGGGTTAGGGATCAGGGGGTGGAGATGGATAGGATTAGGGGTGGGGTTAGGGATCAGGGGGCGGAGATGGGTAGGATTAGGGGTGGGGTTAGGGATCAGGGGCGGAGATGGATAGGATTAGGGGTGGGGTTAGTGATCAGGGGCGGAGATGGATAGGATTAGGGGTGGGGTTAGGGATCAGGGGGTGGAGATGGATAGGATTAGGGGTGGGGTTAGGGATCAGGGGCGGAGATGGATAGGATTAGGGGTGGGGTTAGGGATCAGGGGGTGGAGATGGATAGGATTAGGGGTGGGGTTAGGGATCAGGGGGCGGAGATGGATAGGATTAGGGGTGGGGTTAGGGATCAGGGGGTGGAGATGGATAGGATTAGGGGTGGGGTTAGGGATCAGGGGCGGAGATGGATAGGATTAGGGGTGGGGTTAGGGATCAGGGGGCGGAGATGGATAGGATTAGGGGTGGGGTTAGGGATCAGGGGGTGGAGATGGGTAGGATTAGGGGTGGGGTTAGGGATCAGGGGGCGGAGATGGGTAGGATTAGGGGTGGGGTTAGTGATCAGGGGCGGAGATGGATAGGATTAGGGGTGGGGTTAGTGATCAGGGGCGGAGATGGATAGGATTAGGGGTGGGGTTAGGGATCAGGGGCGGAGATGGATAGGATTAGGGGTGGGGTTAGGGATCAGGGGGCGGAGATGGATAGGATTAGGGGTGGGGTTAGGGATCAGGGGCGGAGATGGATAGGATTAGGGGTGGGGTTAGGGATCAGGGGGCGGAGATGGATAGGATTAGGGGTGGGGTTAGGGATCAGGGCGTGGAGATGGATAGGATTAGGGGTGGGGTTAGGGATCAGGGGGCGGAGATGGATAGGATTAGGGGTGGGGTTAGGGATCAGGGGGCGGAGATGGATAGGATTAGGGGTGGGGTTAGGGATCAGGGGGTGGAGATGGGTAGGATTAGGGGTGGGGTTAGGGATCAGGGGGCGGAGATGGATAGGATTAGGGGTGGGGTTAGGGATCAGGGGGTGGAGATGGGTAGGATCAGGTATATGTAAGGCGAAATCCCCCTGGATTTGGTGTTCTGCATTGAGGACCATCTCACTTAATTCTCTGCTCTCTGACAGCTTTAAGCCAGTCATTCATTCCACTGGAAGAAAGGTGTATTTTTATGTATATATTTATAAAATAATATAATGTAAAAAATAGATGTATATATATGTAAATATAAAAAAAATATATATATATGTAAATATAAAAATAGATGTAAATATATGTATAAAAATATATATGTATATATTTTTGGCATACGAAAAACTTAATAGATGGTCCACTGGTGGTGCAATGGATGCTATGCGAGTGTGCGCTTAATAAAAGAGCTGAAAGTACTTTGAATCAAAGTTGCATTCATAACATACACAACATTCTATAACAAACTGAAAGTTGAGATAATTTTATTTTTAGTTCTGATTCCCTCAAAAGACAGCATTCATTATAATAATAAAAGGCCTACAATCAACTTCATGCATTTATCAAAGTTACAGTATATATATATATATATATATATATATATATATATATATATATATATATATATATATATATATATGTAAAAATAGATCATCCTTTTAAAGGCAGTAACTGATTATTTATGCGTTTGACATTCTCTTAAATTGAAGGTATACATTTGATCATTTCATGCATTCGCTAGGAAACATATCCATAGTCTTGGTGTTGCTCTCATAATCACATTATAAGAAACAGAAGACTATATTTTATTGGACGATATTTAAACTGGTAAAGTTAACTGGTGAAATTAAACCCTTTTCAGTAATTTGTTTACACATGCACAGTTATTAATACAAGCATTGAAAACAAAGTAAAGTTGCTTCAAACAAATTGACGAGTAGCTGCAAGCAAATTAAAATAATAAATGAAACGTACAAGTTAAACATGTTTTTAAATTCGTGAAGTTTCCGATTCCTGACTTGTTTCAGAGTGCAGACAGTTCATCATAGACATGACAACGCTGACCTCCAGCGAACATGTGTTTAGACATTTAAAAAAAGCTTTTCATACAGTGAATGAAGATGTAGACCGATGCGATGGTTACTGAACCACACAGTTTCTATGTTTTGTTTTCCAGGTGGTGATGTTATCCGCATGTCTTTTTTTCATTTTCTTGAGTTCTGCCGCATGAATTTCTTCAATCTCTTTGTATCTTCTCTTGATCTCCTCCATCTTCTGCTTGCATTCTTCAATTTCTTTGTACTGTTCATACAGGAGTTTATTTTTATTAATTTCTCTCTCATCTCCAGGATTTTTAGGCAAACTTTCTTGTTCGTTGTCATTCTTTGGGTCAGTCTGATCTCCGGTTTTATTTAAGGTTTTTTCTTCCCTGGACATGCCAGTGTCTTTTCTGATCTTCTGATCTGTGTCTGCATGTTTTATGTCTTTACTGTTCTCTTCTCTGATTTTTGTTTTATTTTCTTCACTCTCTTCCATCCTCCGGTGAGACTTTTCCTTTTGCCTTCCTCGTTTTTTTAGAAATGATCCAAACTTATTCACTTTTTTTGTGGATTTCTTTTCATTTCGATTAAGTTCTCCTCCAGCTGCTTCTTGTGCTGGATCTGTTTTTCCTGAAAGCTCTTTCTCTCCATTGTTCATTTTCTCAAGAGGAGCTTTAGATCCAAGTTGATCTTGTGCTTGTTCAATATCCACTGTGGCTCCGCTGTCTCTCTTCCTTCCTGTTTGATAATTCCTCAATGGTTTGCTCTCTCTCTCCATGAGCAGAAGATCTCTAACTTTTCCTTTTACTTTTTCCTCATCTAGTTTGTCTTGCATTTTTTGGATTTCATACTCATATTTGGCTTTAATGGCCTCCATCTGTCGTCTGACCTCCTCCTCTCTCTCTCTATTGATCCGCATGAGTCTGAATGCTCTCTCGGCCTCCTGAAACATTTTGTCGTTGTAGAAACTGGCATCGTTACCCCACATCATCTTGTCGATCTTCTTTAACAGACTCACGACCTGAGCAGGATCCTTCTGTTTATTATTGAACACATGAAATCGTCCTCCACAGTCTTGGATCAGTTTTTGGACGTGTGGATCTCCTTCTTTAACATAGTCTTCAATACTTTCATCTAGATTGTCTCCTCGAGTGAACAACACCATAGTGTAGGTCTCCGCTTTCTGCCCGAAGGTCATCTTGATGAGCTGAAGTGTGTCTCTCTCTTCTTGTGTGATGGGGCCGACAGCGATGACCAGCAGAAACACGTGAGGTCCAGGAGCCGATAGTTCAATGCATCTCATGATCTCCTGTTGAATGTCTTCATTGCTGAGGCTTGTGTCGAAGAGTCCTGGTGTGTCCACAACACTCACGGGTCGACCGCAAGCATATCCTCTCTCTCTTTTGCAGATCCTGGTCATAGACTTCATGCTGGCCTTTGATTGAAACACGTCTTGTCCCAGGATGGTGTTTCCGGTTGCACTTTTTCCCACTCCAGTTTTTCCAATCAGGACGATTCTAACACACTCCAAGCTTCTCTCTTTGCCGACTGAAACTGTGAATCACAGAAAACCTTTCTTGTAAAAACCAATCATACTGTCGATCATAAAAAACGGCTTATTATTATTTAAAGGTATCCAAAATCTTGAAAGAAATAGTCTATGTTGAATACAAGGCTCACAGCATTTGTGGTATAATATTAAGTTTCAATATTACAACTTTACGGACAGGGTAATGCCAGTTTATTAAGCAGTGTGGCGGAAGAGCAAACTACATTTACAGTGGGAGTGGTGTCAGTCCACAGAGGGGCATTTATTAAAGTACGCCAGTCAAAATACATCATATGAACTCAGCTAACAGGAAGTACTACATAGAGTAAAAATAGACCCTGTCACAAACTGTAAAAACAGTATATTTGTATTGAACAAATCATCATGTTCAACCAACATAGCTCAATAAAGGCTGGACAAACCAGAAGACAATAACCTGTCTATTTTATTAAGGCTTGTAAGCAGTGTAAAAACCCCAAAAAGTTCACCCAAAAGTAAAGTAAGTTAAAATAATAATATCGCAATTAGATCGGCAGGTAAACCGCATAAGGCTGAGAGAGGGAGAGAGAAGCGGCCGCCGCCAGCACCTAACTAGACTTGTCCTGGGGTAGTGAGTCTGAAGAACTGGGCTGGGTGGACTCGGTAGATGAAGGCAGGCAGTATCATGTCTTCTTCCACAACTCTTGCTTTTTAGAAATAGCACATGAAAGTTGTTTAGCCATTATTGTGGCACTGACGCCACTGAGCGTTTTCCTGTCGGAACCCCAAGTAACCATAGCAACCAATAACGTTCTGGAGGGGGGGCTTTCTACGGACCCGTTTACGCGATGGGAAAACGCAGATATTTCTATTAAACAGATATTAAACGCAGATAAAATGCCGTTTTTATCACTGAAAATGATTATTTCTAAAATCTCCGGGCAAAGTGAAGATTTTTGAAAACGCCGGTTATGTGTTGTCGTGTGAACTGGGAGAAACGGCGTTTTAGGTTCTCTCTTGTCGATTCTGAGATTCTGATTGGCTTGCATGGCTTTATCCTTAACCCCTACACTGCCGCCTTAGGTTTGGCATAGTTATGATGCGGCTCGCCGGCGTATTTACAAGAGGTTTTTTTTTTTTTTTTTTTTTTTTTTTTTAATGCTGAGAACAGGGTAAACAATACAACATAATACAAAAGAGAAAGCATACATCACATAATAACAAACAAACAATAAGGGAGACAATAAAAAATAAATAAATAAATACTAATTTGAAAGCCTTAAGAACTGTTAGAATCTGCACTGCCTTTAATCTCTTCATGTGAAACCTTTTTAAGTGATTTAATTGCCCTACTTCGTATTTACAAGAGGTCCTCGCTGCAGTCTGTAGCACGATGACGTAGCTGGATGGTCCAATACGTAGTGGATGGATGTGTGTTTTGGTGACGTCATTTACGCATGCGCAGTGACGATCTCTGCATTATAATTCGAATGCATTGGTTTTAAGTGATATCTAAGCTCAATATTGTACTGAGATGATGTTCAAACTGTGTAGTATAATACTGTTAAATAATTATAAGTAATTATTGATGAACAAGTAAGGAAAATGCTAAAATAATAACAGCATGGGGAAAATAAATCTTGTAATAATAAACTCGCAATTATGTTATACATTCAGAATTGCGAGAAAAAAGGTCAGAATTCTGACTTTATAGCACACATTTGCGACTTTATTTCACACAATTCTGTCTTTATAACATGCGATTAAGGCTTTATTTCACCTAATTCTGTCTTTATATCATGCGATAAGGCTTTATTTCACCTACTTCTGTCTCTATAACACGCGATTAAGGCTTTATCTCACGCAATTCTGTCTTTAACAAGGGATTGAGGCTTTATTTCACCTAATTCTGTCTTTATAACATGCGATTGAGGCTTTCACATAATTCTGTCTTTATAATATGCTTTATTTCACGCAACTTTATATCTCACAATTCTGAGAAATAAAGTCAGTATGCGAAAAGTATACTCGCAATTGTAAGGAAAAAGTCGCAATTATTTAAAAAAAAGGTTTTATTCTGAAAGCTCTGAAAATAAGAGCTTCGCTCGTGACCATATTTCTATTCTTGGAAGATCAACGATTGTTCACCAACTCTCTACACTAACTATGAATTCTTAATGTGCATGTGCCATCAGCGTTTATCACAGGATCGCGTTTAAAGTCTGTTTAGAGAGAACGGTGTCATCCCCTAATTTAATAATAAATTATCATTTCGATAGAATCAAAACTAACTTTAGCTGAAAAATAACATTATTCATGAACCGCTATAAAGCCAAAACAATCTGTTACATTACATTATATGCATATCTATGTAAAGCTGCTTTGAAACAATCTAAATTGTTAAAAGCGATATATAAATGAAGATGACTTGACTAGTGCGCATGCGCGCGTTACAGCGTCCAACACGTATTGGACCATCCAGCTACGTCATCGTGCTACAGGCTGCATGCGGGTGTGTGAACGATGTTATTTTTGAAAATGGAGAGGGCGAAATATTCGTTGCTAAATACCGGCTTTGTGTAAACGTGACCTACAACTTAATTCAAAAGTTCAAATTCTAATTTAGAAACAAATTAAACACACACACACACAGCAGTGAACAATAAACCAGGCTTATATTAATATATTGTCTTAAATACATTTGAATAATAAAAATAAACTAAAAATGTATTTTTATCAAACTTGCCTGGGCGGGCCAGTGAGTAGTGCGGGTGGGCCAGTGCAGTCCTGGCCCAATACTGGCTACGTACATCCCTGTACTTACGCTCAAGCTTTGTGTTCATATTTGTTTTAAAGCCAGCTGTTAATGTAAAGATTCAAATATCTTTTTACAATAAAATTAACATTTTAAAAGTTATGAATAATGTTCAAATAGAAAAGATTGTTTAGTGTTTAGAGATTTGCGTGTTATAATGCTAACAGATTACACTTGATCCTTAGTGTAGCGGTATTATATCTGTATTTATTTTCTTACTTTGTTCAAATATATCCTGGTGTACTTTTATGATTTGAACAGTTAATATGTGTTTGAGTGGAAATGAATTTGCATGGAATGTGTCGGCAATCAGAATTCAATTGCTGAAATAATTACTTTCATACTCACTTGACATTGGGATTATGCTGTGTGGCCGTCTACGAAAACCAGAATGTGCACCTTCAGAGGAGAAAAACTTTTTTTCTACAAACACACTTATCACTTGTATTGTACTAAACAATTTGCGCCTCTAATTCAGTCAGGACCACTTTGCCAAGTATAGACCATTTCAAAAGATGTAAACAACACTGGCCCAGAAGCACTTCCTGTTTCAGTTTTTTAACACTACATAAAAGCTGGGATAAAATACAACCAACAGAACATTTAAAACTGAATCAAAAGTTAATCAAACATCTTTAAGATGTTTTCTTTACATGTGAAATAAAGAAAACAGTTACAAACTGAAACAGGAAGTGTTTCTGGACCAGTGTTGTTTACATCTTTTGAAATGGTCTATAAACATTTATTGCAATTATAGCATACAGTTAGAGTTGGCGGTATGGTTCTGTTCTGGGCAAAAACTCCTATGCCTGTCAATGCTGCTATGCCTGACATCGTGAGGGGAGCAGAAAGTCAAACCCCCCTGGGGTACAGAACAGAACCAGTAAATGCATGCATATTGCAATACTCAATTCAATTACACGAGTTGTAAAATTACAAATACACGATAAAGCTTGCAATGTATGACGGTACGGGAAAAACAAAAACATCAATCATTAAAGGTTCATTGGGTCAGGTTTGGGTTGGAGGAGGGAGTTTAATGCGAGCAGCGATTCTATGGAGGAAATGCTGAAGAAATGGGAGTTTTAAATGTGCCGCTGTGATGGATGTCGACACTGATTGGAACAGCTGGCCATCAGCTGATGCAAACTTGGCTGACGTGGCCTGCTTGAACTAATGCGAGGCTTGAAAATAAAGTTTACCCGGAGGTGCTTTGTGTTTTGGTTGGTAAAGACACTTATTTTTCTCAGCAAGACTTAATTCATCAGGGGTACTCAGGTGAGGGTTTCCATTGTCCTCCAATATCATCTCAATGCTCTCAAGACTTTTCTTCAACTGTGATTGTTCTCCTTTCTTCTGAAAGTGTTTGCAGGGCCGTAGTGGAGACTCCTCTGATCTGATCTCAGTTTCAGAGTCTTGAATTTTCATGTACTCCATCTGCTCTATTCTCGTCTCTTGCTTTGTCACAGACACTGGAATTACACATAATATATATTTTTAGGTACTCATAGTTAGTTTTTTTTAATCCACACTTTAAAACCTAACAATTATATGTTCTAAATAAGAATTAGTTCAGTGCACTCAGATATTATCACAAGTTATGTGGACACAATGGGCCTCATTCATGAAACACAAGCAGAATTCATTTTTGTATAAATCGTTCGTATAGCAGAAATTTTGTTTGTGAAATCTGATTCACAAAATGTTTTGGCATTTTCTAAATTTTTGGTGGTATGACAGAAATTGACACCTGCTCTCTACCAGGTGTAAATGGCGTGTAAAGCATTTAAACGGTCTGTGTTCTAATTCAGAGGGGGAAAGTCCAGGTGTCCGGAAGTAAAAATCCTGCCATAATTTTATTCCACCCACAGCAACAACTGCGTCATCGAACGGTAACACCCCCTTTTGGGGGAAAACATCTCTATACTTTCTATGGGAAAACAAACGGATTCCCATGAGAACAGAACTCGCACTAGATCTGCAAAATTTATTGATAGCAAAAATGGTACAAACTTAAAGAAGCTAACGTTACTGAATAAGGGGTTACAGAGGTGTCCATTTGAAATGGTCGAAAACTGGATAAATGACCCCACGCAGTGGCCAAATATGGACTATTCAGACATCTAACGTTACCACTCTCCCGTAGAATCATCAAATAAGCACGTAAGTTGGCCTTTTTTTTCATTAACACACACAGTATGACAAACTAGACGATGAATGGATCATATTTAACTTGATTTAAGCTATTGACATAGTTTAACAACGTAACGTTAGCTGCTAACAGCTTAGTCTTTCTAACTAGCTAGTCGACAACAAAACTGCCAATAGCTTAAATCAAGTTAAATATGACAAGTGACATGGGCACATGGTCTAGAAGTTTGTCATACTGTGAGTGTGTAAATGACAAAAAATACATAAATAAAAAAGGCTACTTACTTGGTGATTCCAAGAGATAACGATAATGTTAGATGTCTGAATAGTCCATATCTGGCCACTGCGTGGGGTCATTAATCCAGTTTTCGACCATTTCAAAGGGACACCTCTGAAACCCCGTATTCAGTAACGTTAGCTTCTTTAAGTTTGTGCCATTTTTGCTATCAATAAACTTTGCAGATCTAGTGCAAGTTCTGTTCTCATGGGAATCCGTTTGTTTTCCCATAGAAAGTATAGAAGTGTTTTCCCCCAAAACGGGGCGTTGCCGTTCGATGACGCAAAAGTAGCGTTGCCTTATTCTGCTTGTTAACATCAGGTGTCTTCAATAATGCTCAATCATCACTCAATCAATCTCTTAATTGACTTATGGCTAAGCCACGCCCCCTCCACTCACTCGGACAAACACAGCACGGGCGCAGCTGTCACAGTAGGAGACATTTCTCAGGAGGCAATTAGTGATTTTTAGAGATAGAAAGATAATATATCATCTTGAAGTCACCTAAATGGCCTTAACTATGCTTTGGAGGAAAATATTAATAATTTTATTGTTGAGAAGATCGATGAAAAGCTTCATCTCCAGGCAGAGATGTACTGTACAGGTCACAGTGTAAACATGATAACCCGCATATCGTTGCCATCAGCGTTTGGTGCTACAGTATTTACATCAATCATTCAGCACTACATTGGTAACATTTGTTATCTCGGTTATTTACAGATACGTTAATGAAGCTAAGTGACACGATGTACAACACAGCTAGAAGCTAACGTTAATGTTTTCTAATAATATACGTCTAACGTTATGTTAGAGATTTTAAAGATAACCTTCAAATACATTGTTGACTTAACTTAGTACAGATGTAGACATCCTTGTTTAATTTATCCGCGTTTAGTTGGTGTTGTGGTCTAGCTACCGCATAACTTAATCCAGAGCAGACACTTATCACGGTTGAGATGTGGATTGGGAAAGGGTAAAAAAATACACACCGTCCCCAAGCCTCTCGGGAACCTACAGTAGTGTCGGAGCTGCATGTACCCCATGCACACCGTTTGACCATTTTAAACTTAAAATAACAAGAAAAAACGAATGAAAACTGACTAACTGCTATGCATTTCAATGGACGTGGAAGCAGAGAATGTCCGAGTGTATTGGGTTTGCTGCGCACTGTGATTGGTTCATCGCTTTTGAGGGCGTGGTCAAACCATAGGTGAATTATCTCATTAACTTTAAAACTCTTTAGTCTGGATCCAAATAAACACCCAGTAAAGTTCATTTAACACTGGAGTTTTTGCTGTGGGTGGACTACAAATATGGCAGGACTTTTACTTTCTGACCCCTGGACTTTCCACCTCTGTTGAGAGCTTAAAGCTTGCGATCACTGCTACACTCATGCTGTAGAATACCAGCACTGGGAGAGTCTTCCTGACACACTCGCTAGTTGAAAACTTTACATATTATTTTATTTAAATGTAAAACTCACTGTGCAGAATTTGAGGTTTGCTTTCTGTTTTGTGGAGTCCTGGCGATCTTTCTTGATCATCATCTATGAAAAAAAAGAAGAAGAAGAAAATATATAGCTGAAAGCAGCAATTATTGGGTACCAGACCGATAAGCAGTATCGGTAAGAGTTGTAATACCGATAAAACTTTAACGAGACCCATCCCTAGATCCAAGAGACAAATTAAGACCAGTGTGATTACAATAGGTAAATTTTGTTAATTTATTATTAGCATTTTTGGCGCTGTCTCAAAATATTTTGACTACCTACCTACCAGGGCATGCTGCTCATTAGTACACTCTTAGAAAAAAGGGTTCTATATATGTAGCATAAGGTTCTTTACTCAACTCCAAATGACATTTTATGCTAAAAAAGATTCAATAATGACAATAAAAAACCCGTTTGGCACAAAGGTTCTTTATAGGCTATTATTCATTCATATATTACATTATTCTCCAATATTTTGTAGTTGTAATTAAATTATTGTTTATTAAACTTAATATCACATTTTAATCATGCTGATTTTTGGAGGAAAAAATCTGAAATGGCACTCTTCGTGGTATATTGATTAACTACATAAAATGAAATAAATATATACATTTTCTAACCCCCATATCTTGAAATTTGATATAGAGAATTTTAGGGGTTCCAAATACGTAGCGCTTTAGAACCTTTTAAGGTTCTATATAGAACCTTTTCTAAGAGTGTACATACTGAGTTCCGTAATGTTACACCAATGCATTCATTAAGTATAGCATTTTACATCACAATACTGTATTGAATTCAATGGCAATTTCATGTTTTGTTCTATTAATGTGCCACCAAGAGGCCCAATCCCACATATTTTTTTTTTGTGCTCAGTGTGAGCTCATGTGTCAAATTTGGTGAAAATATCTCATTTTGTTTTGGACTTATATACATTTATATGCATAAACACATAAAACATGAGACACATCTGACAGCACTTACTATTTATATTTTGAAATTTGAGTATTAGCGTAAAGCCAACAACTTATGTTATCAAACTTCTGATGGCGATTTTGCCTCAATCGGTCTCAGGTTTCAAAGATATTATATTAAGCGCTAAATCACAACGCTACACAAACCATGAGGCAAAACCTAGCATGTTTGGAATCGTTGGACTCGGCAAGGATTAAGGAGATGACTCCCATGAAAACTAAACCAAACCCAGAGTTATAAGCATTTGAAAATTGTATTTTACCACTAGCTGGAGCAGGTTCGAAACTTCTCATGCTCATTAAGGTCCTCGTACTGATGACCATAATGAGTGTCATAATAATACAATCATACATTGATAAAATACAGCATTTTGGTACAAAATTCTAAATGTTAGATATGGAAAAATGGGAAATCAGTCGACATGATGGCCTGAATCCAACGAGACCTTTTTTTTTATTTTTTGGACAAACCGTTCAGAAGTTATAAGCAATTATAATCATTTGCAGAATCTTCACCAGTAGGTGGTGCTGTTCCAAAACAGAAGCCTAAAATCATGCGTGTGATGACCTGTACCAAGTTTGGTCTAAATACGATAAAGCGCTGCGCAACCGTTATGTAAAATTAGTTTGCGCGGTTTTCGATAACGGTTAGAAGAATCGTCTTGAATTCCGTAACTTTTTGTCGCCACTGCCTGACGATGATCTGATGCAATTTTCTTACAAATCGGACAAACCGGTCTAGGACGAGTTTGAAAAACTAGTTTTTTTGGACAATTCAAAATTGCAGACATTTTTATGACAGAAAATGACGGCATAGGGTGCAATCGAAGCAAATTTTGTTTCTACGCTATATGGTTGATAAGTTATTAGCATATGACTGAAACTTGACAGGTGGTGGTGTTAGAGCGATTGAGCTGGAGACTGCAAATATGGTCTGGTGATGTTTCAGTGTGATAAATTTCATAACTTTCCCACAAGCGGTTCAATGGCATGCCATAGACTTCCAGAGCGGAAGAAGGAAGAATAATAACAGTAATGCCAACAAATACAATAGGTGCTTCCAGTCCACACCTTCAGAGTTTTGCCCCTAATAAGAATGGAAACGGATACAATAGTTGAAAATACATATTCAGTGCTTAGCCTCTAATAATAATAAAAAGAAGAACAGGAACAGAAACAATATGACGCAATAGACGGGCGACAAAATGGAAATAAAGAAATGGCCTGTGTCTTCGAATGAAACTATTAATTTCTCCGGATTTGAAAGTTGGTGGAAACTGTCGGAGTACATATCTAATAGAAATGTATATAGTTATTTTTGCTATTTTTAAAGCAGAAAAAATACATATTGTGCCTTTAATGGTTAACTTTTAAGTAATTCATTTGGTTAATTATTGCTCAATTCTACTTTGTTAAATTTAATTAATAATATTGATTGTAATCTGTTGCCTCAATTTTATTGATTAGATTTAACATTTTCATTTTTACAGTGCAATTACATTATTGATTGCTAATTATACATAGTCCATTTGTGAAATATCTCATACAAAGAACAGACACTGTATGGACAGACTCACCAAAATGTCTGGATGATCTTCTCCACTCATCCATCTTCACCCAATTCACGCAGTCACTTTCCTCTGTTAAGCACTTTGCACTGACTGTAAGAAACTGCTGCAGAAGTCTTTGTATTAATGTAGGTGTGCGTTAAATAAGAGTTGATTCCTCATTACTGTAAAAATTCAGAAACTGGTTGGGCTTGTTACTTGGCGTACATTCCATCCAACTTCCTGCATTATGATCATACCAGTACACTCTTAAAACGGACAACCTGTGCTATATCTTAACACACCTTAAGGACAACACATTTTGTGTTACTTTTAACTCAAAAAGTGTGTTATTGTTCTTAACACAGGGAGTGTGTTAAAATACTGAACACACTAATGTGTCGTAAATCAAACAATCTGTGTCATAGATGTGCTATTTTTGACCAGTTAAAATGAATGCAAAACAAAAAAGCATTTTTTTAATAAAAAATACTGTATTAACAAAGTCAACATTCACATGTAAAATGATGTTGAAAACAGTGTATTCTTTATAAACTCAATAAACATTTTTATTACAACATGTTTCTGTGTAGTTCATCTGTTTCCATTTCTGAACAATTTTCTTTATCACTCTTTTACTTTCATGCGTTGTAATAAAAGACTATCTATAAAGTCTTATAAACAGTTTCCATATAAAAACTGTAATATATAATATATATCAAAGACTAGAGTCTTATAATCAGTTTAAACTGGGAATAACAGAACAAATTACATGGTTATGGTTTATATACATATATATATATTTGGGGTGTAACGGTTCACAAAATTCGGTTCGATATGTTACACTTGTCTCATGGTTCAGTTCGATACGTTTCCAATCGCAAAAAAAGAAAGAAATGACAGAGAAATTTCCTTGATTTATTTTTTTATTATATTTTTATTAAAACTAACATCATAAAGTATGATATTTTTTTAACTTTGAGCAATGATGGAGCTATACTTGACTCCTCTTAGGAGCATATGAAACCAAACGGCTCATTGGACAAACTGAAATATAATAATCATTGTAGTAGTTATAAACAAAGGTTTATTTTAGTTCAGATTAACATTTGAGGGCAGCAATTGTATTCATAATGTCAAAATAAAACCGACGTGATGTTGCTTGAAAGCATTATAGCCTAATATTCCTACCAGACTTCAATGGTTACAGTGTTACAGTAAATCTATGGTCAATGTCGCTGATCTGTGGACACTGGGTAGTTCATACATGTCACAATGTTTCTTCCTGGTTTCCACGTCAGCGCTGTTTGATCCGTTAATAACGGAGAAATGTGAATGTTTCTCACTAGATCTCGCAGCGATGTTATTACCTCAGTGGTGAATTCAAATGCTTTCTTTACTGGATTTGAGTAGTATGAAGCTGGCTGGATTTGGCTGTTTAGTAACAGTGCTAAAGATTAAAGAGGCTACATGCGTTCTCCTGAAATTTAAACTCGCGACTGACACCTGTGGGCAAAAAACAGAACTGCTCTTCCTTTCTGCTCGCTCTCTCAGCGCACGCTCGTACGTGCACACTTCACAAGTCATCTGCCGCAAGGAGGTCAACATTATGTTTACAGATGTAGGAACAGTTAAATACATTTATTGTTTGAGATAAGAGTTCTGTTTGCGGGTGTAGGCTACTTCCTGACTAGCAGTTGTGGGCTGGCAGAGTGATCTGAGGGTTTTCACCGACGTCACGTTCTGGGCGGTAACCCGGATGAGCGGCCATTATGGAGGCACTCGGATGTAAACAACAGCATCGACTGCACTGTTAATGTACAACTGAACTCATTGTTACAAAAAAAAATCCGTGGTAGATGCGAACTCATATAGAGAAGGACCTTATTCATTTGGATAAAGATGAGCATCAGCCAGCTTTTTGACGCGCTGCATTTTTTTAAATGTAGCGCCGCATGGATGCTTTGCGGAAAATACATAACATGAACGCGCTTGACGTCACAGTGCGGGAAAAGTCCAACCCCACATAAAATAGGAAAAACAGGACACAGGCTTATAGGTGCACACAGTGTGAGCGGACAAGGTGTCAGTATGCTCATCGGGAGATGTTTGAGTTATAAATGGTAAAATAAAAAGGCTATTGTTATATTTATTTTGGGGAAAAAGCTGCATATAGCCTCTTTAAGATCGGTTCGCGCTGCATTGGTCCAAACTAACAAACGGTCCGTCAACCACACAATAACGAGTAGCTCAGTTTCGTTCACTCTTACATCACATTTGCCATTGTTGGGCAATGTTGTGGTCACGCCAGCGTCTCTTACATTATGCCTACATTTGAAATAACAAATTTTGGTCGACAGGAAAAACGGTCCAACGAATCAAGAATACGTGTATTGTTACACCCCTAATATATATATATATATATATATATATATATATATATATTACTGTAAGCATTTGTTGGTTATGATTAGGCAGTATTACACACACCAAAAAACTATAACTTAACCTTTGGTCTATTTATAGGCCTAATCCAAAGCCATGATTGATTGGCAAATGTGAGACCAAGTCATTGTTTTGCAAGTCACAAGTAAGTCTCGAGTCTTTGCAATCAAGTCCCGAGTCAAGTCAGACAAGTCCAAGTCAAGTTGCAAGTTAAAAATAAAAAGAATAAAAGTAGCTGTTCGTTGGGAAAATTAATCGTGATTTGCTACACACTAAGTTTAAAATATTGAGTCCCTGGTTAAAATATTTTGTTAACGCGACATTAATTGGGCTAGAACATTTCTACTTCCATGGCGACATATCAAGCGTCGCGTGACACTTTTTGGGGCTACGTCCCAGTCATTTTCAAAACGTAACGTAAATCCATCCATTTCTCCCGAAAGACATGAAAGTGAGTTGCTGGTGAACAGGGAGAAGACTTTATAGTTACCTATAGGCTAAAATGTGCGTTTGCTGTGGGGGAAAAATAACATGTCTCAAAATTACATTTGAAAGGTTTATTATTTCCGCTTACTTAGACATCAGTGTTTTTTTCCCCCTCAAATTATAAATGGTTCGCTAGTGCTTGTGTATTTAAATGCCTGGAAAAGAAAAAAGAAAACATTATTTGGTTGAAAACGGTCTGAACGTGTGATAATAAAAGACAACTGACACACGCTGCTATTACAACTCTGATCTGTGGTTTTAGAAGGTAGGTCAAGTCTTTCCAAGTCACAGGGCTCAAGTCCGAGTCAAGTCGCGAGTCACTGTTGTCAAAGTCTAAGGGCCAATCCCAATTCTACCCCTTACCCCTTCACCTTCCCCTTGACCCTTGAAAGTGGCAATGCGTAGGGGTGAAAATATTCCCCTAAGAAATGGGACACCACTACGCCTCCGTTAAACGTCATTGTAAGTCGTCGCTAGCGCCTACGTCACAGGAGATGCGCCGATGCGCCAAAAGAAAACAATGCGTTCATAGCAGATGTAAGGTCAAATAAAGCCAATTCCCTTCAGCAATTACATTCACCAGTTGCCAGACATAAAAATATGTTGCGGGACCATCGTTAGCAAACTACAGTCATTTTAGCAATTTTTTTACAAACGTTTCTGTGAAGAAACTGACCGTAAATATGAACACAATATTGAATGTAACATAAAGAAACTCATTATTTGTCGCTACAATACTTATTAAAGCCACAAATACTTACATTTATGGGTCTCCTTTTTCGCTTGGGCAGCCATTTTGCGTCTGTAGCCTGGGTTAGCAGTGACACTTCTCATGCCCCTTCGTTTGAAGTGTGCTCTCGAAAAATCTTCGTTTGAAGGGCTATCTGGCCCTTCCCCTCCAACCAAAAGAGAATTGGGACAGCCCTACCCCTTCACGTGGACGCGCAAAACGGAGGGGAAGGGGAAAGTGAAAGGATAGAATTGGGATTGGCCCTAAGTCGAGTCGCAAGTCATCTTTGAATATGTCAAGTCGAGTCGCAAGTCATCAAATTTGGGACTCGAGTCGTGTAAGCTGTAAGGTGTAAGCTGTAGGTGTAAGCTGTACTTTGTCCTTAAACATATTTCAAATGAGTGTATCGAGGGTCTCATTTCTAGCAGATCTCCACGAGTGAAGAGAATGATGGAGTGCTTTAACACCTCAAGACCAAACAACAGAAAAGCATGCCATTAACTCAGGTTTCATTTGTGTCAGTGAATCCAGGAGTATCAACTACAGACAAAGATCTGCCTTTGTTTCTCTTGTTATTTGCTCTCTTTTCCCTCTCTCTATTTCTGCTGTTCCTCTTCTCGTCTTAATCTGTGAGCATCTTGAAGCGTGTCATTACTGTAATATCCTCCTCCATTCTGCTCTACCATTGTGTCAATCTTCTTCAGTAGATCATTCACCTGCTTTTTTTTTCTCATGTTTGTATTGTTGAAGACGTGATATCTGCCTCCACACTGACCTACTAGACTGTTTAAAGCACTGTTCTGCTTGATGAGATTCTTTATGGGCTTTCCTTCAAGCTGATCTCCATGAGTGAAGAGAATGATGGAGTATTTTAACACTCCCTCACCAAACATCATCTCAATCATCTGAAGAATCTGTTGATCCTCCTCAGTGATCCTCATACTCACAGGAAACACAATGAGAAAAGCGTGCGGTCCAGGACTGGATAAAGAGACGCTTCTTGTTTTCTCCTTCATTAACTCATCAGGATTCAGCAGTGTGTCGAATAATCCAGGAGTATCAACTACAGACACAGATCTGCCTGAAAAAGTGGCGTGAGCAGCTGAACATTTCTTGGCAAATGATTTAAACTCTTTTCGTCCCAGTATTGTGTTTCCAGATGCACTTTTCCCAACACCACTCCTACCCAGAAGAACAATCCGTGTGGAGAGTGGGGGAATGACAGCAGACACTCTTTGCTGTATTTTTGGCACTGTATGAAAAAATAAACAGATCACACAATCACTTATTTAACCTCGACATGTACTTTACACAGTGCTCTAACGTACTATTCTAATTACATACAGCACATATAATGGTGTAGCTAAATAATGGGGACCATATTAATGCTGCTTGAAATCAAATAACTGATAAGTTGAATTTAAATTTAAAAATGTACAAATTTAAAAACAAATAAACATTCACAGGCATGAAGATAACCTTAAATGGTTCAGGGATGTTTTGACAGACACTCTTAACAGATTATTCTTCACTCTTGACAGATTATTCTTAAAAAAAATTAAAGTGTAAAACAAATTGTAAGCAAATATTATATTGTGTATTGTTTGAATTTGAACGATTCTGATTCCGGTTCCTTGTTTCGATTCCGGTTCCCAACGATTCTCGATTCCGATTCTTTTAAGAGGCAGGGTCAAAAAAGTTTAGCTAACCTTGCTAACCAACGGCCTTTCTGAAGGAAATACTCCTTTCTAAAGGGGAATTCTCCTTTTGTCACAAATTTTGCCGAGATTTTGTTATTTTTAGAAAGCCACACTTTGGACCGCCGACGTAAGCTACTCATGTTCGACTCGCGCGGTTATGCCAACACTTCCGGTAGACGCTTCTTCGTTGGTGTTGTTCAGCGGTTTCTTCTTCTGGTCGGCGGACTGTGAATATCGAAACTAGGAATCGAAATTTTAACTTTTGAACGATTCCGGGAAAAACAAAAAGTTAGTCCCGGTTTTAATCGATACTCGATACCCAACCCTAATTGTGAACTTTTTTTTTTTTTTTTTTACAAAATATACACTATATTGCGAAAAGGTTTGGGACACCTGCTTTTACATGCACATGTACTTTAACTGTCACCCCCCTTTTTTTGAATAGACATGGAAATGCTCATTTTAAACTTAAATGGTTGTAATTCAAGAATGCTTTGGAATATTGACATAAGATTGGTCTCGTTTTAAAGAAGACATTTAGCAGACTTTTCTCGAAGTGAAATAAATTAAGAAAGTGAAACAGAAAAAAAGTTATAGAAGTTTGAGTTTATGGAAATGTACAATGTAAAAAAATAATTATTCATATTTTATACAAAATCTATATTTTCAAAACCTGGGCTACTCTAAAACTGCAGAAAAATCAAAGCCAAATATCTGAATAAGCTGTGTTTCAAATTTTAGGTTGATATCTCAAAAAATGAGCTTTCAGTGAGATTTTGTTTGGGCGCAGTACCACACTTTTTCACTAGGTGACAACCAGACTCCATTACAGCCCATATAAGGGCGCCTCCATTTCCATATGTGTTTTGAGTGATCTGAACCATTATTTTCACAAATTTCACACAATTTATGAAGTAGAAATCCTATTCAGAAGTAGTATGGGAAGTTTGGCAGATTTTGATATGAATTCAACCTCTAAGAATCACATACAAAGAACACGCATGTGTGTTGTAGCTTATTGCCATAACACAAATGGTGAATTTATTATGTTTTTCGTATTATCTAAAACATTTTCAGACCTTTTTTTCTAAAATAACTGAATGGATGCAATCTTTTGAACTCTTGGCACGAAATCAAACTGAGGTTTCTAACTTTTTTCATGTTTTTCATGTTCATTGCTATTTCAAAATAAAGGTCTGAACACGCTTTATGAGTATGAAAATATTCTTGTTACAAATTGATAAATTACAGCTCCTGTGTAAATGATTTTGAAAATCACCAAATATGGAAACTAGAGATTGTAAGCTTTCAAATGATATATAGTTTGTCAATATTATTTAAAGTCTTGTCTAAGATATTACTGTTTTAAAAATATAGTGGCAAGCGTCCCACCTGTGGGACGGTGACAGTTAAGTGGTTAATTACATCACTAGGGTTTAATGGAGTTGGCCCACCCTTTGCAGCCATTACAACCTCAACTCTACTGTGAAGGCTGTGATTATGATTAATTTTGACCATTCTTCCAGAAGTGTATTTGTGAGGTCAGGCACTGATGTTGGACGAGAAGGCCTGAGTCTCCGCTCTAATTCATCCCAATCCATATCGTTCTCCACACCAAACTCACTCATCCATGTCTTTATGGCCGGAGATTTGTGCACTGGTGCACAGTCATGTTGGAACAAGAACATCCCCAAACTGTTCTCACAAGTTGGGAGCATGAAATTGTCCAAAATGTCTTGGATTACCCAAATTCCTTTAACTGGAACTAAGGGGAACAGCCCAAACCCTGAAAAACAACCCCACACCATAATCCCCCCTCCACCAAACTTTACACTTGGCACAATGCAGTCAGGCAAGTACTATTCTCGTTTCCAGACTCGTCCATCTGATTGTCAGACAGAGAAGCGTTATTCGTCACTCCAGAGATCCCGCCTCCACTGCTCTAGACTGAGTCCAGTGGTGGCACGCTTTACCCCACTGTGTGCCACGCTTTGCACAACCACCAAGCTCTCTACGCTCCATTTTTTGCTAATCTGAAGGCGTTCCATTCCAAATTTTTGTGCCTTTCACTTGCAAACTTCCCACTGTCTCGTGGACTCAGATGTGCGGCATTGCCCACTACTGGAGGAACTCGTGCATAAGGATTAAATGGAACACAATAGTGATTGCCACAAAATTTCATGTGACTTTGCGGTGGGACGGCATAACTGGACTAACCAGCAGAACAATATTGTTGCACAGTATCTGAAATGGTTCTGAAATGCCTGAGAAAAGTATTTCGTCAAAGTGGTTCAGTATAATTACGACCCAGAACTGTCTTTCCCAAACAGCAGCCTTACGCCTCCGAACTCAAGATTATCATTGCATTATGCTTGTGACATACACCTAGTGGGTGCTTTCTACGGTTACCTTGTGGGTAACTGTAGCCTTCTGCCAGGAGCAGATGTCGTCAGGTGGTACACAACCTTCACTGGGTGTTTTGGCCCTCAACCACAACACCCTCCGGTTGGTGGGCCGGCAGTGATGGCCAAGTCACTGCCCATCTGCTCCTGGCTTCCAGCTTTCCTCCTCCCTCCTATTCCATATCCAGCAGGAGGCACGTTCTGCCTCCTCCCCCATCCGACGTACTGCTTGTTTTTTTTCCTTCTTTCGTCCATGCCCAGAGCTGATAGTAACCGCCAGGTTGATTTAGCAGGGAAACCTCTGCAGCCGACCTCCACTGGGAACAACCAGGCCTGCCATCCCTTGTCCTTGCAGTCCTGAAGAAGGGACTGATACTTCAAGGCCTTCCTCTCATGGGCAACCTCATATCCCTCCTCCCAAGGCACCGTCAGCTCAACTAGAATTATATTCTTGCCCTCTGTTGACCACAAGACAATGTCTGGACGGAGGGCTGTGAGCACCACCCCTGGGAATTGCAGCCCTTTTCCCACGTCCACCCTTATCTCCCAGGACCTGGCGTTTTGAAGGAGATTGGGTTTTGATGGTTTGGTTAAAACAGGCCTTTCTCCCTCCTTGATGAAGGTGATCACCCTCTTCAAGCCCATACTGGCAGGCCTTTTCCTGCATCTCTCCTGCTCCAGTATGTCAGCAAGGGACTGTAACACTTTGTCATGACGCCACCTATACCGAACCTGAGTGAGAGCTGTTTTGCATCCTGATAGTATATGTGCCAATGTTCCCTTTTACCCGCATAACTTGCAGTTAGGATCTTCCCTTAGCCCCCATATATGTAAGTGTGCTGGTGAAGGGAGGGTGTCATAGACAGATCGCAGTAGAAAGGAAATTCGGTAGGGCTCCAGCCGCCACAACTCTTGCCAGGAGATCTTGCGCTTGGGAAGGTCCCATTTTGTCCATGCGCCCTTGTTCCTTGTTCCACTGCCCTTGCCATCCGCCTTTCCTCCTCACGGGCCCGCACCTCAGCCTGAACCATCTCCTGCCTGCTCTTTACACCAGCGCTTCTCCTTTGCTGGAAATGTGCAGAGCCGAGTCCTCTCCGTCCGATGTAAGGGCTTCCAAGAATATCTCGCAGCCTCAGAGCACTCTCCGCCTGCTCTACAGCTGTGCTGGCTGCCCATTTACGTCCAGACCTGGTCATGACCCCTGCTTGCCTAACCAGTTCATCTTTGAAATCTCTGAGGCTAAGTAGGACTCTACACTTTGCCACTTTAAACTCTTCCATGATGGAGGACAAGGGAAGTTGCAGTTGACCTGACCGAATGTAGAGGCCCACTGCGGAAAAACTAGGGGGAATCCCCAACCACCTTCGCAGGTGCTTGTTAGTCTTCCTTTCTATGCCCTCCACAGCCGTCATGGGTAACTCATACATAGTAAAGAGCCAAAGAAGCCTGGGCAGGAGACCATGCTGGTACAGCCAGGTCTTGAATTTACCAGGGAGCTTGGACTTGTCGATCTTCTTTAGCCATTCCTCAGTCTGCTCCACCGTGTTTTTGGCATTGGCCCGATCTGAGAGTGACGCATCGAACCACTTTCCCAAACACTTTACTGGGTTATCTTCAATTGATGGAATGGCCTCTCCCTGGGCATGAAGACTGAACCTCCCTGTGGGCTTGCCCTTCCTGATCACCAGACTCCTAGACTTACTGGCCTTGAAAGATATCCTTGCCCACGTAGCTACAGCACCAAGGGTTTCCAAGACCCATCTTGCTTGAACGTGTGTACCAGTTGTTATTGTAATATGGTCCATAAACGCACGGAGCACTGGCTGAGAGATGCCTGACTCTAACGTGAGACCACGGGTTACTCCTTCTGCTGCTCCAGCCAGAAGGTTCATGCCCATGACGAACAAGATAGGGGAGATGGTGCACCCAGTAGGAATCCCCTTTTGAAGATCTTGCCAGTTAGTTGTAAACTGCCCTGCTGTAAATTTAAGCTTAATCCCTCCTAGGTAGCTGGAGATCATGTCACGGATAGCCATCGGGATATGATAGTGGTCCAGTTCTTCTTGAATTAGGTCATACGGAACTGAACCGTAGGCATTTGCAAGATCTAACCATATGACTGTCAGGTCACTTTACTTCTGCTTTGCCTCTCGGATCAGTTGGCTGATCATTGAAGTGTGCTACAGGCACCCTGAAAAGCCTGGAACACCTCCTTTCTGTATGGAGGTGTTGATGTATTGATTTTGAGTCATATAAGAGGTCAGTCTTTTTGCAAGCACAGAGAAGAATATCTTGCATTCCACACTCAGTAGAGAGATTGTCCTAAATTGGGCGATTGAGGAGGAACCCTCTTCCTTAGGAACAAAACAGCCCTCTGCTAGCTTCCAGCTTGGTGGCACAGATCCTTTTGCCCAGATCTTCCTCAGGATCCTCCACAACCTTTTAAGCAGTTGTGGACATTGCTTGTATACCTTGTATTGTATGCCACTCGGACCTGGGGCTGCTGAAGCCTTGGCTTTCTGGATAATATCCTGCATTTCCTGCCAAATTGGCTCCTTCGTATTCAGCTTCACTGATGGTTCTTCAGGCTTCCTGATGCTATGATTTTGTCCAAGACCCCCGCCCCTGAAAGGGTCACTGTGTGCGGATAATTTTGAGCTGGATAATGTGCCGGATTTTCGTTGACCAAGAAGAGTTCTAGTGAAGCTGAACGGGTCTTTGAGAAACTGCATTCGCCTCTTTGCTTTCTTTTTCCTCTGTTGCCGTAGATATTCTGCCCTTCGGAGTTTGCACATCTGATCCCGCAACTTGCTTGTTAAGTCCTTATACCCTCTCTTTCAGCTGGTGGCCCGATTTTGAATTGCTTATTAAGGATCTTTATTTCGCTTCTTAAGCGGTGAATCTCTCTTTCCCTCCTGTTTGGTTGCCTTGGTGACTGGGGCTGACTCCTCTGCTCTATAGGGCCAAATCTCTCCTTCTCCAGATTGTACGTTACAGCTGTGAGTGATTCGATCTTCCTGTGCACAGGACCGGCCAAAGTGGCTTCCAGGATACCATTGAGGTCGTCATCAAACTGCGTCCATGCCTTGCTGTCAGACGATGTGGGCCACTTGATTCTCTCTCTTCTTGACGAATGGATGGGGATAACCGAAAGGGAACCTACTTGATCTGTCCTCTGGCTCTGGGGCGGCTCAAGTGCGTAGAGATCTTCAGCACTGTGGGGTGCTACCTGGCTGGAGCTCTCCTTCGTCTCACCAGACACTGTGTCTGCGCGCTGCACTTGGGTCACCGACCTTCCACAAGAAGACCTGCTCTGATGTATCTTAAGCCCTCTGGTGCCTTTGCATACTTTCCCGCAATGGCACTTTGTCATGTATTCCTCTCCGGTCAGCGTTGTTTGCTTTAGCTTTCTCGTTGTCTTTATTCCTGTCCTGGCCGTTATCAAAATATCCGTCCTGTTGAGTCTCTCATCCTCCCTCTCATCCTGAGTCTCTCAGACTCTGGGGGTATTGCTCATTTTGTTCAGTGGTAGCAAGAGTGGTTGCAAGTTTATTATATAAAAAAATTATTATATACATATAAATATACTTCTTATAATGTGTTCACACCGAACGCGAATAGAGCGCCAAATACGCGTCTATCGCGACTAATTAGATGCTTGAACATTCGCTCGAGTTCAAATTTTTCAACTTGCGTGGAAGACATTCGTGGCAAACGCGTCGCCCAATTGGCGTCATTTGCAACACCCAGCACGAATGACGCATCTATTCGCGTCTTCGCATTGACTTTGTATGTAATCTACTCGCGCAAGTAATTAAATTCGCGTTCGGTGAGAACACACCATTAGTGATGTATTTAAATTCACAACTTTGGATGGAAACATACTGTCTACACGGCAACATGACATCATGACTTTTGCGTAAACATACACGCCACTTCCGAGGCAAGTGTAAATATGGCCTCTCTAATTAAGTTATAATTTCTACTCACAGTTTGCTGGACTTTGCTGTTTCTGTTTCTCCCATTCCTCTGGTTCTATCTTCGTCTCCTCACGCATCTCACTCTGGTTCCTCCACGCTTCCTCTATCATCATTTTCATTCTCTTTTTCTCTTCTTTGTGTTTCTTCATCAGTTCTTCTGTCTCATTCGTTTCCATTGTATTCTGTGTTTCGCTCTCATTAATCGATTCTCTTCTCTTTCTCTTTTTGTCATGATTCGGTTGTTCATCCTGCATCATCTTCATTCTCTCTTTCTCTTCTTCATGTTTCTTCATCAGTTCTTGTCTTTCTCTCTCCACTCTCTCCTCCATCAGGATCTTCATCTTGTTTTCTTCCTCTTCATGTTTAGCTTGAATATCTTCTTTCTCTCTTTCCATTCTCTCTCTCTCTTCTGTCACTTCCTGATTAAATTCATCATAGACTCCCTGTTCTTTCTCATCCTCTTCATCTCTTCTCATCTTTTCATCTAGTTTCTCCCATTCCTCTCGTCCTCTCTTCATTTCCTCACACATCTTCTCCTCACTCTCTTCTTTCTCTTTAATTTCTCTTTTATACTGTTCTTCTCTCTCATTGAACTCTTCTTCTCTTCTCTTTCTCTCTTTCTCTTGATTCTGAAGTTCGTCCTCCATCACCTTCATTCTCTTTTTCTCTTCTTCATGTTTCTTCATCGGTTCTTCTCGTTCTCTGCTCAGTTTCTCCATCATCATTCTCTTTTTCTCTTCTTCATGTTTCTTCATCGGTTCTTCTCGTTCTCTGCTCAGTTTCTCCATCATCATTCTCTTTTTCTCTTCTTCATGTTTCTTCATCGGTTCTTCTCGTTCTCTGCTCAGTTTCTCCATCATCATTCTCTTTTTCTCTTCTTCATGTTTCTTCATCGGTTCTTCTCGTTCTCTGTGCAGTTTCTCCATCATCACTCTCTTTTTCTCTTCTTCATGTTTCTTCATCGGTTCTTCTCGTTCTCTGTTCAGTTTCGCCATCATCATTCTCTTTTTCTCTTCTTCGTGTTTCTTCATCGGTTCTTCTCGTTCTCTGTTCAGTTTCGCCATCATCATTCTCTTTTTCTCTTCTTCATGTTTCTTCATCGGTTCTTCTCGTTCTCTGTGCAGTTTCTCCATCATCACTCTCTTTTTCTCTTCTTCATGTTTCTTCATCGGTTCTTCTCGTTCTCTGTTCAGTTTCGCCATCATCATTCTCTTTTTCTCTTCCTCATGTTTCTTCATGGGTTCTTCTCGTTCTCTGTTCAGTTTCGCCATCATCATTCTCTTTTTCTCTTCTTCATGTTTCTTCATGGGTTCTTCTCGTTCTCTGTTCAGTTTCTCCATCATCATTCTCTTTTTCTCTTCTTCATGTTTCTTCATCGGTTCTTCTCGTTCTCTGTTCAGTTTCTCCATCATCATCTTCATTCTCTTTTTCTCTTCTTCATGTTTCTTCATGGGTTCTTCTCGTTCTCTGTTCAGTTTCTCCATCATCATTCTCTTTTTCTCTTCCTCTAGTTTCTTCATCAGTTCTTCTCGTTCTCTGTCCAGTTTCTCCACTTTCTCCATCATCATCTTTATTCTCTCTTTCTCTTCTTCATGTTTCTTCATCAGTTCTTCTCTTTCTCTTTCCATTTTCTCCACTCTCTCCTCCATCAGGATCTTCATCTTGTTTTCTTTTGCTTCATGTTGAGCTTGAAGATCTTTTTTCTCTCTCTCCATTCTCTCTCTACATTCACTCACTCTCTGATTAAATTCATCACATTCTCCATGTTCTTTCTCTCTTATTTTCTCATCCTCTTCTTCTCTTTTTATCTTTTCCTCTAGTTTCTGTTTCTCCAATTCCTCTCGTTCTCTCTTCATCTCCTCACGCATTTTCTCCTCAATCTCTTGTTTCTCTTTAATGTATCTTTCATATTGCTTTTCTCTCTCATTAAACTCTTCTTCTCTTCTCTTTCTCTCTTTCTCTTGATGCTGCAGTTCTTCCTCCATCTTTATTTTCATTTTATCTTTCTCTTCTAGTTTCTTCATCAGTTCTTCTCGTTCTCTGTCCAGGTTCTCCACTTTCTCCATCATCATCATCATTCCCATTTTCTCTTCTTCATGTTTCTTCATCAGTTCTTCTTTTTCTCTGTTCATTTTCTCCACTCTCTCCTCCATCAGGATCTTCATCTTGTTCTCTTTCTCTTCATGTTTAGCTTGAATATCTTCTTTTTCTCTTTCCATTCTCTCTCTCTCTTCTTTCACTTTCTTATTAAATTCATAACAGACTCGCTGTTCTTTCTCTCTTCTTTTCTCATCCTCTTCTTTTCTTTTTGTCTTTTCCTCTAGTTTCTCTCTCTCCCATTCCCTTCGTTCTCTCTTCAACTCATGGATCTCTCTCTCTCTCCCTTTTATATGTGTTTTATATTGCTCTTCTCTCTCATTAAACACATTTTCTCTTCTCTTTCTCTCTTTCCCTTGATCCTTTCTTTCATTCTCTATTATGTTCATCAGTCTGTCTATTTCGGCATTGTATTTGGTCTGAAGGTTTTCTTTTTCTCTTCTTATTTTCTCTTTTTCTTGCCTTGTTTGCTCTATTTCTTGTCTCATCTTGTCTCGTATCTCTCTTTCTTTCTTTTGTATTTGTGTTTTATAGTGTTCCTCTCTTTCTATATATTCTTCTCTTTTCTTCCTCTCGTTATGTATTCCATTCTTCAGTCGTTCCATTTCTGTGTCGTATTTGATCTGCAGGTGATCGCTTTCTGTTTTTATTTTCTCTTTTTGTTGCCTAATTTGATCAATTTCATTTGTAAGTGTCTCTCGTTCTTGTCTCAACTCTTCTTCTAGTTTGTCCACCAGTTCTTTTGTTTCTCTGACTCTGTCCATCAGGATCTTCATCTGTTGTTCTTGTTGTTCTCTCTCCATCTCTCTGAACATCTTACAGGAGTAGAAACTCCCTCCGTTTGCGTTCACCATGTGGTCTATCTTCTCCAGTAGATCAGACACCTGTGTTCGGTCTCCAGTCTGATTATTGTTGAACACATGATATCTGTTTCCACACGCTTCGATCAGGTTCATCAGAGGAGATCCAGGTTTTCCCAAACACTGTTCAATGGTTTTGTCCTTCAGGAAATCTCCTCTGGTGAAGAGCACCATGGTGAACATTAAAGATTTCTCTCCAAACGTCTCTTGGATGATCTTCACTGATGTTGCTTCTTCTCGAGTGAACCGTTGTCCTAAATTGAGCACAATGATGAACACATGCGGTCCAGGCAGGATCATGGAGATGCAGTGTCTGATTTCTCTCTGGATCTCTTCATTAGTGAGTTCAGTATCAAACAGTCCTGGAGTGTCGATCACAGTAACGTGTCGGCCGTTGATGTCAGATGTTTCTCTCTGACTCTCTTTAGTCACTGACTCTTGAGATGTTTCTGCTGTAAACGCTTTTCTTCCTAAGATTGTGTTTCCAGCTGCACTTTTCCCAACTCCAGTTTTTCCCAGCAGCACAATCCTCAATTCATCTGGGTTTTCATGTGAGCCTAAAAAAAGTAAAATATTAAAAAGCGTTAAAAACAAAAACAAATCATACAGAAATTTAAGAAACCATCTTCATTTATTCAACTGACAAGTTCAACAGGGGAATTGGGGTAAGATGAAGATGTGAAATTTCACTTTTTTCATAAATTATTCCACTTTTGATCTATTTTACGATTTTAATGTCAAACAAGTTTATTTTTTACAGTTATACCAATTAAAATTAGAGTGATGTACATCTTTCCTTTTCCATAACTGAAAGAGTTTAATAACCTTTGGCACAACTTGCACTATAGACCATTAGATGTAAACAACACTGGCCCAGAAGCACTTCCTGTTTCAGTTTTTTAACCCTACATAAAACCTGGGATAAAATACAACCGACAGAACATTTAAAACTGAATCAAAAAGTTAAACAAACATCTTTAAGATGTTTTCTTTACATGTGAAATAAAGCAAAACAGTTACAAACTGAAACAGGAAGTGTTTCTGGACCAGTGTTGTTTACATCTTTTGAAATGGTGTATACCTGTAGTAAGATGGTGAGGGGGTTCAGCCAGTCAGAGTCAATTCCTTCAATAGGCTACTTACCTTTACATTTTATACATTTACTTAAAACAAAACAATTATCTTTCAGCTTCACTATTCCAGAGAATTGTAGTAGTTATGATCATTTTTTATTGTATTTGTTTAATCAAAATGTTTGGGTTTCAAATTTGACTTTTTGTTTTTTGGAATTCTGGAATGTTGAAAAGTTGCAAGATCTGTTGTTTAAAAACAGAAATATCTAAAATTCAAATATAGAAGTATTGTAGAATTCAAATGTAATTTGAATAATCAAATGATTCATGTAATTTGAATATTCAAATAATTTGTGGTCATTACCTTGTGACAGAAAAGTTGTCTCCTGTGAATGAATTTTCTTCTTCGTCTCTTCATATTTCTTCCATATATCCTCCAGAAATGTCTCTGTGGAGAAAACTTCTCCTCTGTTTTCTTCCAGCATCTGCTCAATGTTCTCCATCAATGTGGACACTCGTGTGGAGGGACCAAAGAAATGATGTCGTCCTCCAAACCTCTCAATAACAGACTGTGTTTCTTCATCGAGTTCCTCTGTCTGATGCTCTGAGTTCTGCATTATGAGGATCATCATGTGTTTGTTAATTCTTGAGCTGAAGATCCTCTGGATCTCCTCCATTTCTGCTTTGTCTTCATTATTGAGTGAATCAGGAATAATGAGGAGGAAAACATGAACTCCAGGATCACAGAGAGACACACAGCGGAGAGTCTGACGCATCACTTCCTCCTCTGAGAGATGATTGACAGCTGGAAGCTCCACCAGACTGATCACACGACCATAAAGATCCACGTCTGATCTTCTGTCTTTCTGCTGCAGGATCAGCATTGATATGGAGGATTTTAATGTGCCGTCGCTCCCGCACACAACCAGATTCAGCTTCTCCCCTTCTGAAACTGATAGAAGAACAATTAAAAACTGTTAAAGGGATACTCCACTTTTTTTTTTTTGGAAATAGGCTCATTTTACAACTCCCCCAGAGTTAAACAGTTGGGTTTCTCCGTTTTCAAATGTATTCAGCCTATTTTCTGATATTTAGAAGAATATCAGTAACCAGACAGTTTCTGGTCTCATTGACCTCCATAGTATATTTTTTCCTACTATGGAAGTCAATGAGACCAGAAACTGTCTGGTTACTGATATTCTTCTAAATATCAGAAAATAGGCTGAATACATTTGAAAACGGAGAAACCCAACTGTTTAACTCTGGGGGAGTTGTAAAATGAGCCTATTTCCAAAAAAAGTGGAGTATCCCTTTAATTTATCACTAGAAACATCAAATATCATCACACTCACGTCTTTCTGTGTCCCGTTGCTTCATTGTCAAACACTGTGAAGCTTCAGCACAATCCAGGTGCCGTCCATCATTCGTTTGCACAATGTCCTCAAACGCCTGCAGAAGATCATCAGGAGAGCTGTTTCCCTGAAGACTGAAGTGTCTGTTACAGCATTTCTGAATGATTTTCTGTAGGATGTCGTTGGTCTGAGTCGGCTCTTGTGTGGTGAACACCATGGTGTGTTGATAAACCTGCTCAGAGAAAGAGTCCAGCACCTTCTCCACACACTCTTGATCTTCTGCTGAACACTGATCATGTTTGAGGAGCAGAACGATCACATGAGGTCCTGGATCTGACAGATACACACACTCTCTCACGGTCTGTGTGATCTGATGATCTGAGATGTGTGTTTGGAGCAGCTGAGGACTGTTGATGATCATCACATGTCTGTCCTTCAGTCTTCCTCCGACTCTCTCAGCAACACCTGGAGGAGCTTCACTATCAAACGCTGCTCGTCCTAATATGAAGTTTCCCACGCCACTGTTATTTGACACACTCTTCCCCAGAAGAACAATTCTCAGCTCACTCACTGAAACACACAAATGAGGATAACATGTTAAAACAGTAAGATTTTTAGTTTTAATGTATCAACATCATTCAGATTTTGAATTTAAATTGTTGTTTTGAAGTGAGTAAAACTGGCAGTGCTAATCTTACTGTTACTGTCTTTGTGTCACGACAATTAGATCCAAGGGAATACGGAGATGACTGAAAGGTAACAACTTAGTTTAAAGGGATAATTCACTTTGAAATTAATTTTTGGTATGTTTTATCTTACCTCAAGGGCATCCAAGATGTAGGTGTCTTTGTTTCCGCAGTATCTTCAATTTTGATCATTTTAGGTCAAACCGTTATTGTCAGTCAGTCATACACTGAAGGTGCAGGAGGTCCACCTCAAAGAGCAGTCAAAATTAAACATGATTTAATGACTCGTAAATGTAAGTACACATTGATGCCCTAAGACACAAAACGAGCGGTTTGTGTGAGAAAACGAACAGTATTTATATCTTTTTTACCTCTTGTAATCACAGCCACGTCCAACTGATCTGAATCAGTTGTGCAGTGTCCAACTGAACCGAACTGAATCAGTTCAATGTTACGCCGGAAGTGATCGCTTGCGTGTGACGTCACTCATTGTTTACACGGAGATTTCGGAAGTTTTACCTTTTACTAAACAAATTTAGATATCCCGAAATCGTTTTCCATTGCGATTTCCTGTATATCTAAATATGTTTAGTGAAAGGTAAAACTTCCGAAATCTCTGTATAAACAAAGAGTGACGTAGGCGCGCGCAAGCAATCACTTCCGGCGCATGCGCAGACCGAAGCGCACTGCTTCCAGATCAGTTGGCCGTAGATATGGTTATATGAGGTAAAACTATATAAACACTGTTGGTTTTCTCACAAAAAACACTCGTTTTGTGTCTTAGGCCATCAATGTGTGCTTACATTTACGAGTCATTAAATCATGTTTAATTTGGACTGCTCTTTGAGGTGGACCCCCTGCACCTTCAGTGTATGACTGACAGACAACAACGGTTTGACCTAAAATGATCAAAATTGAAAATACTGTGGAAACAAAGACACCTACAACTTGGATGCCCTTGAGGTAAGATAAAACATATCAAAAATTAATTTCAAAGTGAACTATCGCTTTAATAAATAATTCAGAAACAATACAATACTGGACACTAGACGGTGGCGATTACCTAAACAATTAGCAGCAGTGATGAATATGACTAGTGTCCATGGTGACTGATCAGTGGCGGCAACACACGTGAGGAATGAAAACAAACTAAAAGTCTATGAACTGAATATAACTGAACATAATGGTGACTCTTTGCTTTTTCTTCTGCGAAACGAACCACAGACAACAGCTGTTGAAACAAAAACACTTACATTTGACAATTCAATACGAGGAAATAAATTTTGTTTCACAAAAAAAGAGAGAACAAGTCAAAAAATCAGATCAAATGTATTGATTCTTTACTGCATGGACATTTTAAGGTGTAGAAAAACATTAAAAGTGTTATGTAAGGTGTAATTCAAACATTTTTATTACAATAACCCATAATCCAGCAAGTTTTTCTCCCTCTTAGTTTCTTCTCAAACTCTTTTTTTATATGAGAGCATGTTAAAGCTGCAGATCAGAACTAATAACTACATTTAACTAAATGAAAAGCTGGAATATTTGAATATATGAGTGGATGATCCAGGAAGCATGAGCATATGTGTTTCCTCCTCATCCTCTGTCTTCATCTCTCTATCAGTGATGGAGGGATTCCGCTCATGTATTCATCTGTGTGATGCTCGTTAAGTACAACTAAATAATCAAAAAGATTATGTATTTTAATATCAATTAATTATTTGATGTTGGTTTTCTGAAGGTTTTATGCATTTTTCCTCAACACATTCTGCTGTCCTGTTTAATGTAACCAATGGTTGTGTATATGATGAGGTGTTTGAACTGAACCTGGTAGTTTTCTGATTGTTTTCTCCGGCTGTTAATATCTAAACCAGAAATGATTGGCTGATATGACTGATATTTACTGACCTCTGCTGGACATGTTGATGTTCTGTTCAACTTCAGTCTTCAGTGGATCCGGACGTCTGTCCTTTCATCATCCTGCGAGAGATAACACTGATTTTACTTAATCAGTAATGCGATTATTACCATACTACATGTACAATATGTTTTATTGCGAGTATTAATAGTATCAATAATTGCATATTGATTGTACATTGCTTAAAATGAAAAATATGTTCATATTTAACATGCCGTTGTTTGAAAATATGCAAACACTTTACAATTAGGTCTAATTTATAAACATTAGTTAATGTATTAACAAACAATAACTAAAAATTAGTGATATATTTGTTACAGTATTTACCCATCTTTGTCAATGTTGGTTATGCAAACACAGCAGTTCATTGTTTGTTCATGTAGGTTCACAGTGTGTTGTTATGTTAACAAATACATCATTTGATTTTAATAATGTAATAATAGTAAATGTTGAACTTAATATTAACTAAGATTAATAAATTAGGTATTTTGACAATATTGTTCATTCTACTGTTAAAAAATAAATAACTAAATTTTTGTTTTTCTGTGTATCTGAGCATCAATCTACGCTGATATTCTCAAATATATCTCAGAATTTAACAACTATGTTGAAGACAAAAAAAAACAAACACTTGAGACATTTGTAAAACAACCTTTAAATGAACTTTTAAATCATAACGTATGCAATAATGATAAATGCCTACCGTTACACTTCATAACAACCAATAACAGTTATTCCATTTGCACAATAAAATATACTGAAAGTTATTCATTGATTCTCAAGACATAATAGGAGGTTCGTTTTGGTTTTCTTAAAGTGAAACCAACGATTTCTTCAACATCAGCCCATGGTTATTAATTACACTCAATTACACTACACTTACAATAACATCTTGCTTTTGTGTCGCATATCATTACGTTATATCATACGCTCCGAAAATAGTGTATTTAAAGTAAAACTGTTACCTGCATTAGTGATGTGACATATGAAGCGAGGCGTCGGAGCTTGTGTCGAGCAAAAAGGGGCGTGCCAGATGAAGCCGCGATTCGAGGCTTGTGTTGTTAAGGTGAAAATCACGTGACTGATGACAAACGAGGCCTCGGTTTGTGTAAAAACGTCATCGGTTCGGTCTGCGGTTCGGCTCGCGGCACCTTGTGGCTGTTTCAGGAGCAGTAGAAGCAGTTGTAGTAACGTCAGAGAGTCAGAGAAATCTCATTATCGTTATTGAGTCATAAATGAGTTAGGGCTGTATATTATTAGCCTACACTACATCAGGTTAGAATAGTTATTATTAAGAATAATAATAAATAATAATTGTTATTATCAATTATAGTAGCTATATTAGCCTATAGTCTTGTTATATTAATTAGAAAAGATTATTTCGATTGCTTTGGATTTTTGGATCTGATTTAGATTGCCCTTTTTTGGATTTGTTTGTTTTTTATAACATCTTCCGTTTTCATGGTAATGGAGCCAGCAAGAAAGAGGAAATCCTCCCCTGTCTGGGCTCAATAGAAGCATCAGTATCTTCTTTTTTACCTGCTGGCACACTGACGTCCTCTGTTCCTTGTGAAAGGATGTTTTTCCAAGGCTGGAGAGGTTTTGAGGAGTTGTCTAAACGCCTACACACTTCAAAAAATCTTTTTCTCAATAAAAATATATTGTAATCCTTTCCTTCATCCACTGCAGTTTGCTTACTTTATTACACTCCCATATACTATCCATTTATATATATATATATTCCAAGGGACTATAGATGAAAAATAGCCTTTTGGCTAATTCTGGTAAGGATAGTGGCAGGGATTATACTGTAGCTACTCCTGTACAAGCCCGTCGTAGCAGACTTTGCTATATCAAAATGATCAAACCTTATTATGATTGCGAGCAGTTGTACAAACCCAGCTCTGGAGAGGTAAACACAGTTCTGGCTTTGTCCAATGCTGAGCACTCTCAAAATGTGTGTTTGCCTTTCTCTAGTGCTTTGTATATGTGTGTTTGCCTTTCTCTAGTGCTATACCTGACATCCGGAGCTGAGACTGCCCTGAGGCCTGGGAGTTGCTGTCTGGTTCTGGAATTGGTTTTGGTGATGGTGCAGTGGATAAGACACATGCCTTTGGTGTGAGAGACACGTGTTTGAATCCACTGTGAGACACCAATGTGTCCCTGAGCAAGACACTTAACCCCTAGTTGCTCCAGAGGCGTGTGACCGCTGCCATATATAGCAATTGTAAGTCGCTTTGGATAAAAGCGTCAGCTAAATGAATAAATGTACAGACTAATCTCATGAAGTAGCGTGTGTATGACGCGCCAATTTGTATTTCCATTTTTGGCGTGCTATCAAGACGCATAATCGCTTTTCAGTGTGTTTATGAACGCCGTTGACTTAACTTATATAAATATATGACTTACCTCAACCCCGTCTCTAAACCTTACCGTCACTGGGGTTAATGGCATTTATGACTGGACATTTGACGGCGTGTACAGACACGCGGAATCACTCGGACGTTAATGGCATAGACATACACGCGGATACACGCGGATAGCTCAAAATGCTCATGGACACCTCGACACTTGGTCAGGTGGAACCAGGGATAGACTTTCTGGTTTATAGACAACCTACATGAACCACTGAGCCAATGCCGCCCCATGATACTCGACATCAAGAGTGAAACTGTTAATAATGTAAACAAACAGGAAACAGAAATTTAGCTTTTAAAAGTTCTGTTGAGAAGTTTAAAACATGGAAAGCTCACAAAGCAACATATCAGGATACGTCGTGAATTTCAGAACTAAAACGAAGAAATTGCTCTTGATTCAAAAAGGACAATAACAATGAGATGTTGAAGAGTTTAATCAATAATTACATGAAGCAAATACAAACATTAAGAAAAAGATTGATTTTTAGATTGATTTCAGAGAGAAAGCCTGAGTGTGAAGTCTTCTGTGTTAACTCTTGTGTGAAAGTATATTTTACACTGAGGCCAGGAGACACATTCTTTGGCTTCTGTTTTTCCTCTCTTGTTCACGTCCATCAGGTCTGAAAGAAACATCAAATCAAGTGAGATTTCAAATGAGAGACAAATGTGAAATGAAAAGTGAGTCAAAGTCAAGATCACTGATGAGTTCAATAATCATTTCAACCCCATCAAATCTAGTCAACAACTGCTGTGCACGTTTATGCTCTATTTCAATTTCATGATGATGATTTGTGTTGTAAATAACACAGTCTCATCCCAATTCGTCATATAACTGACGTTTTGGGACGTCTTTTGACCATTCGTCAATATATGACTTTTTAGGGCCCCCTTAAACGTCGGTAGATGGCGATCCCGGGCTGTCATACAACTGACGCTTTACCTTTAACGTCAGTTAGGTGACGAGTTGGGTTTAGGGTTAGGTTTAGGTATGGGGTAGAGTTAGGATCCCATAACCTCATCTACCGACGTTTAAGGGGGTCCTAAAAAGTCGTATATTGACGAATGGTCAAAAGACGTCCCAAAACGTCAGTTATATGACGAATTGGGATGAGACCGGGTTGTTATAAATCACTAGTTTGGTCATGAAACTCTAGATTGCGCATGCTTGACATGTAATCTGTAAGCAATCACAAAACTTCCAACGCCTTTCTAACATTAACAGAGGAAGAAAGAGGCATTTATATAGGCCTAGCGCTTTATCATGTAGATAAGTATCTTGAGTCAATTCCGTTGTTGTTGTTTTTTTCTAGAAAAAAAAATGGGTTGTCTTAACAGTAACTTCCAAAAGCCCATGAGAAACCAATTGCTGCTCTTTGGCTTTGTTTTGGAACGCTCAAATTGAATTTCCGTACTCTGCCGAGCGTAAATATGAAGTTACTTTGCCGGTTATTCTATCAAATAATGCTACCTACCAGATTGTGCGGTGTTCTGCCTTGTTTTACTGTCAATGACCGTGTTTGTGCAGGACAAAGCTCTGGGGACATCAGAAGTTACAGGGACTGATGGAAGCTGTACAAAGCAGCCAACACAGGGTATACCATAATATCAATTTTAATTGCCAGTAAAACAAAGGAAGAACACCGTACAGTCTGATAGGTAGCATTATTTGTAGGTCTGGGTCTCGTAACAAAATGTTCGATACCGATACCTTGTCTCTGAGAAGCCGCGTAAACTAGTGTTTTCCGCCACAGCCAATCATGCTGCATGCTTATTGTTTCACTGACGTTGACGAGATTAACCACTTAGGTACCGAAATTTGGTACCGAAAAACAAGACATGTTTCGATACTCGGTAGTACCGAGGCAATTCGGTCGGTACCTAAAAAGTACCGAACTCGGTACCCAGCCCTTATTATTTGATAAAACACCGGCACAGTACACTAACTTCATATTGACACGCGGGCTAAACAAAGGTAGAATACCGTAATTCAAATTAGGGGTGTAAATGTTTATCGATTCGTATCGATCCATCGATTATACAGCCGGTGCATCGATGCGTCCACAAGAGTATCGATTAATGTGTTTATTTTGCCGTCTGTCTGTTCGCCTGTCTATTTTCAGCATCAGCTCTGACAACTGCGTACAACCTATTCCTAAGCTGTGGGTGGCGCTAACCTCATTACAGTCTTCAACTTCACAACGCCTATCTATGTTCACACACATTGCTGAGTCTGACTTTCAAGAGCGATGGAACCATCAGAGCGAGCTGGCAATGAAAGTGAAATGTTACACACACACTTACACACAGTCGGCGTCAAGTCATGGGTGTGGAAGTATTTTGGCTTCAGGAAAACAGATGGAGCAGTGGTACGAGATGTTGCCGTATGCTAAGAAGACTGCTATAGGGTAACATACACATTATGTGAATAGAATACTGTGGCGAGCAGGACGCGGCCGACATGAGAGAACGGCGAGGCCAGTGGTGTAGGGCTGTTGGAACGAGTTCCGAAAATCGAATATAATTTGAATATAAAAAAAAATCAATACTATTTGAATGCTAAAGTTACTATTCGAATGTTGCTTTTATATCTATTTAAAAATAAATATATACTTCAGAAGTGACCAGGTGTAAATGGCCCCTTATCGCTTTCTTATGAACAATAGGAGAGGGCGGGACTAGCTTTCGCGTGGCACATTCGCAAGGTCTCGTTCACTCCCTCTCTGCCATGCACGCGCCGCGTGCTGTGTACGTTATGTGCGGATTCCGGGAGATTTTAACTAATTTGCGACCATCAGGGCGACGCTATCAATATGCGGGAGACTCCCGGAACTTCCGACGCGATATGACGATCACATCACCTCAGATCTGAGCCCCTATTCATCAAGCCAACGCGCCGCAATCTATTGCAAATCAAAGTAAGTCGCAGACGCTTAACACTACCATCTTCATTGAAAGTAACGGAATGAAATGATATTACCAGGGCTGCTGCCGCTCTCCCTTATTGCTGTCTTTGCTGATTTTGAAATTAGCCAATGATCAATAAAATGCTCAAATCTGTTGCTTTCGGTGACGTTCACTTCATTACATCTGTATATATAGCGCGGGAATTGAAGTTCGGATTTATGTCCGTTTTGCAAAAACACATTTATGTGACCAGGTGTAAATGGAATCGTTTTGATAAATCAGAGCTATCCGATCTGAGCAAACGCATGAAGTGGCCAGGTGTAAACACCTAAATGTTTATTGAAGTGATGTTAGATGTCCCTCTAGTGGGCCGAATGTGTAACAACAACCACAGGCTATAGTGGCATTGACGATCCATAAGAATGTGTAATGTCGTAAATATTAATAATAGGATAAATTTGAGCACTTAATATTTGAATATTACATAAAATAAGGAATGGACTTCGAATAGTATTATAGAGGAAGATTGACAGCCCTACAGTGGTGTGAATGTTAATGAACGTCACCTGCGAGACGCACCGGTCTCGCATCTCTCACGGAGGAGCGGAAGCATAAAAAGAGGAGCGACCGGTGTGTCTCAAAGGTGACGTTCATTAAAGGCCAATTTATACTTCTCCGTAGGGTGCGCGCACCTCCTCAAAAATGTAACTACACGTCGCGACGACGCGGACCGCAAGATCTGTGATTGGTCGGCTTGGTAGCATCGCATTTCCTGCTACGCATTTCCGAAACGTACCATCTCGCGCATTTCCGCACGTACCATCTCCTCCGACGTCTTCTCTCATTTCTGCCTTTTAGTTTTAGTAATTTCACTAAAATTAACTGTTTTTCCACCTCAATAAGCTCCAACTCCAACATGATCTCTCTTTCAGTCGCCATTGCTTGTAGTAACCAACCCGCGAGGAATCTTAACTCAGTGGAACATTAAAACCCTCCGCTGCCAACTAGCGTTTCGGAGCAGTACTGCAGAGCAACCAAGACCTGAACGGAGAAGTATAAATGCTCACGACGGCGTCGCCTACGTGCGTAGCCTACCTAGACGCAGAAGTATAAATTGGCCTTAACACTCACGCCACCGGCCGCGCGCCATTCTCTCACGTCGGCCGCGTCCTGCTCGCCACAAATGCTGTTTTCTGTATTATCAATAAAAGGTTAATATTTTTTTATTTATTTGAAACATAATAGATATCATGTTAAAAATATATAGTATTGAATCATATCGCGGGAAATTCTGAAGTATCGAAAATAATCGAATCGTTGGCTTAAGAAATCGGTATTGTATCGAATCATCAGCAAGGCTCCGATTTACACCCCTAATTCAAATTGACCGCACGAAAACATAGTATTGCTGGTGTTAAGGTGTTCTGCCTTGGTTTCTCATTGGCTTTTGGAAGCTACTGTTAAAACAATCCATTAATTTCTTGAAAAAAAAACCCAACTACTTTTAAAGGAGTCTTGAATGTGCCAAAAACATCAATAACTAATTTTCGACCAAAACGAAGTAAAAGTCTTTTGCTTTTTCATGGCAGTGTACACACCAAGTGTACACACCTGTTGATGATTCAACAGCAGCCACTGTGAAACAGCGCCAACTATAGGTGGGGAGGAGAGATTAGACTGACTGACTAACCCAGAAGAGATTTTGTTTCTCAGCACATAAAGATGAACTACTTACCGTGATCTCAGACTGTGGTGATGTGGTTTCTGCACGGCATGGATCTTCATGTGTAGCTTCAGCTGACTTTTAATAGAGAAACTCTTCCCGCATTGATCACACGTGTGCGGTTTCTCTCCACTGTGGATCCTCTTGTAAGGTTTTTCTCCAGTGTGGATCCTCTCGTGTGATTTCAGATGATGTGACTGAATGAATCTCTTGTCGCAGTGTGAACACTTGTAAGGTTTTTCACCAGTGTGGATCCTCTCATGTGTTTTCAAATATGATGAATGACTGAATCTCTTGTCGCAGTGTGAACACTTGTAAGGTTTTTCTTCACTGTGGATCTTCTCATGTGATTTCAGATGTATTGACTGACTGAATCTCTTGTCACAGTGTGAACACTTGTAAGGTTTTTCACCAGTGTGGATCCTCTCATGTTTTGTCAGACATGATGAATGACTGAATCTCTTGTCACAGTGTGAACACTTGTAAGGTTTTTCACCAGTGTGGATCCTCTCATGTTTTGTCAGATATGATGACTGACTGAATCTCTTTTCACAGTGTGAACACTTGTAAGGTTTTTCTCCAGAGTGGATCCTCTCATGTTTTGTCAGATATGATGAATTACTGAATCTCTTTTCACAGTGTGAACACTTATAAGGTTTTTCTTCACTGTGGATCTTCTCATGTGATTTCAGATGTATTGACTGACTGAATCTCTTTTCACAGTGTGAACACTTGTAAGGTTTTTCTCCAGTGTGGATCCTCTCATGTGATTTCAGATATGATGAATTACTGAATCTCTTGTCACAGTGTGAACACTTGTAAGGTTTTTCTCCAGAGTGGATCTTCTCATGTGATTTCAGATGTATTGACTGACTGAATCTCTTTTCACAGTGTGAACACTTGTAAGGTTTTTCTCCAGTGTGGATCCTCTCATGTGATTTCAGATATGATGAATTACTGAATCTCTTGTCACAGTGTGAACACTTATAAGGTTTTTCTTCACTGTGGATCTTCTCATGTGATTTCAGATGTATTGACTGACTGAATCTCTTGTCGCAGTGTGAACATTTGTAAGGTTTTTCTCCAGTGTGGATCCTCTCATGTGTTTTCAAATATGATGACTGACTGAATCTCTTGTCACAGTGTGAACACTTGTAAGGTTTTTCACCAGTGTGGATCTTCTCATGTGTTTTCAGATGTGATGACTGACTGAATCTCTTGTCACAGTGTGAACACTTGAAAGGTTTTTCTCCAGTGTGGATCTTCTCATGTGTTTTCAAATATGATGACTGACTGAATCTCTTGTCACAGTGTGAACACTTGTAAGGTTTTTCACCAGTGTGGATCTTCTCATGTGTTTTCAGATGTGATGACTGACTGAATCTCTTTTCACAGTGTGAACACTTGTAAGGTTTTTCTCTAGTGTGGATCCTCTCGTGCAGCTCTAAACATTTCGCTGTCATAAAAGTCTTCTCACACTCAAAGCACATGTACTCTCTCACACCAGTGTGTATTTTCTGATGTACCTGTAAATACATCAGCAGTGAAAATTTCTTTCCACACACAGAACATGAATGTGGCTTCTCCTTCATATGAACTGGCAAGTGTTTCTTCAGGTATAATGACCTAAGAAATGTTTTTCCGCACTGATCACATGAGAACGGCTTCTCTCCAGTGTGAACTAGCATGTGGTGCTCAAGACGTTGTTTGGCTGTGAAACTCTTTCCACACTGAGTGCAGGTGAACGGCTTCTCTCCGGTGTGGATCCTCATATGAATCTCAAGAACATATTTGGAAGCGAGACTCGTTCCACACTGAGTACAGGTGAAAGATTTCTTAGCTCTTCTTTCCTTTGAAAATGTCTTTTTAGTCTTTGAGCGACTCAAATGTTTGTCTCCAGGTTTGACATGATGTTCCTCCTCCACTTCACTCAGTTCTTCACTCTCCTCCTCCACTTCACTCATTTTTTCACTCTCGTCGCTCTCTTCCATAAGGTCTAAAATGAGAATTTAAGGTTTAATTGCATCAGTACATATGTCACATTTAGTGTTTGTGTTCATGTTATGTTTGCCTGTTACAACCACGTGTTGCTGTGATTTAATCCCTAGCTGTGTCTCAATGTGAAGGCTGCATCCTCCGAAGGCTGCATTTGAAGGCCAATTGACGCCAAATGCACCCTTCGTTTCCCTGTGAAAGGTTCCTTAGCGGCCTATCCTACCCAATAAGTCCATGCGCGCCAGTGACCACAGCATTTTTAGTTTAAAAAAAATGGCAGCCGAGAGTTAGGTGGTGGGCGGCAAATTCACATTTAAATGCAAGTATTATGTGTTTTTATTTACTCAAATAACTAGCGAAACGTCTCGATTACTGATGTAACCCTCGTTCCCTGAAGCAGGGAATGGGAGACGTGACGATATATAATGGGATCACTTCAGGGAGCCCCATCAACTTCGAATATCTACAGAATGAGCCAATGAACGTTGCCGTGCGTGAGGAATTTCACACGCCCCTATAAACAGGAAGCGGGCGCTCAATGTTTTCCACTGAGGAGCCAAGATTGTGACGGCCGTACAGCGATAGTCAGCAGCTGTGGCGGCGAGACGTCACGCCTCCAGTTCCCTACTTCAGGGAACGAGCATTACATCAGTAACCGAGATGCGTTCGATGTGACGTCAACGTGACGACGTAATGGGATCCCTTGGAAAAAGCCATCGGTTGCTGCCATATCCAGTGCCCTACGCAGGACTCTAAGACCCCTAACTGGCTAGGGTGGAAGGCCTGTGTAATTCCTACATAAATTCCTGCGTAAGGCCTGCGAAGTTCGGACTGCTGCTCCATTATAACCCACACAGTGGAACTCTTGGATAAAACTGGGAAAGCGTTAGCCTGGCAAGCCAAACCTATCAAGATGTTAGGTCCGGGAACTCACAATTGGCATACCTCAATCCGGGGGGCAGGATAAAAGGTTGTTTCAATATCCCTCTGCACGCCATAGGATAGCGCTAACCAACCAGAGCAACGAACGGCTGTGGCTGAGTGAGTCCCATGCGTTTTCCCACCAGCGGAGCAAGTTGATATATCAAACTTTTGCCGTATCCGGTCGTCAAAACTCATCTTCCTATTTTTAGAATGACTTAAGTGACGTTCTCCTAACTCCAAGTCATCCAGAGTCGCGGCCAAAGCCGAATCAAAAGACCGCTGTTCGCCAGCTGCATTTTGTTTGTTTTCAAGAGCCCGCCCACCAGCGCTATATACACAATGTGATTGGCCGGACCAGAGTTTGGTTTTTCCACCTCGAAAGTCAACGGAGAGTTGCTAGACCACACTTTGCAGCAAAATTATTTTTGCTGCCACTCTAGATGAAGCCACATCCTGCCCGAAGGGAGGTAATGTGGAGAGGCTCCAACGTCACTGGGGTGGCTCCAGCCTAAGAAGGGGAAGGTTACACTAGACAGTGACGGCAAAGCAGACTATGCCAAGGGAAAGACATGGGCTCCCTGCAGGGAGCTGGTCGTGGAAGAATACTCCATAGGGATCACTACATATGGAACCCAGCCTAGCACAGGTTACACAAACAGACAAGCAGTAGGCCTGACTCCCGAAGGGGTGCGGAGGAACTCACAAGGTTCGCCTGAGTGGGGAACTCGACTGGAGCAAAAAGCGCAAGTATCTGCTCCATGGAGGGGAATGGCGCAGCAAGTCGACACTAGAGCGGGAACTTCGGTGTTACCGGCTGGTTGAAGCGAGCACACAGGAAGAAACCGGCTCAACACGTTGGCTATAAAACCTAGCGAACACACCCAGCCCGCAAGCTCTACAGATATCCGTCAGTGAGGCGCCGTGTGCCAGTGCCCACGAAGAAGTGACACTCCTGGAGTGGGCTCTCAACCTGGGCGGACAAGGCACGCCTTAGGCTTCATAAGCCAAGGCAGTGGCATCCACTATCCAGTGGGCCATCCTCTGCTTGTGGGGAACTCGACTGGAGCAAAAAGCGCACGTATCTGCTCCACGGAGGGGAGTGGCGCAGCAAGCCGACACTAGAGCGGGAACTTGGGGGTTACCGGCTGGTTGAAGCGAGCACTCAGGAAGAAATCGGCTCAACACATAGGCTATAAAACCTAGCGAACACACCCAGCCCGCAAGCTCTACAGATATCTGTCAGCGAGGCACCGTGTGCCAGTGCCCACGAAGAAGTGACACTCCTGGAGTGGGCTCTCAACCTGGGCGGACAAGGCACGCCTTAGGCTTCATAAGCCAAGGCAATGGCATCTACTATCCAGTGGGCCGTCCTCTGCTTGGAGACAGCCTTCCCCTTCTTCTGGCCTCTATATCAGACGAAAAGCTGAACTGAGGTCCTGAGGCTTTAAGTTCTGTCCACGTACAGCAGACGACGGACACAGTTGCATCGCGACGGCATGCTCTACCGGCGGGACATCCACCATTCATCTACCTTGAATGAGGCCAGAATCATTCAAGCTTTGTTTGTCCTCATAGATGAGGTGTTTGGACAGACCCCCTCCACCCATCATTGGCTCAATCCCTGAGGACACACACAGGGCCAGGTTCAGCAGTGTGTGACCAAGAAGAGGAGCAAGCCGCACCAGCACCGGCACCAGCAGGAGCACCACGAAGAAGGCGGGACAGAGAGAGGACAAGTTTTTGGACTTCATTAGAGAAGACATGGGACTACAGAAGGGGGCAGAGGCGAGGAGAGCACAGGAGAGTAGGCAGGGGATGGACAGGCTGTCTTCTCTTTTTAAAAAGAATGATTGAGATTTATTTATAAATAAATATATGTGTGTGTGTGTGTATGAAGAGTTAAGATGCAAAAGCCTCTAAATGCCATCTGAAATTTTCTTCTAAATGAGAATTTTTATCAAGCTTGTATATTTAAGATGAGTAATTTGGGATTGAAAATTACCTATTAATTATCATTTACGTGAAATGACTAAGAATAACAATAATTACTATTATTATTAGGCTATTAATTCACATCATCAGAGTGAACATGCACATTATCAGACTGAAATATCTTTATTTTGATGAAGTCTATATTTTTATGATAAACGCCTATTGAAATGGATCCAGGACAGAACCGGTTAAACCCTGAAACAACGTTGTGGTGAGCAGGACGGCCGAGGGACGTGAGAGAAAGTCGCGAGGCCGGTGGTGCGATTGCTAATGAGCAGCACCTGCGAAGCACACCGGTCTCGCATCTCTCACGGAGGAGTGGAGCTATAAAGGGGGAGCGACGGAGTGGATGATCGAGAGAGGAACAGGCCTGCTTTTGTTTGTATTTTGTACTTTATTTTGGTAAGCCAGCAGTCGTCCGTGAGGGGCTGCTGGCAGGTAATTTGTTTATTTTGTGTAAATAAAGTTTTATTTTTGGATTATTATCCGGTTCCTGCCTCCTTCTTCCCTGAACCTTGCTACACTGGTGCCGAAACCCGGGAAGAGGGAGGAACGCGCTGTCCGAGGGTCCTCGCCGCTGTGGGGAATCTGCGGTGCCATCGAGCATGGTACGCGAGTCGCCGCCGCTCGCCGTGGGCCGAAGCCTGCTGCCGTCCGCCGAATAGGGGAGGAGCAGGGAGCGGGGGACTCGCGGCCATGGACGCTCGATGCGGGGCGCTGGGGTGCATTGCCGGTGGGACGCCCGAGCTCGCCGCCGACCGCCTGGGAAATGGAGGGGCGGCTGCCGTCCGGGAGGGAGAGGAGGAGTCACCGCCGCTTGCCGTGGGCCGGAGCCTGCTGCCATCCGTCAGTGAAGGGGAGGAGCAGGGAGCGGGGGACTCCTGCCGTCTGCCCAAGGCACCCGAGGAGCCGTCGCCGTCCACCGGGGGCGGGGGAGCGTCGAGGCGTCCACCGAGGGCCATCCAGCGTCGCCGCCGGGCACCGCGGAGGAGATCGCCCAGTTGGTGAGGGACAAAATGGCAGCGCGTTGTGGGAGCCGGACAAATTTTTTTTCCTCGCTCCCCTCTCTCGTGTCCGTCGCTCCTCATGCTTCAGTCTCCGTTTCCCTCGGCTCGTCGATCCATACCCCCAGGGATCACCGCCGCCGGGGGGGAGTAGGCACAGTCTCGGGTGTACCCCCTGCCTGTGAGGGGTGATGGGGGTATGTGGTGAGCAGGACGGCCGAGGGACGTGAGAGAAAGTCGCGAGGCCGGTGGTGCGATTGCTAATGAGCAGCACCTGTGAGGCACATCGGTCTCGCATCTCTCACGGAGGAGCGGAGCTATAAAGGGGGAGCGACGGAGGCCGTGTGTCCATCAAAGCGTTTTTAGCCAGCTAAAAACGCTAGACGCTCTGCTGAAGCCGTGCTTTGGGCGCTTGAGAGCGTTTTGGCAGTACAGCGTTTTTTTCTGTTGCAGACTGATCTCATGAAGTAGCGTGTGTATGACACGCCAATTCGTATTTGCATTTTTGGCGTGCTATAAAGACGCATAATCGCTTTTCAGCGTGTTTATGAACGCCGTCGACTTAACGTTATATAAATATAGGACTTACCTCAACCCCGTCACTAAACCTAACCGTCACTGGGGTTAATGGCATTTATGACTGTTCCCTTACCATCCTAGGAAAAAAAAGATAGGACTTACCTCAACCCTGTCCCTAAACTTAACCGTCACTGGGGTTAATGGCATTTATGACTGGACATTTGACGCGCGTGTTCTGACACGCGGGATGACGCGGACGTTAATGGCGTAGACATACACGCATACACGCGGATACATGCGAATAGCTCAAAATGCGTAGAAATAATACGCCACTTGACTCGAAAGTGGCGTGTATGTTTAATCAAAAGTCATGATGTCATGTTGTCTGTTGAGACGTTTCGTTTCTATGATACAGAATATATGCAGCAGTTTGAATGTTGTGACAGTTAGTCGGTGCGGTTTAGTCCCGCCCCTCCTCTACTGTGATTGGACGGCTGGGTAAAATGTGACCGTGATAAGCGTTGCATTTTATCCAAAGTTGAACATTTTTCCACTCTCGGCGAACAGTAAAAAACGCCGAGTGCTCGGCGCTTCAGCGTAAAAAAAAAACGCTTAGCGCCTCGGTACGCTCATGGCGTTTAAAAAAAAGCCAATCAGCTAATATCACCGTCAACAGCTTTCCCGCGAGTGGGCGTGGTTTCAGCGCAGCCAGCGGACACGCCCCCAGCGTTTGAGAGCAGAGAATCCTGCTCATTTTTTCATGATTTTGATAGCTTATTTTATGTACTTCTTGGCGTTTTTTATCATTCAAATTTGGCTGGGTGGCTAATTACACATTTTTCTGTGGTGTGACAAACTCAGAACACATACTTAATTTTGACTTTACAGGGACTTTAAAGAGATGTATGTTTTTTAATATTATTCATAAATACTTTTTTATAATCCAAAATTTATCTGTTGAACGTTTCTTATACAGTTATTGCTAAACTAAAATAACCTTTTCAGTTTAGTGTTACGTTTGTAGCTGTGGCGAAATAATATATTCCTGTGTCAAATGTATGCCAGATAATAAATACTCTAGTTCACTGTATGTATTTGTTCATGTTTTATTAAGAGATAAATCTGAAACACGGCATATTAATTAACGCAGGGCTGGAAGTAGCTATACAGACACAACATCCATTCGGAAAAGGAAGAGTCGCTGAGTCATTATGTGCATCTAAAGCGAGTTCACACCGGATTCGCAAAAACGTTTGTCCTAAAAAAAGGAGCAGTTCCCACTTTAAAAGCAGAAGCTTTTGTCTATGGACCACAACCAGTCAGTGTGTTTATTCTTTGCTTTTGTTGATGTTTTCCATCACTATTTTCTATGGTTTTATGTATTGTAAGGCTGTTTCAAACATATTCATTTTAATCTGTCGAACTTTTAATGATGGTGTTTGTAATGTTACGTTAAACGTGGTTCTATGTAAACATTTTCTTTACTATGGTAAAACCCCATGGTTAGTTAGTCTGTGCTCATGGTTCAGACTGCAGGGCTACATTCGTTTTGTAGAGAGTGTGTGCGTGTGTGTGTGTGTGAGAGAGAGAAAGATAGTGTGTGAGTGCTGATCAAATAATTTCTTTTTAGAGGATTATAATATTATAATATGAGGTAGAACGAGTATGAAATGCATAGACATTTTTGCTTGTTTTAACATAAACAGCTGTAACACGTACAAATAACAGCGTATATAAAAGTATGAGGAACTAAAAAAAACATACCTTTCTGAAACGTCCTGTAATCGCCGTTTATGCACAAGTCCTGCTCGATTCCTCTCCACTAATATTCTCGAAGTCTTTCATAAAGCAATATTCACGCCTATGTTTACAATAAAAGAGCGCGCGTGCAACTGGTAACGGGGCGTGACGCTTCCGGAGAGCGTGAACTAGCTTAGCGAATCACAACACAGTGGGCCAAGCTGACCGGTCCGTGTACGTTTTGATAGTTTGTTTTTTCGTTTGAAACAAAAAACAAAATAACGAGAAACCACCCTTTTTTCGTTTGTCGTTTCAAACCAAAAACAAAGAAACCGTAAAAAAAGAGCCGTTTTCCCGTTTTTGGTTCAGAATCCAAAAACGAAAAAAACAAAATCAAATAACGGTCTGATTTTGTTTTGTTTTTTTTTAATTCCTTTTTCCATTTTTCCGTTTGAAGACATTAAAACCAAGGACAAGGACAGATGTGCCACGTGACCCGGAAGTAATGGTAAATATGGCCTATCAAAATAAAAGCCAAGCTTTTAAGACGGTCATAATCATCTATGGTCATAATATGCAGAACTAACGTTATACCAGAGTAACGTTAGAAGAAGAAAAATCAATGAATAAATAGGAATAAATATGTTTGCAACAGTAGTTTGTAGCTATTTAATATCATGCCTATTATTCCAGACTAGTCACGTTTGGGGCATTGTTTGGCTCATTACAGTTGGTAATATAGGTTAACCTAAGAACTTATTATGTGTGCAGAGTTGTTGCTGTTAGCGCTACTACATTATATAATTAAATTTATATGTGGTTTCCACCATAATGGACAGTGTCGCTCAAGTTATGTGTTAATAGAAATGTAGGCTATTGAACAGGCTAGTTAGGTAATAGACTAATAGTGATAGTAGTTTGTTAATAATACAATCAAAAACGGCATATGTGAAGGTTTTTAGTCCACTAATAATCCAACGAAGTTTAAAACCAAGGGCAGTTCAAAACGATTCCAAAAACATACCTGTGTCGCACTGTGTCTGCTGTGTGCGAGCTACTGTCATGGAGATATTAATTTATGTTCTGTAATTAAAACTTTCCATTATAACTGTGCTTTCACCAGGCACGTCGTTAGACATGGGCATTCGGGGCTTCAGCCCCGGATGTTTTTTTATAGCCCCAGATCCAAAAAAAAAAAGATTATTATTAAATTTTAATAATTTAGTATTCGTTTAAAAAAATACCGGGTATTTTAATCTATCCTTCAGAATCATGTGTTGAAGACGACTAAAATATTCAAGCAGATCAAAGTTACACAACACGCTCGAGTTTAGATTGCGCACTAGAGGAGAGAGAGGTTTACAAAACTTTATTTAAAACACTTAATATTCAGCAATTAACATTATTTATATATATGAGGAAAAATAATAAAAAAACATTAAAATTCCAAAACCAGATTTCCATCGTAAACAACACACAAAGCATCATTAACTCACCACAGATCACTAAAACCCTTCTCATTATTTACAAGACTATAGTAAGCAGATTCTATTTTTAGTCTACCAGCCACTAATTTCATAAACATCACTTCAACATTAATACTATTAAGCTGCAATCCTTGATTCCTCCTGGTTTTCCATATTGCCAATTTCGCAGTTCCTGTTAAATAATTTAACAGACACATCTTCCTTCTCTTTAAAAAAATTTCACACCCCCTATTAAAACTTCCTCTGAGAAATCCTCACCAAAAACTTGAAACAATCTGTCACAGGTCGGGGGGCCAAGCCAGACTGCACCCACCCCTCAAACCCAGGACCACCTCGAGGAGCGTACCAGAGACCAGACAGACGAGCAGAACTTCTAGAAGTAACAATCTTTATTGAATAAAAACAAGAATTAAAAGTCTTAATATGGGCTTCGCATCTCTCTGCAGGAGGGAGGAGACCAGGAGGTCCACTGCGCCCACCCGGGTCACTGGCAGCCACGGAGGAGGAGGGAGTCGAACGCCGGTCCGGCGTGCAGGTGGGTAAACGTGGTAAGTAGTTCCTTTTAGGCGTAAAACAGGCGGACAGCTCTCCAGGCAGACCAGGACCGGGACCACCGACCAGGAGGGGACTCTCTCACCGGACAGGTGGGTAGCAGGTAAGTTTTGTTTCAAGCGGCGTCTATACAGTAGGTGGTCGGCACAGGGGGCGATGGGTCCAGGAGGGGGACTCGCTGCCAGCCAGGTGGGTAGGTGGGTACGTATGTCTCCTTCGTGTAGAGTGCTCTCCCATGGCGTCACTGGACAACAGGTGTAAGGTCCTCCGTGTGTCTTTCCTCCTTTAACGGCTCCAGCCAGAAGCAAGATATCCTCTAATCCAAGACAGAGACAAGTTTACAGGTTCAATTCTATTACAGTAAAGCAAAGACTTACCGCTGGGGCAGGTAGTTCTGAACAAGCAGCACTGAGGCTGGGGTGTGTCTCTCCTCCGTACAGGCAGCACACAAGAAGGCAGAGGCAGAAGAATCTTCTATTTAAACAAACAGAACAAGTTAAACTGGGCAATCACACTCCTCTTCAGTATCATCAGGAGTTTGTGGCCAGAGTGGAACATACACATTCAACACTGAGGGCTTCGTTCCGCAAACATTGGGCAAGAACGTGAACTGGGGAATACTGGCGGTTAAGTAAACATATGCATCCACACACACTGCAACTTCACGTCAAGTCCAATAAGGCCGGCACTCACCCAGTAAACAATCCTTCCACTGTTACGCTGAATCAAGACTCAGAAGTTGAAGAGATGCAGATGACTTCTCACGGCATGGGAAACAGCGTCTTCAATACCCTTTCACACTACAGAAGAAGATATCAGGATTTCAATGATGACTCAATTCACACTCTTAAGTGGCAATTATACTTGTGGTCAATACACTTCACAATTCCTTATTCAGTTCAGTGCAAGGCATGCATTCACACAGGTCCGGTGTTTCATTACTTATCCTCCTCTCTAGAATGATAATGTACTCCAGACTCAATCTCCACACTTCACATCCGTTTTCACGTCTCCAGCTTGTATTCTCACAATCACCGTTGCACACCTTCTCCAGCCAGATCCTCACAGCCCGCTCCAAACGATCCTAGCAAATTCAAGCCTCTGCCAAAGAATAGCGTACCACACCTCAATGCCTCTTTCTTTGCATTTTAACTGCTTCACTAGGCCACATCTCCCAATCACAAACCCTCACACCAAACACACTGCACCTGGTACCGCTTAGCTCATCAGCTGCCGCTGTCATGGCAACTGACAACAAGCAAACCAGCACGGTGTGTCAGTGAAATTGTCCCGGGGAGAAACACACTCCCAGCGGAAATTGGTTCCGCTGGATTTGTCACCTTGTGACAAATCTATCAAGGCTCTGAGTGCTTGCTGGTCCACAATCATCACAACTACACCACTTTGAAGGTTGTTTGATTCTCTTTGCCATTTTTATCGTCGTTGCAAGTCGGGGAGGTAATGTCGTATGAAACATTTTCCAGAAATTTTCAATTAGAATTTGGCTATGGCTCCATCTCCTATGACTGAGCATTTCCGATTCCGGATAAACAACTTGTGGTAATCCAGAAGATGGACGTCCCATGAGGAGGGAATTAGGTGCCACTGGGTTTATCTGCCATGTCTGAGGAAACATATCCCAATGGTCCGGAGTTTAATATTCCCTCTATTTCCACAAGTTCCGTGTTCAGTACACTGCTTCTTGTTCACTGCTTCTTTAGGTGATTGCAAAGGTGGAAGATTCTTTTCCAGAGGAGAGGTTTTGCATCCCTTTAAATGTCTCCGACTGCTACACTAATTGTTTTAACCTAAAGGATTTGCACCGCTTCTGTGTCTCACTCCTATACGGAAGTGTGTCCATTGTTGAACAGTTCAGCTTCTGCTGACAAAGTGGAGGTTAATAGACACTGTTGTGGTAAGAGATGACTGGCAAGGAATTTTGAGGGGCCCTGCCGAGTCCACCAGAGTCTGGTTTTCACAGTGGCAGGACCGCCAGGAGACGAACTGGCTCTGTAGCTGTGATTAAATGTGGATAATCTGCATCTTTAATAGTTTGACATCCAATTCATCATTTTTTGCATTTGGCTTTAAGATTACATTGTGAGTTCTGGTGATCACGGCCACACCTAAAGCACTTCTGATTTGACTTCAGCCAAGACTCCACTTGATCTTGATTCAGCAGTTTGAAATTAGTAATGCTGCACAGTGTTGCGAAAGGGACAGTACTTTGTCAGTTTACTCCGTTTGCCACCATGCAAGACAGTAGCAAATCGTTGAACCGGCTTGCAATTCCTTTGCTGTTCTCTCTGTGGCTGAGAGTAGGCTCTGCTTACATTGCTAACGTACTGTGACTCATGCTCTTGTATTCTGAGCTCATATTCTTGCCAATCGCGGAGTCCTATCAGTGTTGGAACTGGGTTCTGAATGGGGTTAACAAACCCTCTGAAGTTTGCTTTGAGATCATGAGGCAATTTGGCAAGGAGACGTGAAACATGTGACCCACATTTGAGCTCTGTTCATCCTTTAGCTCCAAGTTGGTCCAGCATTCCAACTCATGCACACACTTTGAGGGCAAACATTCTCAAAGTTTGAGTGTCACCACTCCTGATTTTTGGGCCATCCATCAATTCTCCAATTCTTTGAAGTGAGAGTTGATGTGGTTGACCATAAAGTGCAGTTAGAGACCTCATGGGGTTGGTGTGTGGGTACCTGCTGTTGACGTACAAGTCTGCAATGAGCAAGGCATTCTCCTGTTTCAGATGATCAACGAGTATTTGGTACTTGAATTGTTCTGTAACCTCGGCAGGTAGCAAATTTTCCAGTGCAATTTTGAGTCGTGCAAACTCTCTGGGATCTTCACTGCAAAAAATGAGGAAGGGTGGGAATAGGACCTCTGTAGGTGGGCTCTACATGAGGATATGGAAGAGAAGGAGGGCGCACTGGGTGGTATGGCTGATAGGCCTCAGGCTGAGTAATCTGCGTACTGTCGTGAGGTCAAGAAGCTTGATTGTCTCCAGGATTAGGAGCTGATTGGCCATAGCTGTCTGAGTGTCGCTCATGTGCATGGTGAGCTAATGTATCCCTTTGAGCAAGTCTCTCATCTTGGTAGACTGGACTTGTAGCTAGAATCCCAGGATAAGGTTGCTGATAACAATTTGGTTCAGTTGAAGGGAAATAGAGGACGGGTTTGCAGTTCAGACTATGATCTTTATAAGTCCCATACGTAGCTGCCGTCTCTTGACTGTAGTCCTGAGGCATAAACTGAGCAGCTGTGGGATATTGGTTGCGATCTCTTTGGTCAGTGGACATATAGTTATGGCCTCTGTGGTCTGTGTTGTAGTAACCACGTGGTCCATCTATGTTCCTAATACCAGGTTGAGGATATGTAGCATCTTCTTGATGGGCTAGCTTGTGTTGGGATTGAGTTGATTCATAAGAAGAGAAAGGATGACTTGAAGTTAGACGAGTTGCCGAGCCTGGTAGTCTCAGGTCTCCTAGGTTGTCAGTGAGATAATCAATCTCTTTGTGACTGACAGAATGAGAATGCAGAAGGTCACCTCATGAATCTAAAGACAGTACCCTCATGGGCTGAGGAGGATTTTCTTGATCTCTAGGCAGAACTGGCCTGCCCTCGGTGGCTTCTGTATATGGAAATGAGGAGTGAACTCCGTGTACGGGGCATTGGCCACGGCGGTTTGTTGGGCCAGTTGCTCCCCTCCAAGAGATATACAGCTTTGTTTGCAAAGGACTCCATTACATCTGCGATAGAAAGTCCAAACAAACAGTGAACAATATCAACTTTGTGGCTTAAAGTAGATGTCTTGTAAAGATGATAAAGAGTATATGGTTCAGCTCACCTGTTCCCTCCTCAGTAACATTTACAAGAAATGTGTCTTGCCTTTGGTGTTCAAATTTGGTGTTGAAAAACACTTACGTATCAACAGTAAGAGAGGCACAGCCCGTGGCACTCATCTGGTAGGAGAACAAGACACAATTAAGTCAAGCACAGGCAAAAGAAAAACCCTCAGCAGTAAGGCAGGAGTCACACACCTTTGCGGTTTGAGTCAGGCACTGTCTGGTCAAATTATGAAGCAGACTGTATGGAAATGGATCAGGGCACACTTCCACTAAGGCTTGACCAGGTACAGGTTGGCCATATGTACATCTGGGAAACATCATAACAAGATAAAGAACTGACTAACCACAAGACAAGAAAATAAAGCATCACTCACTTGGCCCAAGACTTAACTTACAGTCCCATAACTGCAACGCTGTAGGTCTGCGGTGCGTTTACGTCACGTCAAACTTGGGCAACACTAAACCAGAAACAAAGCGCTTTAGATTAAGGCTTCAGATGAGTCATTGAACTTCCCTTACATAACAACTTAACGTATTTTTTCACCTCAAAGACTTGGGAGACTAGTGTTGGGACTCTTCGCTACTCCATTCTGCGGCGCCTAGGTCTTTGTGTCTGATGGACGGACGGCACGCACTTCCTTCCAACCGTCATATTAAAAGACCACATTCAGTAACAAAAGCTAGTTAAGACCATTACAACACAAGACTACATTTTATCTTTACGTCATGTACCAATTTCTAGAGCAAGAGTCAAACTAACAGACATACCGACAACGCAGGAACAGCCGTAGCAGGAGAAAACTGCAGAGACACCTGGAACAAGGACCAACACGCTGTAGGACACACACCAACATTCCCAAATTGAAAAATAGCCACATCATACAGTACCTGGTTCAGGAAATACATATCAGCCATATATACATCATAACAAGATAAAGAACCGACCAACCACAAGACAAGAAAATAAAGCATCACTCACTTGGCACAAGACTCAACTTTCAGTCCCATAACTGCAACGCTGTAAGTCTGCGGTGCGTTTACGGTCACGTCAAACTTGGGCAACGCTAAACCAGAAACAAAGCGCTTTAGATTAAGGCTTCAGATGTGTCATTGAACTTCCCTTACACAACAACTTACCATATTTTTTCCACTTTAAAAGACTTGGGAGACTTGTGTTGGGACTCTTCACTCCATTCTGCAGCGCCTAGGTCTTTGTGTCTGATGGACGAACGGACGGACGAACGGAAAGATGCACGGACGGAAAAACGCACGCACGGATGCACAGAGGGAACGATGCCCGGACGGAAGCACGCACGGATGGACAGACGCATGCACGCACGCCCTTCATATTAAAAGACCACATTCAGTAACAAAAGCTAGTATGGCCCATTACAACACTACATTTTATCTTTAAGTCATGTACCAATTTCTAGAGCAAGAATCAAACATACCGACACTAAAGTTGCAATAAAAATTCAGGCCCTTGTACTTCAGACACGGGGATAAACTGAAGCACCATTCTAATCAAAAGAGCCACACACTGAAATATTCAGATTAAAAGCCCAAACAAAAAACCTGATTAAGGGTACCCAGACACCCTTTCAGCACTCAGACGTCTTCCTGGCTCCATGACCCGGATGCTCCGATCTACCACACAGAGATCCTGCTTGAGCAGAAACCATCAGAACGTTTCCCTCTGCAGGAACAGCCATAGCTGGAGAAAACAGCAGAGACACCTGGAACAAGGACCAACACGCTGTAGGACACACACAAACATTCAAAATAGCCACATCATACAGTACCTGGTTCTGGAAATACATACCGGTGTCAAACGGCACTCTACCAGCAACTACATTCACACTGGGAAGAACGCTGTAGAGCAGAATCTGCACTGCTGGAGCCATAGTCAACGCCGACAGACAACTGGAACGTCACAGAGACACTTGTGACTGCATCACCAGCCTTTTCTTTAACCGTCTGAAATCCATGGAGGACGATCACTCCTTTGGATAAGACCTGACAGACATAGGTGTGCAAGTTGTGGAACAAACAAACCCAGCAAACTTAACTACAAAACTAATGTCCACTCACCATATAGATTATGTCAGCGCTGTAGCTACCAGCCTCTCCAACAAATGAATACTCCACGGTCACTGGAAAAGAAGCACCACATTTGAGCGGCTGATTGAGCTTCACTATAGTTAGTTCACTAAACGATGGGTTGTCAGGAGAAACCGGTAGGAGAAGCTGAACAAACCTTGTATCTGTAGTGAAGTATGGCGATTTAGAACCATAAAAAACCTCTGGATTAGCACTCGCCTGGGGAAGATCAAACTTAATCAGCAAGAGAAAGTCTTAATTTTTAAACAAAATACAAGTCGTACCACCAGATTCTGATCAGCCTTAAGATTAGCAGTGTTAAGGAAGAATGCAGGCCGTCCAGATTCAACAGCAGTTTGTTTGCCCAGTTGCTCCCCTCCAAGAGATATACAGCTTTGTTTGTAAAGGACACCATTGCAGATTGACACCATTACGTCTGCGAGAGAAAGTCCAAACAAACAGTGAAGAATATCAACTTTGTGGCATTCATTTGGTAGGGGAACAAAGACGCAATTAAGTCAAGCACAGGCAAAAGGAAAACCCTCAGCAGTGAGGCAGGAGTCACACACCTTTGCGGTTTGAGTCAGGCACTGTCTGGTCAAATTATGAAGCAGACTGTATGGAAATGGATCAGGGCACACTTCCACTAAGGCTTGACCAGGTACAGGTTGGCCATATGTACATCTGGGAAACGTCATAAGAACATAAAGAACTGACCAACCACAAGACAAGAAAATAAAGCATCACTCACTTGGCACAAGACTCAACTTACAGTCCCTGCAACGCTGTAGGTCTGCGGTGCGTTTACCGTCATGTCAAACTTGGGCAACACTAAACCAGAAACAAACTGCTTTAGATTAAGGCTTCAGATGTGTCATTGAACTTCCCTTACACAACAACTTACCGTATTTTCACCTCAAAGTGTTGGCACTCTTCATTCCATCGCTACTCCATTCTGCGACACTGCGGCCTAGTCGCAGTCGCCTAGGTCTTTGTGTCTCACTGCCTCATCACTTCTCTGGCTATGTGGTGTGCTCCACCTCCATCACCTCCGGTAATCCCCTTGGTAGTGTTGGGTCTCTTCACACCATGCCCTACTCCATTCTGCTCCGCCGCCGTGGGATGCAGACCTGACTGTGGGCTAGGTGTCAGTCAGCTTTTCCCTGCTCAAGGCCATCCCCCCTGGCCGTCACCACTACCTGCAACAACCTTTCCTCCAGCTACGGACGGACGGCCGCCGTGGGATGCAGTTCCTGACTGAGGGCTGGGTCTCCGTGTGCCCTTCCCTGCTCAAGGCCTTGGACGGACGGACGGACGGCTTGGATGGACAGACGACTTGGACGGACGGACGACTTGGACGGGCGGACAGACGACTCGGACGGACGGCTTGGACGGACGGACAGACGACTTGGACGGACGGACGGACGGCTTGGACGGACGGACGACTTGGACGAACGGACGACTTGGACGGACAGACGACTTGGACGGACGGACGACTTGGACGAACGGACGACTTGGACGGACGGACGACTTGGACGAACGGACGGACGGCTTGGATGGACGGACGGACAGATGAATTAGACAGACAGACGGACGGCTTGGACGGACGGACGACTTGGACGGAACGACGGCTTGGACGGACGGACAGACAACTTGGACGGACAGACGACTTGGACGGACAGACAGACGACTTGTACGGACAGACAGACGACTTGGACGGACGATTTGGACAGACGGATGGATGACTTGGACGGACGGACGGACGGATTGGACGGACAGACGGACGTACGGCTTGGACGGACGACTTGGACGGACAGACGACTTGGACGGACAGACAGACGACTTGTACGGACAGACAGACGACTTGGACGGACGATTTGGACAGACGGACGGATGACTTGGACGGACGGAAGGACGGATTGGACGGACTTACTTCCGCCCGTCACATTAAAAGATCACACTCAGTTAGATGGAGGACAATAAAAAGCCAAAGAGAAACAAGCAAAAGGTTGGTGCAGATGGTGGTGACAGCCAGGGGGGATGGCTGAGCAGGGAAGGGCACACGGAGACCCAGCCCTCAGTCAGGAACTGCATCCTACAGCGGCCGTCCGTCCGTAGCTGGAGGAAAGGTTGGTGCAGGTAGTGGTGACGGCCAGGGGGGATTGCCTTGAGCAGGGAAAAGCTGACTGACACCTCGCCCACAGTCAGAACTGCATCCCACGGCGGCGGTGCAGAATGGAGTAGGGCATGGTGTGAAGAGACCCAACACTACCAAGGGGATTACCGGAGGTGATGTAGGTGGAGCACACCATGTAGCCAGAGAAGCAATGAGGCAGTGAGACACAAAGACCTAGGCGACTGCAACCAGGCCACAGTGCCGACCCTCCAAAGTGGAAGCAGCGACCCTGAGGTTAGAGGCTGAGCTGCAGCAACCATAGATGGAGGTGGAACCTGAGGGAGGGCAGGGCTATTCAAAGGCGAAAGAGGTGGAGAGCCGTAGGGCAGTGAATGGGCCGGAAGTCCATGGCGAAGAAGATGTAATGTCACTTTGTTTGCAACTGGAGTCTCATCAAAACGGGTTTCAGATATCTGTTAGGAAAGGGGAAACAAAAAATAAAAAAAACACATGACCATCATGCATTTGATCACTGGATGGCAAAAAAACCAAGAGTAGTAATGGTGTTAAAGGAAAGCTTCAATGGTTCACAAAGCTTATTTTCACCATCTATAAAGTTTAGTGAATAACTTCAACATAAAAACAGAATGCTTCTGTTATCTTCAAAGCCTAATGGTACTTACCTGATTCTTTAAGTCCATCAACAGCAAAGAGAAAAAGGGTGAAAATGAACTTCCAAACACAAATCTCCCTCACAGCCATGAGTACAGATCACTCAAGACTAACCCTTATCAAGCCACTGTTCAGACTCTAATATATCAGGAACGCATTCATCTCGTTAATTCAATTAATTAACCACCACCTGGCAGTAATTAATGTTATCATTTGATCAGGAGTTCCAACTGGCATTGATTTGAAACACGACACATTATGGAGGTTAGCGGACGAATTTTCTAGTTGCCATATCAACACTATAGAATTTTAAAAATATATAGCCTATGTATTGAAGATATTATTGAACATTTATTTAACCATAGCAAAAGTAGTCTGATATTATTTTATCTTATATCAGTTGAGATCGTTCTTGAATGCTGGTGTGACAGCAGAAGACAGACTAGCCGGGTTTAAATCCTATATTTAAGAGAACTTTGTCCCAGTTGTTCAGGCGGGGCATGTTGTCACACTGTGTTGCAATGAGCAAACGATTAGAATTATTGCTTCTCTACTCTATACTTGTATGAATTCTTTTGAGAAAAGGGTGAATAAATACTGAGTGAGATTCAATGTTCAGAAATTATAAATAGTTATGTATCAATATATATATATACATACATACAGCAGTACAAGAAAATACAGGATGCACACAGGAAATGACTCTAACATGAATGCATTGATTGATTCCTAGGTTTATTTTGTTATGAATAAACAAATGTGCAACATATAAAGGAAAAACCTTACAATTAAAGTTGTAATGTTATAATGTTCAAGTTTTTGATCTAAAAAAGAAAGATGCACACAGAAAATGACTCCAATATGATCAGATTGATTGTTTCGAAGATATTTAGTTTGTTACAAACAATGTGCAATCTGTAAAACAAAAACCTCAAAATTGTAGTTGAAATGGTATACTGCTGGAATTTTTTTTGACCTTGAGAAAAAGCTTAAAGTATAGACCAACAAATTTTATGTTTATTAATTTATTTCATGTTGGTACATTTTTGGGAAGTACACCTGTTTTGACATGATGTCCACTGGAAGGGACAAAAAAAATCACAATGAAAGCCATTATATAAACACATTTTTTTCATTTGTTTTCATTTATAGAAGCCTCATGAGCTGGGAAAAAGTACTTTTCTATTTTTCAGAAACTTGAAACATAATTCAGGTCTGAAGGGTTAAAAAGATGTTTGAGCCTTCTTTATTGTACAAATCAATACTTTATCTTTGTTTAACAAGCAGTTCATGGGTTGAAGCTCTCAATTTCAAAGATCAAGAGACTGATGCATTTCATTTACTACATGGCAGTTCAACTAACATTGTATTTTTAGACCATTGGTATTAAGTGGCAAAGAGCAAATGCCAAAAATGCAGGAAATCACATCTACGAAATTCAAAATTTGATTTTTGTGAAAGTGCAAATCAAATAAAGTGTTTAAACCATTAAACTATACAGGAACAAGACAGGATTTTACAAGATCACAACTTTGTTAAGACAAGGTACTCACAAGGTAATGTTACAGAACAGCAAACACAAGGGGATCAAATAGGGAGAAACAGAGATTGACAGCAGGTGACATAGATGAAGCAATGATGACCAAATGAGAGTAACAAGCACAAGGGGGCGGGGCCAAAAAAAACGAGACACCGCACACACAAGGCCATGTGCCTGCACACAAAACAAGGATCTGTCATGATCCCGCCTCAAGAGTAGGACAAGAGGGCAGAATCATGCTAAGGTTAAATCAAGGATAAGCAATAATAACATTAAAAAAAATATATTTAAAATTGACGTAAATTCCTGACCGTATCAGATAGGCTAATGTTAGGTGGGTTATATGCGGTAGCCCTAAATAATAATTAAATAGTGTTATTTTGCACAGAGGATTCTTTAATATACCAAAGCGAAAATATTTAGTTGTCATGAAAATCATTCTTTAAATTTATGTATTTTAAACATGCATTCATAAGCTGACATAGACGCGCAATATATAGCTAGGGCTATGTTTAAGCTGGAGCGACCGGACGCGAACGCACTTCTCCGAAGAACAGATTGCGTGACAGCGGTAGGCTATTATGGCCTACTGAGGCAGCTTTGAAAAGCTGTCTATGGAAAAATGTACAGTAGTACATTTTTTAATGATATAGTGGGACTATCATTCACCACCTGATGAATTTCTAGCACCTCATAGCCTATTCATTGTAGTCTTCTTTGAAATGTGTATACCTTGAAATGTTTTGTTGACAGCCTGATTTTTGTAATGTAATTATGTTTTGTAATTTCTTTTGAGGACCTTGTAAAATCTTAGGGCTTAACGAATATTCTGCAGCCATTGATTGTACATCCAAAGCCTTTGAAAGCATGAATGTGCTATAGACCATTTCAAAAGATGTAAACAACACTGGCCCAGAAGCACTTCCTGTTTCAGTTTTTTTAACACTACATAAAAGCTAGGATAAAATACAACCAACAGAACATTTAAAACTGAATCACAAAGTTAAACAAGCATCTTTAAGAAGTTTTCTTTACATGTGAAATAAAGAAAACAGTTACAAACTGAAACAGGAAGTGCTTCTGGGCCAGTGTTGTTTACATCTTGTGAAATGGTCTATATAAAGTTTTGTATGGATTTGTAAACTTGTATGGATTCTCTTCACTTGCATGACACTATCAGAGTTTTGTAATAAAATGAACAACAATAAATATATCTGTATCAGTAGGCTAATCTTGATTTAAAACAGTTACCAAAGACACAGTCAGTTATTTAAATACTGCCACCTGCTGGTAGAAAGTGGTCCGTTGCGGTGGAAACTACTTTAAATATAATATAGCGCTAACAGTAACAACTCTGCACACACAATATGTTCTTAGGTTAACCTATATTACCAACTGTATTGAGCCAAACAATGCGCTCATTAAACGTGACTGGTGATGTCTGGATATGCATGATATTAAATAGCTGAAATAAACTACTTTTGCTAACATATTTATATCGGTCCAGGTTTCTTTTTATTCATTGATTTTTTTCTTCTTCTAACGTTACTCTACGTTAGTTCTGCATATTATGACCATAGATGATTATGACCGTTCTAAAAGCTTGGCTTTTATTTTGATAGGCCATATTTACTATTACTTTCGGGTCACGTGCCCAACCTGTCCTTGTTTTAATGTAGATCTTCAAACGGAAAAATGGAAAAAGGAATTTAAAAAAAAAACACAAAATCGGACCGTTATTTGATTTTGTTTTTTTGTTTGTTTTTCGATTCAGAACCAAAAACGGAAAAACGGCTCTTTTTTACGGGTTCTTTGTTTTTGGTTTGAAACGACAAACGAAAAGAGGGTTTCTCGTTATTATTATTATATATTTTTTTCAAACGAAAAAACAAACTATCAAAACGTACACGGACCCTGACCAATCAGAGCCCGTTGTGTATTGTTCTTCCGTTTTTTTTTTGTTTTTTTTTTTTGGCGCTTTGATGGGGGAGGCTGCAGACCTGGAGCCGGCAGTTTTACGCCCCTGATTTGAAGATGTTTTATGACTCTCTAACTTCAATACAAAACAACCGCAAAGCTCTAAAGACATCAAAATTGTTGAAAAGGATACTAAATGTATTAGAAAGATGATGGATTTGTGAAATGTGATGCAGAATTGTTTTTTTATTCTTTTTATTTATTTATTTATTTTTATTATTTAGTTTTTCTTTTTCCTTCAGCTTTTGTTTCGCAGATTCAAATGTCAAATGTCTCTGTATTCCCCTCTTTTTCAATAAAAAAAAAAAAAAAAAAAAAAAAGTTTTACGCCCCTGACAGTTTCACGCCCCTGACAGTTTTACGCCCCTGTTGTTCCTGATGCGTCCAGTAGGGGGAAGACTACATAAGACTACATTAGTAAAGTTAAATGAGCTTAGTCCTATATCGTTACCTATCATTACAGACCTTTTTAAAACGACACGAATTGAGGTATTTTAAATAATCTGCTAAAGTTATTGTTGTTGATTGTATTGTAATGATGCAATATTAATTATTTATATACGATTTGCTAAGATTCGATTTCAATTCAAAAGATGGGTCTATAATTTAATACAAGTCTCTATTATTTCGAGAGAAAATAAAAGTTGGCCACTTTTGGCTCAAACTTAGCAAACTTAACCACATAGGCTATAGGTTTAAAAGCTACCCTAGTCTTCTCTTTACCTGCTCTGTCTCACTCACTTTTAAAATTCATTTAATTTGTATTTTTATCTTGTCTGTCTACCTTGCGTGACATGGCATCTTCTTGTAAGACCCTGTTTACTTCTTTGCATTTAAACATAGCCTATTCCACGTGGTTTCTGGAGCAACATTAGAGTGGATATTGGAAATGTGTTAATTACAGTTTATGATGTGTACACAAACACATTTATAATAGGCATGTATGTATGTATGTATTTGACTGCAAATCTCTCTAAGTAAAGATTCGAACTGCATGCTCACTCTAATATTTTGTCATACAATACATACAAACATAATGCATTATAAAGCCCACATTAAAACCTTTGGTCCCATATGGTTTAAAGGTAGATTTTGGTTTAAGTTGTTTCTAATGAATGAGATGACCTAATTTTCTAATGTATAACACAATTTTCTTAAAATAGCTTAGTGATTTGGACTAAAATGTATGTACACTTAATAAGTGTTTTATCATACTCTGTCTTTAGTTCTTTTTAACTATGTATCTCATTAAAAGGATAGTTCAATTTGAAATGATTTTTTTTTTATGTTTTAGCTTTCCTCAAGGGCATCCAAGATGTAGGTTTCTTTGTTTCCACAGTATTTTCAATTTTGATATTTTTAGGTCAAAGTGTTCTTGTCTGTCAGTCAGATAATGCAGGTCTATGGTCACCACCTCAAAGAGCATGCACAGAGAAGTCCAAATTAAACATGATTTAATGACTCGTAAATGTAAGTACACATTGATGGCCTAAGACATGAAACAAGCATTTTGTGTGAGAAAACAAACAGTATTTATATTGTTTTTACCTCTTGTAATCACAGTCACGTCCAAGTGATCTGAGGGCGAGGGCGATTCTGTCTGCGCTGCATTGATACATATTGATAATCGCTCGTTTCGTGTCTTAGGCCATCGATGAGTTCTTACATTTACGAGTCATTAAATCATGTTTATTTTTTGCACTTGTCTGTGCATGCTCCGAGGTGGACCCCATATACCTCCATTATATGACTGACAGACAAGAACGGTTTGACCTAAAAATGTCAAAATTGAAAATATTGTGGAAAAAAAAGGTAAGATACAACATATCAAAAATTATTTTCAAAGGGAATTACTGTATAGCTACTTAAGAAAATTAAAATCTCTTTCTCTAAACGTTTATAAACACCCATCTTTCTTTTAAATGGCCCTTGGGATTTTAGAAAAGGGTTAAATTGTGTTTGTCTTCATTAAATGTTATGTAGGACACTGTTCTGTAGCTGTATGATGACCAATTGTGAATAGTAAAGCAGATATTTCATCAAGGATCCATTTGATTACACAGTACTGAATGTCTAATGGGCTAAATATGGTTAATACCTAAATGTAACTTCATGTAAATTCACAACAACGTATATCAGTCAGTTTCCTGTTTACAAAACAGTTTAAAAACGATTAATTATACAGTAGGTCAAGTATCATTAGGCCTACTTTGTCCATCTGATCCAACTATGTATTATTTTTTAAATTTACAAAAACAAATCCTCTGAAGGCTGAGTGAAGAGAGAAGCCCAACTGATCTGGATGTTTTAATCCTTAGTGCATATATCTCCACTGTCTATAACGTTTATTTAAATAAACGAATACATACAAATTAGTAAAAGTCGGGACGGTTATTAATGTGTTTGTTTCCAGAGTCTTTTTATGTTATTTCACTGCATATACTTCTCCCCCTACTGGACGCATCAGGAACAACAGGGGCGTAAAACTGTCGGCTCCAGGTCTGCAGCCTCCCCATATAGCTTTGATGCGATCCGTTTTTTTTTTTTTGGCACACACACGATCTGAGTCCCGCCCCCTGAACATACCATAGACAGTAAAAGAAATGGACAGAGCGATCTCATTGGAACTCCATTGAGACGACTGAAGCCCGTTTTTGGCGATTTTTTAACACTTCCGTCCCTGACGCGCAGACTCATACACGCATACCTTACCAAGAAAAATGCTGACATCGCCAAGAAGGCACGCATACTCAGAAAACAAAATAAGATCCAAGCAACATGGATAAGAAATTGTAAAATATTCATTAAATTACATGGGTCTACACCTGAGTCAGCGAAAGTCCTTATCAGGGACATAACTGAGCTGGATAAGTTCGAAGAAAGGAATGAATCGAGAGCATCATAGATCCACATAAGGTAACGTTAACTGAACATAACTGATCTGATCTTGGTATAAGCAATGACTATGGATAACTTGGACAGAAACTCATCTGCTAAATTTGAACAGCTGAACTTGGAAACTTTCAAATACACAGAACATAAACCACAAGACATTGAAAATGACATTGACCCAGAAAATAACTTTTACATTGGTACTCACTGCCAGTGTGAATATTACACAGTTGAGCAGTTCAAAGAAAACATAAAAATGGATGGCACAATATCAATTATATATGGAAGCTTGTTTCCGCCACTGAATAAAAAAATAAAATAAATAATTGCGACTTTTTATCTCACAATTCTGACTTTTTTTCTCAGAATTGCGAGTTATTAAGTCAGAATTGCGTGATATAAAGTCGCAATTGCGAGATAAAAAGTCAGAATTGCGTGATATAAAGTCGCAATTGCGAGAAAAAAAGTCAGAATTGCGTGATATAAAGTCGCAATTGCGAGAAAAAAAGTCAGAATTGCGAGATATAAAGTCGCAATTGCGAGATATAGTCAGAATTGCGAGATATAAAGTCGCAATTGCGTGTTATTAAGTCAGAATTGTGAGTTATAATGTCAGAATTGCGAGTTATAAAGTCAGAATTGCTTGATATAAAGTCGCAATTGCGTGATATAAAGTCAGAATTGTGAGATATAAAGTCAGAATTGTGAGATTTAAACTAGTATTTTTTTCCCCTTAGAATTGGCCTGATAAGTCGCAATTGCGAGTTTATATCTCACAATTCTGAGAAAAGATGTCAGAATTTCGACATATAAACTCGCAATTATGTGTTAGAAAGTCAGAATTGCGAGATGTAAACTCGCAATTGTGAGAAAAAAAGTCAGAATTGTGAGATAAAAAGTCGCACTTCTGTCTTTTTTTCTCAGAATTGCGACTTTATATCACGCAATTCTGACTTTATATCTCGCAATTCCGACTTTATATCACGCAATTCTGACTTTATATCTCGCAATTCTGACTTTATATCTCGCAATTCTGACTTTATAACACGCAATCCTGACTTTATAACTCGCAATTCTGAGAAAAAAAGTCAGAATTGTGAGATAAAAAGTCACAATTATTTGTTTTATTTTTTTATTCAGTGGCGGAAACAAGCTTCCATAATTATACACTTTAACAGCAGGAGCCTTATCACAAACTTTTCAAAAATCAAACAGTGCCTAAAACTAGTAGAAAATAAATTCACAGCAATAGCAATAACAGAAACTTGGCTTACGGAAGAACATCATGATCTGGTTGAGATTGAGGGATACGAACTGTTTATCATCAATAGGAAACAATCCAAAAGTGGGGGGGGGGGGGGGGGTTGCATTATATATTGACCAAAGATACCAGTGTAAAATAGTTAATAAAATGTCTTTTGTTTTAGATAATATCATGGAATGCATTACAGTACAGATTGAAATGGAAAAATCTAAGAATATTCTAATTAGTTGCATTTATAGGAAACCAGGATCAAATATTGACATGTTTAATGGAAAAATAACAGAAATATTTTGTGATAGTAATCGCAAAAAAAATGGTTTTTATTTGTGGAGACTTCAATATTGATTTGCTCAACCCACATGATCATAATAAAACTATAGAGTTTACTAATTTGATGAATAGTACTGGTTTATATCCCTCAATCACCCGACCAACGAGAATTACAACAAATAGTGCTACATTAATTGATAATATATTTTCCAACGTCATCGACTATAAAGTTGATAGTGGACTAATAATTAACGACGTCAGTGACCATTTGCCAGTTTTCGCAAACATACATAGCTACACTAGGACCAAGAAAGACGACAAAATATATACAATGACCCGATACAGAACCCAAGAAAGTATCAATATATTAAAAGATGAGTTAATGAAACAAGCCTGGGGCGAAGTGTACGTAGACAACGTGAATAAAGCTTATGATTCATTCTTGAATATAGTAACATCGATTTATGAAAAAATATGTCCTGTAGTAAAAAAAGAAGTAAAACTGAAATCTGATGAAAAACCGTGGATAACAAATGGGATAATAAATGCATGTAAGAAGAAAAATTTATTATATAAAGAGTTTCTAAAGAGGAGGACAAAAGAATCAGAAAATAAATATAAGACATATAAAAATAAATTAATCAGAATCATGAGAAACAGTAAAAAAAATTATTATAGTAAATTAATGGAGGAAAATAGAAGCCACCTAAGAAACACCTGGAAGGTGGTGAACGAAATTATTAAGAATAAAAAAGACAAAACTGGTGATACTAAATATTTTCTGACAAATAACAATATAGAAGTTAAGGATATGAAATTAGCTGCAAATGAATTTAATGATTTTTTTGTCGGAGTTGGTCCTGGTTTGGCTGAGGAGTTTGCAAAGACTGTCAGTATTAATGAGGTGCTCAGCAAGAATGTAAATATTATTGAATCTATGTTTGTCAAGGAAACAGATGAAAAAGAAATTTTAGAGATCGTTGGAACATTTAAGAGTAAAAAGTCAACTGATTGTAATGGAATTGACATGTTTATGGTTAAATCTATCATTGGTTGTGTAGTTAAACCTCTAACGCATATATGTAATCTATCTCTGAAAACTGGAGTCTTTCCAGAAAAAATGAAAGTGGCAAAAGTGATACCTGTATATAAGGCTGGTGGGAAACATACACTTTCTAATTACAGACCTGTTTCACTGCTCTCCCAGTTTTCAAAAAATACTAGAAAAAATATTCATTAGAAGGCTTGATGGTTTCATTACTAAGCATAATATACTGTGTGATCAGCAATATGGTTTCAGGGCAAATAGGTCAACTTCACATGCACTTATTCATTTGGTGGAAGAAATAACAAAAGCAATAGAACAAAAAAAAAATATGCAGTGGGGATATTTTTGGATCTTAAGAAGGCATTTGATACTGTAGACCACAATTTATTGATTATGAAATTACAAAAATATGGAATTAGGGGGATTGCACTTTCTTGGGTAAATAGTTATTTACATAATCGACAACAATATGTGGAATTGCAAAACCATAATTCAAAGTTAAAGACAATTACATGCGGGGTTCCCCAGGGGTCAGTGTTGGGACCAGTGTTGTTTAATTTGTATATAAATAACGTATGGGAGGTATCAAAAACACTGAATACCATTTTATTTGCTGATGATACTAGCCTAATTTGCTCCGGAGAAAATCTGCATCAACTCTTGAAAACAGGGGAAAATGAATTAAAAAAGATAAAGAGCTGGTTTGACGCAAATAAATTAACACTGAATTTGAGTAAAACTAAATGTATCATTTTTGGCAATCGTGCTACAATTACAAATAAAAAACTCACTATAAATGAAATTGAAATAGAAAGAGTAAATGAATTAAAGTTTTTGGGAGTAATTATCAATGAAAAATTATGTTGGAAGCCACATATACAGTATATCAGGGCAAAAATATCCAAATCAATTGCTATATTGTATAAAATCAATTACCTTTTAAATCAACAAACATTGTATACGTTGTATTGTTCATTCATACTTCCATACATTTCATATTGTCTGGAGGTATGGGGAAACACTTACAAAACTAATACGGAGTCTATATTTATCCTTCAAAAGAAAGCGATAAGAATTGTTAATAAAACCACTTATAGAGCACCAACTACACCATTGTTTATTAGATTAAAAGCGTTAAAATTTAGAGATATGGTTGACTTTAAAACGGCACAATTTATGTATAAAATAAATAAACAACAGCTATCGACCAGTATTCAAGGGTTGTTCCAGATGAGAGAGAGCAAACATTACTTAAGAGGAACATTTGTATTTAAAATGAAACAAATAAGAACAAATGCTAAATATCACTGCATCACTACAAAAGGAGTGAACGTATGGAACAGCTGCAGTGATGAGATAAAATCATGTACATCCATGGGTAAATTCAAAAAACTATTTAAACTGAAGATATTAAATGAATATGAAAAGGCCTCGAGGTGATAGTATTGTAGTATGGTTTTGCATGCATGTAATCATGTATTTGTTTCTATTTGAAAGAATGGGTTTATGTGAACAGGAGGTAAGTTAATATCTCCATGAATAGATTAATACCTCCGCTTTGCATGCATGCAATTATGTATTTGTTTCTATTAGAAAGAATGGGTTTATGGGAATAGGAGGTAAGTTAATATACAGTTTATGTGAAGAAGTATGTATAAGAGAAGCATTAAATTGTTTTAGATTTAATTAAATGGGAAAAATAGAGAAAGGGGTAGGACTTGAAAAGTTTGTAATGAACTTCTTCCTACTCCTTTTTTGAGCATGGGAATGGTTAATTTGAATTACTTATATTAATTTCGGAAGTTTGTGCTGAGAAGCACATTGCCTTATATAATTATTATTTTATAAATGAACTTATGTTTGTATATTTCTATTTTATTTTATGCTTTCTACATGTTCAAAAATAAAGATTTCAAAAAAAAAAAAAAAAAAAAGCTAGTCTACGTAGATGTGACGTGAGTGACCCGTTTGATTTCTAGTGCGGTGGCATGAGAAATCTGAATCATTCCCTTCCGAAACATGCGCAGAGGCGGAGAGTATGAATAGGAGCTGTCCACGGGCTAGGAGAAGGAGACAAGTTTGCTAGGTATTCTGATTAATTATTTTGTCATTCTGCCTCCACGTTTCCCGATTGCGCGCGAGCTTCTTCTCCTGTCCATACGGTAATCTCAAAAGGGTATGACGCAATCGTTAGCCTACTTTCACTAAAACTGCTTCTACGGGACCATAACATAAGCTACAAGGTAATGGAGCTATTTATACATTGTCGAGTTTCTTTAGAAATAAATAAAGGACAAATGGGGTCTTCAAACGCCTCAGATGTAAAGTTATTCACTGTCAAAGTGACGCCAAAATGAACGGGAGTCAATGGGAATGCTAACGCTAGTGAAGTTCTCCAACAAGATGTCAGCTCCCACGAGGCTTCAACTTCCGCTCGATGGATTACCCCCTTGGGGAACATACATCGCTAACTGATTGGCTTTGTGTTTTCTTTCTAGCTTCTGAGAGGCTGCAGTGACATTTGGTTGTGTGAAGCGGGCGGCAAAACTCCTCTGAGGGAAACCTAGAGACGAGGTAAGCGACGGAGAAATCACAGTTTCTATCAGTTTCTAGGTAACAGTTTCTAGGTAAAAGGTAACAGTTTCTGCTCAAAATACGAGTCAAATCGCGTCAAATATTGATTTGGGGACAGAAGTTAATTACAATATTCTATGGCAATCGCGGGATAAGTGGCAAAGATAATCGTTAACATTATATTTTATAGCATTATAGACCATTTCACAAGATGTAAACAACACTGGTCGAGAAGCACTTCCTGTTTCAGTTTTTTAACACGGCATAAAAGCTGGGATAAAATACAACCAACAGAACATTGAAAATTGAATTAAAAAGTTAAACAAACATCTTTAAGATGTTTTCTTTACATGTGAAATAAAGAAAACAGTTACAAACTGAAACAGGAAGTGTTTCTGGACCAGTGTTGTTTACATCTTGTGAAATGGTCTATAGTCATTATGGCCTTTAGAATTTTTTTTTTTTTTTTTTGAGGATGTGATTGGTCCATGTGGTGCATTCTAAGCTTTTGTCCTTAAAGGATTTTTTTTCCCTTACATTACTTTTACTTTTTTACTTTAAGTAGTTTTAAAACCAGTACTTTTATACTTTTACTTCAGTAAAAAGCTTGAGTTGAAACTTCAACTTCTACAAAAGTATTTTAAACCCTATTCTATCTATACTTTTACTTAAGTAATGAATGTGAATACTTTTGAAACCTCTGATAGTAGAATAAAGTTCTATAATGCTTACAGTATAAATCGTTGTTTAATTCTCCTGGTTGTTACCCTTTTATTCCCCAAACTTTACATATTGTTCCCTTATACTTGCATCTAGCCAAGGTAATTTATAGGTACACAATAATTACTGAAAGTTACATTGTAAAATCGTTTTAATTACGCAATACTTTCCAGACTGTAATCTAAAGCGTTACCCAATGTTTTTCAATAAGGCATGTCAGTTTTTTTATACAAAAGTACAAAAATGTGCACAAGTAACTTATACTCAATCTAAGTAGTCCTTTAAAAATATGAGACTTGAGTAATAGAGTACACAAATAAATCTCAACTAAAACCCAGAGCAGGATTAAACCCAAAATGAAAATATACATATTTCAAGTATCTCTGATAATTTCATTCCCACAACCTGTTGTAAAATATAAATTGCCCTTAGTAGGTTAAAGATGCTAGACGTTGTTTCAGGATTTAATCGGTTCAGTCCTGGATCCGTTTAACTGGGCGTTTGCTAGTATAAAAATCCAGACCTCATCAAAATAAAGATATTTCTTGGAATTATCCTTCGAGACTTGTCTTATCGGTTCCACCACAAAATGGTTTAGTTTTACTTAAGACAAATTCAGAATAGAAAAGAAAAGACAAATAAAAAAAAAAGGGAAACTGAAATTGCAGTGCTCAGAAACAGGGAACAAAGCCTTTTATAGTGTCTCTGTCATTGGGGCAAATGCAAGTTAAAAAATTATGCATCAAGCGATCCAAATATCTCCTGCAAATGTTTCACAGCTGGGGCATTCAAAAAACCCTTTAAACTTTTTTTAATTCAGTTTCTCCATTTGTCTGTTAATGTGTTTCTAAAGTGAGATGATCTGCTGATGATCCTGAATGGCTTGTTGAATGAGTGTTGATAGTCTCAGGATCATATAGTCTCAATATGCAAATCTTCTGAAAACATTTCATGACAATAGTTCCTGTTTTCACCACATTTAGTATGCTGATGTCTTCAGATCTCCTCTAAATTGACACTTAAAGCTCATTTCATTGGTGTCAATAGACCGAGGGGTTCTATGGCGATAGAGACAAATGCTTAGATGTGTCATTTAGTCTTAAAACAAACTCAGTAACTGATTTTCAGCACCTCCTACAGTGGAATTCATCATCAGTGAAGCTCCTCCCACAACAATCACATCATCAGTGAAGCTCCTCCCACAGTAATTCACCAATAAATGCTGAAATATTCGCATCAGTTTACAAGTAAAGACAATCAGCAAAGCATCAGGAAGAGCTGAAATCTGTAAAGACTGATTTTATTAAAGAGGACACGAGTGATCCAGAACCCTGCAGAATGAAACACACTGAAGATCCTGAAGAACAAAGAGGTTGGTGTTTATTCTTCATTCATTCATAAAGCTGGAGAACATTCGTGTTGGAAAGAATCAAGCACTTCATCACTTTTAGACAAACGGGTAAACTGTGGAATAGAAGAATAATTTCTTTGTTGTTTGTTTAACACAGATGGTCAGCAAAGGGAGGTTTGAGAAACTGTTATATTGTGTTGAGACAAAAATTCAAGAAACGGACATCACTGCCTAAGAGACACTCAGAGTCAAATTAATAAAAGGAAAAAAGGTTTAATGACGCCCAGAACACAGGCCGTAGTTTACTCTTATCTCTCTCTCAAGGTTATTTTACTTCAGGCCCAGCCTTCCCTGTAAAATTCCACAAGCCATAGGACTCATTAGCTGGGTTAGATTTACCGCTAACCCCCTCTATCCTACCCAGTCTAAGATGACCTCGGACCCTGCCTGATTTCTGGTACCTCACTCCAAATGTAAAGCGCTTTGGTGGCCATTAGGTCTGTGAAAGCGCTATATAAATGCAGTCCATTTACCATTTACCATAAAATACAAACAAATCAGTCCTGTTCCTCTCTCTATCATCCACTCCGTCGCTCCCCCTTTATGGCTCCGTTCCTCCGTGAGAGATGCGAGACCGGTGTGCCTCACAGGTGCCTAGGGTTCAGTGTTAATTTTGGCACCCATTTTTGATTTAGTCTTAGTCTTCATCTTCAGACGAAAATGTTTATTGGTCTTATTTACATTTCAGTCATTTTGTCTTTCATAGTTTTAGTCTAGTTTTAGTTGACGAAAAGTCATTGCAATTTTTGTCGACTTTTAGTCATTACATTTAGTCAAACTGCAGTTACCGAGATTAATTTTGGTAGTGATTTATATGTAGTCTTTACTATTTAGGAAAAAAATGCAATTTATTTTTTTCTCTCTAGGCCAATTTAATTAAGCTTATGAGAAATTGAAACGTTTTGTTGACATTGCACTCTTTAGCAGTAGCACTTGTGCAATTCTACATATCAATTTCCCTCAGTTCAGTGGTTCTCCAATTTTTCTCCAGTCACACCTTTCCATTAAGAGACAATATTTGCCCTTTTAATCGATTTTTCCTGTTAATTTTTTTTACCTTTATAAAATAAATAATGCTTTAAGTGAGTCACCGAGTCATTCATTCATTCACTAACGAAGCAATGCTGTCCTTATGAACGGATCATTCAATCTCACGCTTCGTTCAAAGCCACAGATTCGTTCACAAATGTACAACATCACTTATTCGTACCCTTTTGTTTGTTGAACTGATGTATAAAATCAATCAATTTCAATGTATAAAATGGATATTCAGAAAACATTGCATTCTTGCTCGTATCATATGATCAACATTAAAAACACAGCTGCATTTTGATCGCAGATTTAGTCGCACAAACAGCTCGAGCAGCTCGTGACCGAACCAAGACCGACATGAATGACGCTTTAAGTTGAAAATCTCAAATGAAGATCGCTGAACTAAAGTTTAACTTGTCTGTGTTTTCTGATCATCCACACACTTCTTCTTCCGCAGTGTAGAGAGAGTGTGCGCACTGCAATGCGCGTGGTTGCCAGATACTATTGAAAAGACCGGCTAAAATCGTGTTTTTTTTTAACAGAAATCTCTGACTGGGTATTATAGTTTTGAAATCTGGCAACCATAAGCATGAACGCTCGTAAGAACAGTCAAACTGTTGTTTTTCCTTTATTTGATAAAAAAACAAGTGGTTTTAATTTTTTAAACACATTTCAGTCTCGTCTTTATTCGTCAACGATATCGCATGTGTTGATATAGTCACATTGATCGTTTAATGACGTGGGTTTCGTCTCTCATCGTCTTGTCTTAGGGAAAAAAAGGTCGTCAACGAACATTTTTCGTCATAGTTTACGTTAACAAAATTAACACTGCTAGGGTTGTGTATCGTTTGAATTTGAACGATTCTGATTCCGATTCTTTTAAGAAGGAAATACTCCTTTTGTCACAAATTTTGCATTTTGCCGAGATTTTGTTATTTTTCGAAAAGCGAAGCCACACTTTGGACTACTGACGTAAGCTACTTATGTTCGACTCGCGCGGTTATGCCAACACTTCCGGTAGACGCTTCTTCGTTGGTGTTGTTCAGCGGTTTCTTCTTCCACTCGGCGGACTGTGAATATCGAAACTAGGAATCGAAATTTTAACTTTTGAACTATTCCGGGAAAACGAAAAGTTAGTCCCGGTTCCAGTCGATACTCGATTCTCGATACCCAACCCTACAGGTGCTGCTCATTAGCAATCGCACCACCAGCCTCGAGACTCTCTCACACATCCCTCGGCCGTCCTGCTCACCACAATCGGATTCTAAAACCCAGAAATATTTGTATCGGTATCGGACTTCAAAATCCTTAATCGGTCGGGCTCTACTCCTAATACTCACAAACTGGATTAAAAGAAACAGAAACAGAACAACCAAACATATAGCAACGACAACAGACGCTCGTAACTAATTAACAATACTGGGATTAAATCACAGAAACACGTGGGCAAACTGGGTCTCGCAGACAACCATAACATGAACGCAAGCTCTAAACCTGACAGATGTACTGGAAATGCAATTAAACTTTTTCATTTCAGAGCTAATGGAAGAGAGCGATGAGAGTGAAGAACTGAGTGAAGTGGAGGAGGAACATCATGTCAAACCTGAAGACAAACCTTTGAATCGCTTAAAAACTAAAAAGACATTTTTAAAGAAAAGAAGAGCAAAGAAATCTTTCACCTGCGCTCAGTGTGGAACGAGTTTCACAACCAAACAAAGTCTTGAGATTCACATGAGGATCCACACTGGAGAAAAACCTTACAAGTGTTCACACTGTGACAAGAGATTCAGTCAGTCAGAACATCTGAAAACTCACGAGAGGATCCACAGCGAAGAGAAGCCGCACACGTGTGATCAGTGTGGAACGAGTTTCAGATACAAACATTATCTTAAGGTTCACATGAGAGTTCACACGGGAGAAAAGCCATATACATGTGATCAGTGTGGAAAGAGTTTCACAATGAAACAAAGTCTTGATAGTCACATGACAGTTCACACTGGAGAGAAGCCGTTCTCATGCCATCAATGCGGGAAGATATTCGGCCGATCAACACACCTTAAAAGTCACATGATGATCCACACTGGAGAGAAGCCGTTCACATGTGATCAGTGTGGCAAAGCATTTCACAGGGCATCACACCTGAAGTCACACCTGGCAGTTCATACGAAGGAGAAGCCGCATTCATGTTCTGTGTGTGGGAAGAGGTTTTCACTGCTGCAATATTTACTTAGACATCAGAAAAGACACACTGGTGTGAGAGAGTACATGTGCTTTGAGTGTGAGAAGACTTTCACTACAGATCAACATTTAAAACTGCACGAGAGGATCCACACTGGAGAAACAACTTACAAGTGTTCACACTGTGACAAAAGATTCAGTCGATTTGAATATATGAAAATACACGAGAGGATCCACAGTGGAGAAAAACCTTACAAGTGTTCACACTGTGACAAGAGATTCAGTCAGTCATCAAATCTGAAATCGCATGAGAAGATCCACACTGGAGAAAAACCTTACAAGTGTTCACACTGTGACAAGAGATTCAGTCAGTCATCAAATCTGAAAATACATGTGAAGATCCACTCTGGAGAAAAACCTTACAAGTGTTCACACTGTGACGAGAGATTCAGTGATTCAAGACCTTTGAAAACGCATGAGAGGATCCACACTGGAGAAAAACTTTACAAGTGTTCACACTGCGACAAGATATTCAGCCGATCAGAACATTTGAAAACGCATGAGAGGATCCACAGTGGAGAAAAACCTTACAAGTGTTCACACTGTGACAAGAGATTCAGACAGTCATCAAATCTGAAAACACATGAGAAGATCCACTCTGGAGAAAAACCTTACAAGTGTTCACACTGCGACAAGAGATTCAGTCGATCATCATATTTGAAAACACATGAGAAGATCCACACTGGAGAAAAACCTTACAAGTGTTCACACTGTGACGAGAGATTCAGTGATTCAAGACCTCTGAAAACACATGAGAGGATCCACACTGGAGAAAAACCTTACAAGTGTTCACACTGTGACAAGAGATTCAGTCAGTCATCAAATCTGAAATCGCATGAGAGGATCCACAGTGGAGAGAAACCGCACACGTGGGATCAATGCGGGAAGAGTTTCTCTATTAAAAGTCAGCTGAAGCTACACATGAAGATCCATGCCGTGCAGAAACCAAATCACCACAGTCTGAGATCACGGTAAGTAGTTCATCTTTAACTGCTGAGAAACAAAATCTCTTCTGTGTAAGTCAGTCAAATCTCTCCTCCTCACCTATAGTTGGCGCTGTTTCACATTGGCTGATGATGAATCATCCAGGTTGTGAATGAGTCCGACACCTGATGTGATTGTAAAGCGCTTGGTGTGTACGGTAGTAAATAGTAGTGCTATATAAATGCCTTATTCATACATAAGTTTCTTAATTGCAAAGGTGAGCAATGGACGTTTTGATGTTTGAATGATTTCTATTAAAGGAGAACTCCGACGCAAAATGAACCTTTGATCTAATCAAACATCGGTACCTAGTCAATCGTTCTCTGAGGTTTGTTTTCATGATAATCGAATGTAAAGATTTTTATCTCTAAAAACTGTTTAGCGTATAACACTAGTAATAGGGGCATATAATAAGTAAAAAGAAACCACTAGTTTATAACTAACAAGGCTCAAAATAGCCCCACACTAACACAGTAACATAATGAGGGTCCCTACACGCAAAACGAAGCATTGAGAACTTTGTAAGTGTTCAGACCGTTTAATAAGAAGATACTTTAAAAAGACAGTTCACTTCGGGTATACACGGCAGGAGCCGTCTTTGGAAAACAGTCTCGACAAGTCGATCCCCGAACGACGTGCCAAGTGAGCTGAACTTTATGAAGTTTGGCGAACTTCTGAACTGTGTGAACAGCGTTCTCAATGCTTCGGTTTGCATGTAGGGACCCTCAATATGTTACTGTGTTAGTGTGGGGCTATTTTGAGCCTTTTTAGTAGTATTAACTAGTGAATTCTTTTTACTTATTATATGCCCCCATTCTCAGAGAACGGTCCACAAGGTACCAATGTTTTACATTTAAATTTAGTCATTTGGTAGACGCTTTTAGGCCCTGTCCACACGGACACGGGTATTTTTATAACCGGAGTTTTTCCCTCCTGCGTTTAAAAAAACCTCCGTCCACATGAAAACGCAAAAACAAGACATCAAGCGCTGTCAAGAGCATCACCATCAGGCAGCGATATAAACCTAACCGTAAAGCCACGTTAGCCAATCAGAAGCCGTCAGCGGTGCAAAAACTCCGGTTTCACTGTCTACACGACAACACTGCAACCGGTGTTTCAGAAAATACTCACCCTGGCAGGGGTTTTCAAAAATGTTCGGTTTCGGTGTCCTGATACTGCGTTTCCGTGTGGACGAACGGCCGAACCGCGTAAAAAAAGTCACGGTTATAAAAATACCCGTGTCCGTGTGGACATGGCCTTATACAAAGCGACTCATATCTGAGGACTAAATCAAACAAGTCATTGTGGAAAGGCAATAACAACACAAGAAGTGCTCAAAATACAAAGTTCAAACATTGGTCAGAGTAGGGGCTTGATCAGGGCTTACTCAGGGCCAATGGCCAGGATTTCTGGCCCGTTGAATACCTTGGGCCAGAGGGGGCCAACTCGGGCTAGAGGCGTGCTCAAAGTTAAAGGCGGAGTTTCTCGGTGTTATGGAACGTTATGATCTGAAGCAAGATGCACATTTCGCTGCTCGAAATGGAGAATCGCCTGTACTGATCTGTCAACACATTCTCACCCCAAGCCGTCACCTTTGACCATACTTCAATATTTGACGTATTTAGGCGCCCTTGTTAGGTGACGCCTTGGGGGTGAGAATGGACTGGATCTGTCGAAGATACCACAGCTCTTCTGAGCATTTGGGCAGAAGAAAGGGTACGACGTCAATTTGACGGCGTGTGAAGAAACGAGGATATTACAAAATACATTGATGCCGAACTTTCTAAGGTAAACATTCAGCGAGCAACGCTTCAAGTTCAGGAAAAAAATAAAAAAGTTGTGGGCGCAGTATTGAACAAGGCAATTAACACAATGGACAAAGCGGAGTTCAGAGAAGGATTTTTCCATGGTTCGACTTGATGGACGGTGTGCTGGGTGCAATAGTGACGATCAGGACACTATTACAGCCACGGCCGGTGAGTTAATATACATGCTATCTTCTTAAAAAATAAATTAATTCATAATACCCGCTGAAATGGGTTGGGTTGTATGACGTTTGCTCCAGAAAGGGGTGTTAGGGGCGGGGTTTAGGGCAGCGCTGTGGGGCTACTGGCCCGGCAGTGGAAACGCAAGCCCGGTGCTTGAGGTCCGAGGCCACTAGCTCGGCTTGGCTCCCGGCAGTGGAAATGCGGCTATTAATCGGTCGTAGGCTTCTGGTAGGGATGTAGACTCGTAGGAGCGAGTGAAAGTAAGAGGGAGCTGAGCCAGTGGTCAATCTGTAAGCATGTGTCAATGCCTTGAACTTGACGCGAGCAGCGAGTGGCTACCAGTGCAGAGAGATGAACAGAGGAGCGACGTGGGCCATTTTGGGCTTGTTGAAGATAGGATGAGCTGCAGCATTTTGGATCATCTGTGGAGGTTTAGTTGCACATGATGGAAGTCCAGCCAGAAGAGCATTGCCGTAATCAAGCCTAGAAATAACCGGGGCCTGGACAAGAAGCTGTGTCACCTGCTCAGTTAGGAAAGGCCTGATCTTCCTGATGTTGTGCATTGCAAACCTGCATGATTGAGCTGTCTTTGTAATTTGGTCTGAGAAGGTCAGGTGGTCATCAAAGATTACACCAAGATTGCTGACTGACCTTGAAGGGGTGATTGAAGAAGAATCTAGCTGGATAGTGAAGTCGTGCTGAAGTGACGGATTGGCAGGGAGGACGAGAAGCTCAGTCTTAGCAAGGTTGAGTTGCAGGTGATGTTCCTTCATCCATGCCGTGATGTCCGCCAGCTACTGTGGGATCATCTGATTGAAATGAAGGTAGATCTGGGTGTCATCAGCATAGTAATGGTAAGAGAAACCATGTGCCTGTATGATGGGTCCCAGAGATAAATGGAGTAGAGGAGCGGTCCAAGCACTGAACCCTGGGGAACTCCTGTGGTCAGTTGATGTGCTTTGGATACCTCGCCTCTCCAAGCGATCCTGAAGGACCTACCTGTGAGATAGGACTCAAACCAGTGGAGGGAAGTTCCTGTGATGCCGAGTGATGAGAGGGTGGACAGAAGGATCTGATGATTCACCGTGTCGAAGGCAGCAGACAAGTCCAGAAGAATGAGTACTGATGATTTGGAAGCAGCTTTTGCGATCCAAACCATCTTTTGTTTTATTAGACCAAAGGTTCATTTTGCGCCGGAGTTCTCCTTTAAAGGAGAACTCCGGCGAACAATAAACCTTTGTTCTAATAAAACATCGGAACCTCGTCAATCGTTCCCCGAGGACTGTTTTCATGATAATCGAATGTAAAGAGTTTTATCTCTAAAAACTGTTTAGCGTATAATGCTAGTACTGGGGGCACTGACCAACTGAAACGAAATCGCTAGTTTATACCACTAACAAGGCTTAAAATAGCCCCGCATTAACGCAGGAACATAACAAGGCTCCATACATGCAAAACGAAGCATTGACAACTTTGTAAGTGTACAGACCGTTTAATAAGAACATAAGTTATAAAGACCGTTTACTTCGTGTATACATACAGAAGCCATCTTAGGAAATAGTCTCGATAAGTCGATCCCCGAACGTCGTGATGAGTGAGCTGAACTGTATGAAGTTCAACGAACTTCTGAACTGTATGAACGACGTTCGGGGATCGACTTATCGAGACTATTTCCTAAGATGGCTTCTGTATGTATACACGAAGTAAACGGTCTTTATAACTTATGTTCTTATTAAACGGTCTGTACACTTACAAAGTTGTCAATGCTTCGTTTTGCATGTATGGAGTCTTGTTATGTTACTGCGTTAATGCGGGGCTATTTTGAGCCTTGTTAGTGGTATAAACTAGCGATTTCATTTTAGTTGGTCAATGCCCCCAGTACTAGCATTATAAGCTAAACAGTGTTTAGAGATAAAACTCTTTACATTCGATTATCATGAAAACAATCCTCAGAGAACGATTAACGAGGTACCGATGTTTTATTAGACCAAAGGTTCATTGTTCGCCGGAGTTCTCCTTTAACTCGTCTTCAACCCAACATGAACGTGATTGCTTACAAATTACATGTCAAGCATGCGCCATCTTAACCTGACTCCGCCAGATGGATTTGCTCCGCATATCCATCTGGAAACCTTCCGTTGAAGTAGTTTTGGTAAGGGGCGAAAATACGGGTTAGCTGATTGGCCTATGTTGGTGATAGACGGGCCAAATCAGCCAATCAGATCAAGGAAGCATATGACGTATCGTAACTCTTGCCGAAACCAGTCGGGAGAAGAGCAAAAACATCTTTTCCTCTGAGAAAAGCCTCCAGAGCAGTGTTTTGCTCTTCTTTCAGTGAAGAAAGACTCTGTAATTCCGATAAAACTTGCTCGATAGCCACGCTGATGCTAGTTTCATCCGCTGAAGCCGTCATGTCCTTTAGACTGAACTGTCGCGCTTCTCGTTGCGTCACACCTCAACCCGCCTCAAAGCCAACGCTGATTGGACGTTCGTTTGGTGAACTGCTCACAAATTTTCTTTAACGGAGAGTGTCCAGACTGATCTGCGAGTGAAACCTTGAAAGCTCGCGAGATCAGGATGGTCTCGCGAGGCTAGCGCCATCTAGAGTTTCATGACCAAACTAGTGATTTATAACACAAATCATCTTCATGAAATTGAAATAGATCATAAACGTGCACAGCAGTTTTTGACCAGATATGATTGGATTAAAATGACTTTTGAGCTCATATGTGATCTTGATTGTGGGCTTCAATTTTAATTTCACATTTGTCTCTCATTTGAAATCTCACTTGATTTAATGTTTCTTTCAGACCTGATGGACGTGAACAAGAAAGGAAAGTATGAATCCACTAAATCTGTCTCCTGCCCTCAGTGTAAAAACACTTTACGTGAAAATCAAGTCTGAAGATTCACATAAGAGTTCACTGTGATCTGTGTTTCAATGCAGGAAGGCATTTACTACGGATGACGGAAAGAGATAAACTGAAAGAGCACCAGAAAGTTCACCTTTAAAAACCTCTGCAGGCAAAGTTCAGAAGCTGAAGAAGAGGCCGCAAGACTTTTAATAGACACATGAAAAATTTTAACTTTTTCTTCATTGTTTTTCATTAGACCATCTAGTTTCACTTCTACTCTACTCTTTCATGTATCTTTAAAACTGGACTCTTCTTCTCTTGAGGTGCTTTGGCTCTCATAAGTCAGTAAAGAGAGATATCTGTCTAATTCGCTTGAATTTTTCTTAATGTTTGTATTTGCTTCGTGTGATTATTGATTAAACTCTTTACTCATTGTATCAACCTTTCATTGTTATTGTCCCTTTTTTAATTTTCTGCTGATTCTGCTTGAATCAATAGCAATTTCTTCATTTTAGTTCTGAAATTCATGAAGTATCCTGATATGATTGATTTTTGAGCTTTCCGTGTTTTAAATGGAGAGTTCAAAAATGTGTGTGGGGGGTAAATGAAGCATAAATTGCTGTGACGTCCCAATCGGTCTACTCTATGGCTTTGCCTAAAGCCCGGAACACACCAAGCCGAAGCCGACGCCGACGAACTAGCGCTGATGAAAGCCGACTGTGTTGTCGCCTCTCATCTGCTCTCGTCGAGGTAAAAAGCTGCACTTGAACACACCGAGAGAACTACAGCCGACTGTCAGCTATACTGTGCATTCTGTGCCTGTGTGTAATGAGCCAACTGTCTATTTCTGCAGATATATTAGTCTATATATTCGTCATTCAAAAAGGAAAACCGACGCTGCCGGCTGCAGATACACATGACGTAAACAAAGCAGCGCATACTTACCTTTTTGAATATGCTAAACACTTTCTTTATTCCACTCCGCTCATGTTGATATTGAAATATTCGCCAAGGGATACTCAGGAGGAATCGAATAAAAGCTTTTTTATATACTTTGGAATACTTGATCACTCGAGCGTGATTATGTTGTTGAAGTTTGGTTATTTAAAAAATTCATAATGAATAATAATAAAGATAGGCTACACTGTTGACATATGTGACGTGTGGTAAATATAAACTTCAAAAGTACAGGATAAGTTAAAATGATTGTGTCCGATGTGAAGGGGGAGGAGATGGGTGTCTCATGTTTAGCCAATAAAACACCTCCGCATAGGATGCTCCTGTGTATCCTCGCTTATGACTCCTCAAGAAGCCTCCTCGACTCCTCGCGGTGACATTGTAGAACTGAGATGTCCTTCAAGATGGCTGAGCTCGATCATTTTCCGGGACATAGAAGGGAGGACGGAGGAGCGAGGAGACGAGGAGGGATATTGAGAAGCAAGCACCCATTGTACTTACAAACTGATCCACATTTTGCTGAAATCCTTCCAGAACTAAGAGGTTGTCTGTGACTGCTTTTCAAAATTAAAGACCGAAATGTGATAAATCCCCTAAAAAATCTAAATGATTTCAGTCCTGCAGTTATACCATAGGGGGCGCTACGACACATCTTCTGAAAGAGTCCAGAATCCCCTGATCGAAAGGCACTTGAAGAAGTCAATGAAGCTGAAACAAGATAGCATGTAAGCAGATGCATGTGTAGCAAGATGGTATATAGAAACCCATTTAGAAGTGTATTTATACAGTAAATTACTGGCAACAGTGTTGTAAAAATGCACTAAAACTAATAAGTTGTATTTCTTTAGTTAACTTGAGTTTTAGTGCATTTTTACAGTAAATTACTGGCAACAGTGTTGCCAGTATTTTACTGTAAAAAACTGGTAAGATCTAACAGTGTAACATGTTCCATCCGATATATGGTTTGAGGTTTCTTGAATTTGCGCTCCATGCTTTCAACGATGATGCTGACATGACGTTGGATAATTGACCTGTGTTGGCAGGACCCGCCCTGCTCTACACGTCTGATAGACTTGTAACGTTAGTTAGAGCTGCATTCCTCTCATACGGTATGATAGGTAAAGTTAGGTGAAATCCATTGACTCGAATATATTTCAAGTTCACATTTTTTTTTCCAGACAACTCTGCGACAGCATGACTTTCTATTTGCAATAAATTTAAATTTAATGGTTAAATAAAAAATTACAATTTTTTAAAAAAAAATTAATGGTTAATGGTTGAATTTAATTGGTTTCAATTAACTTTGCATTTTTTATTTATCATTTAAATTTAAGGTAATATTTTTTACTTCAGTGATGTTGGAGGTCTTGTGGTTTTCATTGTGCAGAAGAGTGACGATTGTGGTTTTGATGTTTTTTGGCTTTACTAACACTATGGCGCTTTATGAAATGAGCAGTAGCTGTTAAAACCTGTGAAATGATGAGTCTTCATCACTTGACATTCAATCAAAAACTATTTTTTTTAAATAAGCTTGTGAAATATATACAAGACTTTGACACGTCTTTATCAGAGATAAACTTGTCCTGCATGAAACCACAGGTCTTCACAAGGGTTGCATTATCAGATGGCTCTGTGTTTCATGATCATTTATCTCTATAGTGCATGAAACCACAGGCCACAAGTGACAATCAGGTGATCTAAAGTGTTTAGATGACCTAGATGCATCACACACACACATTATCAGCAGTAAGAAAAGGCACCTTTCCTCATGTGTTTGTTTGAAGAGTTGTTGTTTTCTGACTGCCAATGACTTTTCTGATATAATCTCATAGTTGCTCCTGAAAAACAATGAAAAGAAACCTGACAAAAGGAGACAACAACATTTTCAGGTGAGTTTAGGGTTAAAGAGATACTCCACCGTTTTTTCATATCAAACTATGTTATTCCCTTAACTAAGGCGAGTTGATACACACCATGACACTTTAATGTGCAATATGCTAAAACCTGTGAAATGACGAGTCTCTGAAGTGTTCATCACTTTACATTCAGTCCAAATTAACGTTTCATAAAAAGTAAATAAGTGAAAAATGTAATTTCTTTCAAAATTTGTTGGGTGTTTGTTTGATTTGACTTAATCTATTCTTCTTATATACTTGAAAAAAAGTGAAATGTATGCAAGATTATGACTCATCTTAAGCAGAGAGAAAGCTTAGAGTTTGCACGAGACCACAGGTCTTCAAAAGTGTTGCATTATCAGATGAGCCTGATGCTTCATGATTCATTTATCTCCCCGTGACTCAAATATATTTCTGAAAGTGAAAAATGGACTTTGTCGTCCCACCACAACCCTAAAGTAGAAGTTTCGAAAATGGTCCTTGTGACTAATAAAACATTTCTTGAAGCCTAGCTGAAAAGTGCTGATTCCATGAGAGGTGTTTATAATTAAAATAAATCAAAGTAATAAGACAGGGCCAAACTGTGAATCATAATTCATTAATATTATTATTATTATTCATTGCATTTCAAATTCTGTTATGATGATCAATAGGGGGTCTTTTATTTGATCAGTTTGACTCTTGGTTACTCTTTATGTGAGTTTGTTGTCTTTGCAACAGTGTTTATTAAAACGCGTAATTTTGTTGCAAAGAAAGCAAGAAACAAAGATGATCAAGGGCCTGTACCATGATAATAGTTGAATAAACTCAGGGTTACAGGATTAGTTTTGAGTTGACAAAACCAAACCAATCCAACCAGGCTTTGTTGGTACCATGATGCTGATCAAAATGATTTTTTTGGTGAAGTAACTACTAGTGAAAAAACCCCCAATGTAATTTACTTGAAAAAGTTAGTTCAGGAAAGAATTTAAAAAACTATTCCATATCAGTACTTAATTCAAGCGAGTAGAAATGAAAGTGTAAATATCAACTCAAAAAAAATAAGTAAAATTTACTCAACTTTTCAGATACTGGGGTTCCCATCATGCACCGGACCTTGAATAATTATTGAGGCTCATTTTTCACTGGTTTCCAGCTGTATTTACACTGTTATATCATTGATTTTTTTTGTTGTCAGTATTAGTAACTTGCCATTTTGTGACATTTCAAGTAAATTTTTTGCTCAAAATGACACATTCAAACACAAAAACGACCCATCAAATGTTACCGCCATTGTGTATTGTCTACCAAGTATTGGGATTTTCAACCCGGTCTCATCCCAAGACGTCATATAACTGACGTTTTGGGACGTCTTTTGACCATACGTCAATATTCGCCCCCTTAAACGTCGGTAGATGAGGTTATGGGATCCTAACTCTACCCCAGACCTAAACCTAACCCTAATCTAACCCGTCACCTAACTGACGTTAAAGACAGTCAGTTACGTCTTAAATTAGCATTATTAGCAAAGTCTGTTCTGACTTTTTTGCATCTTGCATCAAAATCCTGTCCATTCATTGTATGCATTTAGTGTTTAGGCTGAAATAAAAAGAGTTTTACACACAGGTTTGTGGCTTTTAATTTATTTGTATTAATTAACCACTAGTAAACTTTTTTTTTAATAAATATAGGATTTGTATTACATCTATATTCATTATAGTCAAAGAATATAATCGAGACTCAAATCAGGAATCGAGAATCAAAATCGGAAATCGAATCGAGAATCAAAATTGAATCGATCTGAGAGCTTTTGAATCGAAATCGAATCGAAATTGAACACGAAATTGAAATCGACACCCAGCCCTAAATTATTGTCCCCGTCCCAAACAATTTCAAAATCAAACCTACGCCTCTGCCGCGAAACCATACAAAACAACAATGGCCCGAATGGATGCAGTGTTTCTGAGAATACACTTTAGGACCAGTGGTGGAGGAAGTACTGAATCTCAGTAGTACTTAAGTAAAAGTACAAATAACCAGATAAATATTTACTTTAGTAAAAGTAGAATTAACACAATGACAACCATACTTAAGTAAAAAATACCTGATTTTAAATGTACTTTAAGTATTAAAAGTAAAAGTACTTGCATAACAATTGATTTTCTTAATGACTATTTTCTAATAATTAATAAAACATTTAATTCTAACTCATTCAACCTAATACTCCTATAATGATGTTCAATAATCATGGGGGGAAAAAAATTTGCAACCATTTCTGAAACTTGCAATTAGGCTATATACACATCATGCTTATCCTACTATATGTTAATAACTAGGCTATGTTTGGTAGTAAACGCGATTAATTTATGGTGTAATTCTGAACCTCTTGGCTTGCCATAATCCTAACCAAACATGTATTACACACGGTGTGTTTCCTATCCACGTAAAAACAAATTTTCGCATATAAGTTGCACGATAAACACACTGCATGCGAGACGCATTTAGTCGATGTATCCATGGCAACCAAACGTCACTGACGAGACAAACGTGCAACGAACGGACGGTCAGATTACGATTTGAGGGGAAAAACTGATCAGAAAATGCAATGAAAAAGAAACAGAAGTTGTAGAAATATAGTGGAGTAGAAAGTATAATAATTGCTGCTAAATGTAACGAAGTAAAAGTAAAAAGTATGCACTATTTATTCTACTCAAGTAAAGTAAAGATACGTGAAAAATGTACTTAAGTAAAGTAACAAAGTATTTGTACGTCGTTACATTCCACCACTGTTTAGGACAATATAACGTTAACTAGTTTTCCGTCCATTGAGTATAAGGATAAATTAATACCAAATACATTTCCACATATACAAATAAAGTAAAATAAAAGGTATAACAGCATCTTGCAACGATTTTCCTCCTCCGTTTCCCTCAAATAAACAAGGAGTAAGCACCTTTGGGGACAGAAATTATTACAAATATACGCATAAGCCCCGTAAGGTCCGCCATGCTGGTTTGTTTACATCTAGCCACCACAATTCCTTGCGCTCATGTAGTACTAGTTTAGCATGACTGGTCTGGAATGCAAAAAAGTCGTGAGTCGTGGTTTGAAGTTGTGCGGGTTTGAAACCTACCTGGAACGCAGCATAATCATTTGGTCTGAAAACTTTGTGTGGGAGTCATGTCAAGACTGTGAGCCAGGCCTTCTCGTCCAACTTCCGTGCCTGACCTCACATACAGTATGTGCTTCTAGAAGAATGGTAAAAAACAAACACACTCCCACTTCAAACAAGCCTTCCCAGAAGAGTTGAAGCTGTTTTAGCTGCAAATGATGGACACACTCCAAATGAAACCCTACAGATCAGGCATGGGATGTCATTAAAGTTTATATGCATGTAAAGGCCAAAACTTTTGGCAAAATAGTGTAAACCTGATTCATTTGAATAAGTTTATATATGCAAATTGTTCTTGTATGCAATCATACGAGTTGATTAATACACATCTGGTTTAGATTTCTAGATTGTAGATTTTCATCAGCGATTTCATGTGAATTCACCATTGCGTAAAGTTATCACGAATTCTCAAGAAATCAGATTGAAAATTTCTTCTCAGAACAATCAGAACCCAAAGTGTGAAACCACACGAGAGACAGCAATTATTTCTCAAAACGCACACACATTATCGGCGCTATAAGTAAGGCACCTTCTTCGTCGGTTATTCTGAAGAGTCGCTGTCATCAGTGAACGAGTTACATTTCTGATCTTCTCTTCTTGTCGTTGCTCAAGACAAATCTCAAAAAGAGGCGACGGTATTTTCAGGTAAGGTATCAGAGAGAAGGTTTATATGATTATTTCAAAACAGTTCAAACTGCTAATCAGAAAAATCAGTTAAATCTGTTTAATCGTGCGCATATTATCATTTGTGAAATGCTGTTGTGTTTCTGGTTCTTGACTAGATCTACTAGGTCATCGAAGGGATTTGACTGGATCAAGATGCTGCTCATCATTGAAGCTCTTCTTCTCATTTTAGCTGCTCTTGGACAAGCTTGTGTTCTAGTACGAGTAATAAATATATTATTATTATTATTATTATTATTATTATTATTATTAATATTACAGACATGAATACTGATATGATTCGTGTTTCTGCAGGATCACCGCGCTGCTGCTGGACAGATAATTCCATTGGATATGGCACTGGATTCTGTTGATGACCATTATTCCGGTTGTAAAGAGAAAATGGCAAACCTGGTGAAGACAAAATATCTGAAGAGGGAAATCTACAACTTAGCGAAATTTAAAGCTAGTTGGACAAAAGGTGAAAAGCTGTTCAAGTCCCCAAAAGGTCATTTAACCCCTTAACTGTCACCATCCCAGTACCGGGACGCCTAACTTTACTTCACTATATTTCTATTAAATCTTAATCTAATTATGACAAATTATATATTGTTGGAAAGGTCTAAGACTTCTAAATAAATATTCTACACCTGTTTTGTGTGACAAATTATGTAGGAAGAGTAATTGATGAATTTATGACGAGTGCACCTCAAAAAAATCTGCATCATAACAGGTCTGACCTTTGTCACACGCACCCACTTTTAATCATTGAAACTTCTGTTTTTATGCTAAAAGTTCATAATAAAACATAATCTAGTATTTTTCAATAAAAATACAAATATATAATATAATATTATCCTCTAAAAATTATAATATATTATCCTCTAAAATATAATTTTTTTATCGCCTTTTTTATTATATCACATATTTTAGTAGTTATCATAAATTAGGTGTCATTTGAAAGCTTATAAACTCAGAATTCATCGTGTGAAAACTGTTTTATAATTGGACGTTGCGTTACCATAGAAACGGTACTTATTTTATCAGGCTCCTCCCCTTTTGGGCGTCATTATACTTCATAATTTATGATCAAAACCTTTTCTAATCTTGACAAAACACATATTGTCAGAAAGGTCTGAGTCTCAAAGTTCTAAATGTTGTGACAAAATTGATATTTGGACTGAAATTTATTAATTTGTTAAGGCAGAACGTATACAACTAAATTCAATGGAATTCAATGGCACCCGATGGCTATTTTTGGTACTACGCCAACACAAAATCTCATGGGAACTTCATTTTTTGTGATATCAACTTCAAATTTGGAATATAACTTGGTTAGATTTATGGCTTTGGTTTTATAGTAATTTTAGAGTAAAAAATATTTTGTAAAATATATATTTTATATAAAATAAAAATATATAATACAGCATATTTGATTTACTGTGACTTTAAACTTCCGTAACTTTTTCATACTTTCTTTTTTTAAAGTGTTTGCACTTCAGCAATAATCTGCTCAGTGTTTTCTTTAAAACAAGACCAAACTTGGGTATATATTCCAAAGCATACTTGAATTACAACCATTTAAGTGTGAATAGTGCATTTTAACCCCCATTCTCAAAAAGGTGGGTGACAGTTAAAGGGTTAAAAAGGAATCATTTAATCGCCATTTATGTGTACAGTGATACTAAGGTATATCAAGATTTTAATTCTGACACTCGTCACGGTAAAAAACTGTACAAACACAAGACATTCAAATGGTATTCACTTCACTTTCTGTTAACAGAGGCGATACAGATTCTGAGGACAACACACCAAAAATGCTATACTACTTATCGTGGTACTAAAGTTGAATTTAATAAGAACGTTAAGGGAAAGGAGGTTCGCTTCGGCTCATTTACATCCTCCTCTCTTGATTATAAAGTAGCACAAGGTTTCGGAACTAAATCTTGTTTTCAAATCAAAACTTGTCAAGGTGCTGATGTCACAAACTATTCTAAGTTTCCTAATGAGAGAGAGGTGCTGATTCCTCCATATGAGAAGTTTAAAGTCACTGCTGTCAAGACAAAAAAATCCTATCCAAAACTTTGGTGTGACACTGTGTTCACTTTGGAAAGCACTGGGAGAGTAAGTTACCAGAACTGTGCTCTATTCAAGAAACGATACCAGGACTAATTATATTCACTGAAGAGCAACAGTGCTCAGAATCAGTTCCAAACAAGTCCTTCCTCTAATTTTAGCTTGATAATCTTTATCAGCTGACAATTTTTGTACACTTAAAATCGTTCTGAAATAAAACATCTATATTGGCCTTAAAATGGTTTATCTATTCATTTCTTCATGTACACTTACATGTGTTTGCATCACAATTTTAATTAGATTGAAAATACACCCTCGGTAGCATCTGAACGTTGTTTTTGGGGAAAGGGTAACTATTCTTAAATTGGTGTTGGCATTAAAAATAATAAAGAAAAGTGGGTAACGCTTCCTTTTACAGTCCAGTTACCCATGCAAATACTATGTACTTATTTTGTACTATGTACTAACTACAATTACTGGGTAATAACTAGTACTAACCCCGAACCTACCCCTGTTTCATGTACTTACCTTATATTAGCAGTACTTTCTAGGTAAGTACATATATATATATATATATATATATATATATAAAGAGTTTAGATGCAAAAGCCTCAAAGTGACATTTGAAATTTTCTTCTAAAATGACGATTTTTATCAAGCTTGTTCAGTAATTTCACTTAAATGACAATTAATAGGTAATATTCATTGCCATTTAAGTGAAATTACTGAACTTAAATATACAAGCTTGATAAAAATGATCATTTTAGAAGAAAATTTCAAATGGCACTTAGAGGCTTTTGCATCTGAACTCTTCATATATATACAGTGGTATGAATAAGTTTGGGCACCCATGCTAAAGTTGCCTAAAAAGAGGAATAAAAAATCATCTTTTGGATATTGATCTTAATGCCTTAATTAGAAAAATGAGGAAAACTCCAACCTTTAAGGACACCAATTTTCTTTGTGAATGAATAATGTATCATAAATAAATTAATGTTTTTCCTTAAAATACAGGGTGCAAAAGTCAGGGCACCCCTATGTTAAATTCCCATAGAGTCAGGCAGATTTTTATTTTTAAAAGCCAGTTATTTCATGGATCCAGGATCATATGCATCCTGATAAAGTTCCCTTGGCCTTTGGAATTAAAATATCCCCACATCATCACACACCATTCACCATGCCTTGAGATTGGCATGGGGTAGTTTCCATAAGATCATCTTTCAATGCAAATCAAACCAGCTATTAGGCTAACTGAAGTAAAACCATGCCAATCTCTAGGTGTGGTGAATGGTGTGTGATGATGTGGGGATATTTTAATTCCAAAGGCCAAGGGAACTTTATCAGGATGCATATTATCCTGGATCCATGAAATAACTGGCTTTTAAAAATAAAAATCTGCCTGACTCTATGGGAATTTAACATAGGGGTGCCCTGACTTATGCACCCTGTATTTTAAGGAAAAACATTTATTTATTTATGATACATTATTCATTCACAAAGAAAATTGGTGTCCTTAAAGGTTGGAGTTTTCCTCATTTTTCTAATTAAGGCATTAAGATCAATATCCTAAAGATGATTTTTTATTCCTCTTTTTAGGCAACTTTAGCATGGGTGTCAAAACTTATTCATACCACTGTATATATATATATATTGCATATACTAGTTATAATGCCTGGAATGTATTACCTAGTTGTTGTTGTGGCAAAAATCCTTTCAAACATCATCACTGCGTAAGAGACACTCAGAGTCAAATTAATAAAAAAATAAGTATTTTATCCTTGCAAGAATAAGGTTCAGTCTGACACAGAAGTAAGGCTGTACATGAGAGTGACACACACAATGCCCCCGCGGACAACTTTTATACTAATTTCAAGGTTCTTCCTTATAAGTTGACTCCAGATAAGGACTTCTCTGCAGTTTTAGCTTCTACACAAGGGCAGAGCTCGCTGAAATAACATGGCCTATTCTGGACTTTGCCTAAGGTCAGAGGTCCTGTTCCTTCTGTTCGTGTGGGTCATTCTCATGCACATACACACAGTTTACTCCTGACCAAGATCAGACCCTCAGTCACTCCATAATAAGAAAATAGGTTATAGATTAGCAAGAAAAACAAAATTCAATTCAAACATAATTAATAAAAGTAGAAGAAAATCCCTCATTTCCAACCCTGTCTTTGTACGCCACCTCGTAACATGGATGAGCGCTTTTTGTAACCTTCACTGTCTTTTACAGTAAAATGCTGGCAACAGGCCAAATTCAGACACTATCATACCATTATCCATTAAAACAGTAACATACCGTAGAAAACAAAACTAGCCTACAGGAATATACTGTGAATTAACAGCTCTCAAAGTCGACACTCAGAGACTGTGTTCATAATCACACTCTATACCCTCATTCACTATTCCCTACATTAGTTCACTAATATAGTCCACTTGAATGAAATGTGAGTGAATTGAGACACTGATGAACACCTGATGAGCAGAATCACTAAAAGAGCGTTGTTTACATCTTGTGAAATAAAACATTGATAATGAAAGGCTACTAATAAATAGGTGAATCTGGACTAAGCGGAGTCAGAATTGCGAGATATAAAGTCAGAATTGCGAGATATAAAGTCAGAATTGCGAGATATAAAGTCAGAATTGCGAGATATAAAGTCAGAATTGCGTGATATAAAGTCAGAATTGTGAGATATAAAGTCAGAATTGCGTGATATAAAGTCAGAATTGCGAGATATAAAGTCAGAATTGCGAGATATAAAGTCAGAATTGCGAGATATAAAGTCAGAATTGCGAGATATAAAGTCAGAATTGCGTGATATAAAGTCAGAATTGCGAGATATAAAGTCAGAATTGCGAGATATAAAGTCAGAATTGCGTGATATAAAGTCAGGATTGCGTGATATAAAGTCAGAATTGTGAGATATAAAGTCAGAATTGCGTGATATAAAGTCAGAATTGCGAGATATAAAGTCAGAATTGCGAGATATAAAGTCAGAATTGCGTGATATAAAGTCAGAATTGTGAGATATAAAGTCAGGATTGCGAGATATAAAGTCAGAATTGCGAGATATAAAGTCAGAATTGCGAGATATAGTCAGAATTGCGAGATATAAAGTCAGAATTGCGAGATATAGTCAGAATTGCGAGATATAAAGTCAGAATTGCGAGATATAAAGTCAGAATTGCGAGATATAAAGTCAGAATTGCGAGATATAAAGTCAGAATTGTGAGATATAAAGTCAGAATTGTGAGATATAAAGTCAGAATTGCGAGATATAAAGTCAGAATAGGCTCTATGCACAAACCCTGCTGACGTGTGATCGAACGAATCTCAGTCAGCGTCTTTACTTCCGGAAGCGCGTTCTGCAGGCCAAGTGAATAGGCGGCAAAACTGTAATTAAAATCCGTTTTCTCAGAAACGGAGACAACGATTTTAGAAACGCTCATTCGCTAGTCTTATTTCGTACAA
>CM075863.1:52747821-52818464 GCA_038021265.1 Cyprinella venusta | reverse complement strand
TGATATCGGATGTCAAAGTTTTGACCTGAAAAAAAAAAACATAAGGGGTAACACTGTCGTTTTTGGCTGAAATTTTGACCCCCTCCGATCTTCTTGAAACTCTGGATTCTGACAGAGGGCCACGAGACTTCGACCAGCGCGCAAAAATGGAGGCTCTAGACCCTTCCAGAGCCGAGATATCGGATGTCAAAGTTTTGACCCGAAAAAAAAAACATAAGGGGTAACACTGTCGTTTTTGGCCGAAATTTTGACCCCCTCCGATCTTCTTGAAACTCTGGATTCTGACAGAGGGCCACGAGACTTCGACCAGCGCGCAAAAATGGAGGCTCTAGACCCTTCCAGAGCCGAGATATCGGATGTCAAAGTTTTGACCTGAAAAAAAAAACATAAGGGGTAACACTGTCGTTTTTGGCCCAAATTTTGACCCCCTCCGATCTTCTTGAAACTCTGGATTCTGACAGAGGGCCACGAGACTTCGACCAGCGCGCAAAAATGGAGGCTCTAGACCATTCCAGAGCCGAGATATCGGATGTCAAAGTTTTGACCTGAAAAAAAACATAAGGGGTAACACTGTCGTTTTTGGCCGAAATTTTGACCCCCTCCGATCTTCTTGAAACTCTGGATTCTGACAGAGGGCCACGAGACTTCGACCAGCGCGCAAAAATGGAGGCTCTAGACCCTTCCAGAGCCGAGATATCGGATGTCAAAGTTTTGACCCGAAAAAAAAAACATAAGGGGTAACACTGTCGTTTTTGGCCCAAATTTTGACCCCCTCCGATCTTCTTGAAACTCTGGATTCTGACAGAGGGCCACGAGACTTCGACCAGCGCGCAAAAATGGATGCTCTAGACCATTCCAGAGCCGAGATATCGGATGTCAAAGTTTTGACCCGAAAAAAAAAAACATAAGGGGTAACACTGTCATTTTTGGCCAAAATTTTGACCCCCTCCGATCTTCTTGAAACTCTGGATTCTGACAGAGGGCCACGAGACTTCGACCAGCGCGCAAAAATGGAGGCTCTAGACCCTTCCAGAGCCGAGATATCGGATGTCAAAGTTTTGACCTGAAAAAAAAACATAAGGGGTAACACTGTCGTTTTTGGCCGAAATTTTGACCTCCTCCGATCTTCTTGAAACTCTGGATTCTGAAAGAGGGCCACGAGACTTCGACCAGCGCGCAAAAATGGAGGCTCTAGACCCTTCCAGAGCCGAGATATCGGATGTCAAAGTTTTGACCTGAAAAAAAAAAAAACATAAGGGGTAACACTGTCGTTTTTGGCCGAAATTTTGACCCCCTCCGATCTTCTTGAAACTCTGGATTCTGACAGAGGGCCAAGAGACTTCGACCAGCGCGCAAAAATGGAGGCTCTAGACCCTTCCAGAGCCGAGATATCGGATGTCAAAGTTTTGACCCGAAAAAAAAACATAAGGGGTAACACTGTCGTTTTTGGCCGAAATTTTGACCCCCTCCGATCTTCTTGAAACTCTGGATTCTGACAGAGGGCCACGAGACTTCGACCAGCGCGCAAAAATGGAGGCTCTAGACCCTTCCAGAGCCGAGATATCGGATGTCAAAGTTTTGACCTGAAAAAAAAAACATAAGGGGTAACACTGTCGTTTTTGGCCCAAATTTTGACCCCCTCCGATCTTCTTGAAACTCTGGATTCTGACAGAGGGCCACGAGACTTCGACCAGCGCGCAAAAATGGAGGCTCTAGACCATTCCAGAGCCGAGATATCGGATGTCAAAGTTTTGACCTGAAAAAAAACATAAGGGGTAACACTGTCGTTTTTGGCCGAAATTTTGACCCCCTCCGATCTTCTTGAAACTCTGGATTCTGACAGAGGGCCACGAGACTTCGACCAGCGCGCAAAAATGGAGGCTCTAGACCCTTCCAGAGCCGAGATATCGGATGTCAAAGTTTTGACCCGAAAAAAAAAACATAAGGGGTAACACTGTCGTTTTTGGCCCAAATTTTGACCCCCTCCGATCTTCTTGAAACTCTGGATTCTGACAGAGGGCCACGAGACTTCGACCAGCGCGCAAAAATGGAGGCTCTAGACCATTTCAGAGCCGAGATATCGGATGTCAAAGTTTTGACCCGAAAAAAAAAACATAAGGGGTAACACTGTCATTTTTGGCCAAAATTTTGACCCCCTCCGATCTTCTTGAAACTCTGGATTCTGACAGAGGGCCACGAGACTTCGACCAGCGCGCAAAAATGGAGGCTCTAGACCCTTCCAGAGCCGAGATATCGGATGTCAAAGTTTTGACCTGAAAAAAAAACATAAGGGGTAACACTGTCGTTTTTGGCCCAAATTTTGACCCCCTCCGATCTTCTTGAAACTCTGGATTCTGACAGAGGGCCACGAGACTTCGACCAGCGCGCAAAAATGGAGGCTCTAGACCCTTCCAGAACCGAGATATCGGATGTCAAAGTTTTGACCTGAAAAAAAAAACATAAGGGGTAACACTGTCGTTTTTGGACGAAATTTTGACCCCCTCCGATCTTCTTGAAACTCTGGATTCTGACAGAGGGCCACGAGACTTCGACCAGCGCGCAAAAATGGAGGCTCTAAACCCTTCCAGAGCCGAGATATCGGATGTCAAAGTTTTGACCCGAAAAAAAAAACATAAGGGGTAACACTGTCGTTTTTGGCCGAAATTTTGACCCCCTCCGATCTTCTTGAAACTCTGGATTCTGACAGAGGGCCACGAGACTTCGACCAGCGAGCAAAAATGGAGGCTCTAGACCATTCCAGAGCCGAGATGTCGGATGTCAAAGTTTTGACCTGAAAAAAAAACATAAGGGGTAACACTGTCGTTTTTGGCCGAAATTTTGACCTCCTCCGATCTTCTTGAAACTCTGGATTCTGAAAGAGGGCCACGAGACTTCGACCAGCGCGCAAAAATGGAGGCTCTAGACCCTTCCAGAGCCGAGATATCGGATGTCAAAGTTTTGACCTGAAAAAAAAAACATAAGGGGTAACACTGTCGTTTTTGGCCCAAATTTTGACCCCCTCCGATCTTCTTGAAACTCTGGATTCTGACAGAGGGCCACGAGACTTCGACCAGCGCGCAAAAATGGAGGCTCTAGACCATTCCAGAGCCGAGATATCGGATGTCAAAGTTTTGACCTGAAAAAAAACATAAGGGGTAACACTGTCGTTTTTGGCCGAAATTTTGACCCCCTCCGATCTTCTTGAAACTCTGGATTCTGACAGAGGGCCACGAGACTTCGACCAGCGCGCAAAAATGGAGGCTCTAGACCCTTCCAGAGCCGAGATATCGGATGTCAAAGTTTTGACCCGAAAAAAAAAACATAAGGGGTAACACTGTCGTTTTTGGCCCAAATTTTGACCCCCTCCGATCTTCTTGAAACTCTGGATTCTGACAGAGGGCCACGAGACTTCGACCAGCGCGCAAAAATGGAGGCTCTAGACCATTCCAGAGCCGAGATATCGGATGTCAAAGTTTTGACCCGAAAAAAAAAAACATAAGGGGTAACACTGTCATTTTTGGCCAAAATTTTGACCCCCTCCGATCTTCTTGAAACTCTGGATTCTGACAGAGGGCCACGAGACTTCGACCAGCGCGCAAAAATGGAGGCTCTAGACCCTTCCAGAGCCGAGATATCGGATGTCAAAGTTTTGACCTGAAAAAAAAACATAAGGGGTAACACTGTCGTTTTTGGCCGAAATTTTGACCTCCTCCGATCTTCTTGAAACTCTGGATTCTGAAAGAGGGCCACGAGACTTCGACCAGCGCGCAAAAATGGAGGCTCTAGACCCTTCCAGAGCCGAGATATCGGATGTCAAAGTTTTGACCTGAAAAAAAAAAAAACATAAGGGGTAACACTGTCGTTTTTGGCCGAAATTTTGACCCCCTCCGTTCTTCTTGAAACTCTGGATTCTGACAGAGGGCCAAGAGACTTCGACCAGCGCGCAAAAATGGAGGCTCTAGACCCTTCCAGAGCCGAGATATCGGATGTCAAAGTTTTGACCCGAAAAAAAAACATAAGGGGTAACACTGTCGTTTTTGGCCGAAATTTTGACCCCCTCCGATCTTCTTGAAACTCTGGATTCTGACAGAGGGCCACGAGACTTCGACCAGCGCGCAAAAATGGAGGCTCTAGACCCTTCCAGAGCCGAGATATCGGATGTCAAAGTTTTGACCTGAAAAAAAAAACATAAGGGGTAACACTGTCGTTTTTGGCCCAAATTTTGACCCCCTCCGATCTTCTTGAAACTCTGGATTCTGACAGAGGGCCACGAGACTTCGACCAGCGCGCAAAAATGGAGGCTCTAGACCATTCCAGAGCCGAGATATCGGATGTCAAAGTTTTGACCTGAAAAAAAACATAAGGGGTAACACTGTCGTTTTTGGCCGAAATTTTGACCCCCTCCGATCTTCTTGAAACTCTGGATTCTGACAGAGGGCCACGAGACTTCGACCAGCGCGCAAAAATGGAGGCTCTAGACCCTTCCAGAGCCGAGATATCGGATGTCAAAGTTTTGACCCGAAAAAAAAAACATAAGGGGTAACACTGTCGTTTTTGGCCCAAATTTTGACCCCCTCCGATCTTCTTGAAACTCTGGATTCTGACAGAGGGCCACGAGACTTCGACCAGCGCGCAAAAATGGAGGCTCTAGACCATTCCAGAGCCGAGATATCGGATGTCAAAGTTTTGACCCGAAAAAAAAAACATAAGGGGTAACACTGTCATTTTTGGCCAAAATTTTGACCCCCTCCGATCTTCTTGAAACTCTGGATTCTGACAGAGGGCCACGAGACTTCGACCAGCGCGCAAAAATGGAGGCTCTAGACCCTTCCAGAGCCGAGATATCGGATGTCAAAGTTTTGACCTGAAAAAAAAACATAAGGGGTAACACTGTCGTTTTTGGCCCAAATTTTGACCCCCTCCGATCTTCTTGAAACTCTGGATTCTGACAGAGGGCCACGAGACTTCGACCAGCGCGCAAAAATGGAGGCTCTAGACCCTTCCAGAACCGAGATATCGGATGTCAAAGTTTTGACCTGAAAAAAAAAACATAAGGGGTAACACTGTCGTTTTTGGACGAAATTTTGACCCCCTCCGATCTTCTTGAAACTCTGGATTCTGACAGAGGGCCACGAGACTTCGACCAGCGCGCAAAAATGGAGGCTCTAAACCCTTCCAGAGCCGAGATATCGGATGTCAAAGTTTTGACCCGAAAAAAAAAACATAAGGGGTAACACTGTCGTTTTTGGCCGAAATTTTGACCCCCTCCGATCTTCTTGAAACTCTGGATTCTGACAGAGGGCCACGAGACTTCGACCAGCGAGCAAAAATGGAGGCTCTAGACCATTCCAGAGCCGAGATGTCGGATGTCAAAGTTTTGACCTGAAAAAAAAACATAAGGGGTAACACTGTCGTTTTTGGCCGAAATTTTGACCTCCTCCGATCTTCTTGAAACTCTGGATTCTGAAAGAGGGCCACGAGACTTCGACCAGCGCGCAAAAATGGAGGCTCTAGACCCTTCCAGAGCCGAGATATCGGATGTCAAAGTTTTGACCTGAAAAAAAAAAAACATAAGGGGTAACACTGTCGTTTTTGGCTGAAATTTTGACCCCCTCCGATCTTCTTGAAACTCTGGATTCTGACAGAGGGCCACGAGACTTCGACCGGCGCGCAAAAATGGAGGCTCTAGACCCTTCCAGAGCCGAGATATCGGATGTCAAAGTTTTGACCTGAAAAAAAAACATAAGGGGTAACACTGTCGTTTTTGGATGAAATTTTGACCCCCTCCGATCTTCTTGAAACTCTGGATTCTGACAGAGGGCCACGAGACTTCGACCAGCGAGCAAAAATGGAGGCTCTAGACCATTCCAGAGCCGAGATGTCGGATGTCAAAGTTTTGACCTGAAAAAAAAACATAAGGGGTAACACTGTCGTTTTTGGCCGAAATTTTGACCTCCTCCGATCTTCTTGAAACTCTGGATTCTGAAAGAGGGCCACGAGACTTCGACCAGCGCGCAAAAATGGAGGCTCTAGACCCTTCCAGAGCCGAGATATCGGATGTCAAAGTTTTGACCTGAAAAAAAAACATAAGGGGTAACACTGTCGTTTTTGGCCGAAATTTTGACCCCCTCCGATCTTCTTGAAACTCTGGATTCTGACAGATGGCCACGAGACTTCGACCGGCGCGCAAAAATGGAGGCTCTAGACCCTTCCAGAGCCGAGATATCGGATGTCAAAGTTTTGACCTGAAAAAAAAACATAAGGGGTAACACTGTCGTTTTTGGATGAAATTTTGACCCCCTCCGATCTTCTTGAAACTCTGGATTCTGACAGAGGGCCACGAGACTTCGACCAGCGAGCAAAAATGGAGGCTCTAGACCATTCCAGAGCCGAGATGTCGGATGTCAAAGTTTTGACCTGAAAAAAAAACATAAGGGGTAACACTGTCGTTTTTGGCCGAAATTTTGACCTCCTCCGATCTTCTTGAAACTCTGGATTCTGAAAGAGGGCCACGAGACTTCGACCAGCGCGCAAAAATGGAGGCTCTAGACCCTTCCAGAGCCGAGATATCGGATGTCAAAGTTTTGACCTGAAAAAAAAACATAAGGGGTAACACTGTCGTTTTTGGCCGAAATTTTGACCCCCTCCGATCTTCTTGAAACTCTGGATTCTGACAGATGGCCACGAGACTTCGACCAGCGCGCAAAAATGGAGGCTCTAGACCCTTCCAGAGCCGAGATATCGGATGTCAAAGTTTTGACCTGAAAAAAAAACATAAGGGGTAACACTGTCGTTTTTGGCCGAAATTTTGACCCCCTCCGATCTTCTTGAAACTCTGGATTCTGACAGAGGGCCACGAGACTTCGACCAGCGCGCAAAAATGGAGGCTCTAGACCCTTCCAGAGCCGAGATATCGGATGTCAAAGTTTTGACCTGAAAAAAAAAACATAAGGGGTAACACTGTCGTTTTTGGACGAAATTTTGACCCCCTCCGATCTTCTTGAAACTCTGGATTCTGACAGAGGGCCACGAGACTTCGACCAGCGAGCAAAAATGGAGGCTCTAGACCCTTCCAGAGCCGAGATATCGGATGTCAAAGTTTTGACCTGAAAAAAAAACATAAGGGGTAACACTGTCGTTTTTGGCCGAAATTTTGACCCCCTCCGATCTTCTTGAAACTCTGGATTCTGACAGAGGGCCACGAGACTTCGACCAGCGCGCAAAAATGGAGGCTCTAGACCCTTCCAGAGCCGAGATATCGGACGTCAAATTTTGAACCGAAAAAAAAAACATAAGGGGTAACACTGTTGTTTTTGGCCGAAATTTTGACCCCCTCCGATCTTCTTGAAACTCTGGATTCTGACAGAGGGCCACGAGACTTCGACCAGCGCGCAAAAATGGAGGCTCTAGACCCTTCCAGAGCCGAGCTATCGGACGTCAAAGTTTTGACCTGAAAAAAAAAACATAAGGGGTAACACTGTCGTTTTTGGCCGAAATTTTGACCCCCTCCGATCTTCTTGAAACTCTGGATTCTGAAAGAGGGCCACGAGACTTCGACCAGCGTGCAAAAATGGAGGCTCTAGACCCTTCCAGAGCCGAGATATCGGATGTCAAAGTTTTGAAATGAAAAAAAACATAAGGGGTAACACTGTCGTTTTTGGCTGAAATTTTGACCCCCTCCGATCTTCTTGAAACTCTGGATTCTGACAGAGGGCCACGAGACTTCGACCAGCACGCAAAAATGAAGGCTCTAGACCCTTGCAGAGCCGAGATATCAGACGTCAAAGTTTTGACCCGAAAAAAAAACATAAGGGATAACACTGTCGTTTTTGGCCGAAATTTTGACCCCCTCCGATCTTATTGAATCTCTGGATTCTGACAGAGGGCCACGAGACTTCGACCAGCGCGCAAAAATGGAGGCTCTAGACCCTTCCAGAGCCGAGATATCGGATGTCAAAGTTTTGACCCGAAAAAAAAACATAAGGGGTAACACTGTCGTTTTTGGATGAAATTTTGACCCCCTCCGATCTTCTTGAAACTCTGGATTCTGACAGAGGGCCACGAGACTTCGACCAGCGCGCAAAAATGGAGGCTCTTGACCCTTCCAGAGCCGAGATATCGGATGTCAAAGTTTTGACCTGAAAAAAAAACATAAGGGGTAACACTGTCGTTTTTGGCCGAAATTTTGACCCCCTCCGATCTTCTTGAAACTCTGGATTCTGACAGAGGGCCACGAGACTTCGACCAGCGCGCAAAAATGGAGGCTCTAGACCCTTCCAGAGCCGAGATATCGGACGTCAAATTTTGAACCGAAAAAAAACATAAGGGGTAACACTGTTGTTTTTGGCCGAAATTTTGACCCCCTCCGATCTTCTTGAAACTCTGGATTCTGACAGAGGGCCACGAGACTTCGACCAGCGCGCAAAAATGGAGGCTCTAGACCCTTCCAGAGCCGAGATATCGGATGTCAAAGTTTTGACCTGAAAAAAAAACATAAGGGGTAACACTGTCGTTTTTGGCCAAAATTTTGACCCCCTCCGATCTTCTTGAAACTCTGGATTCTGACAGAGGGCCACGAGACTTCGACCAGCGCGCAAAAATGGAGGCTCTAGACCCTTCCAGAGCCGAGATATCGGATGTCAAAGTTTTGACCCGAAAAAAAAAACATAAGGGGTAACACTGTCGTTTTTGGCCCAAATTTTGACCCCCTCCGATCTTCTTGAAACTCTGGATTCTGACAGAGGGCCACGAGACTTCGACCAGCGCGCAAAAATGGAGGCTCTAGACCATTCCAGAGCCGAGATATCGGATGTCAAAGTTTTGACCCGAAAAAAAAACATAAGGGGTAACACTGTCATTTTTGGCCAAAATTTTGACCCCCTCCGATCTTCTTGAAACTCTGGATTCTGACAGAGGGCCACGAGACTTCGACCAGCGCGCAAAAATGGAGGCTCTAGACCCTTCCAGAGCCGAGATATCGGATGTCAAAGTTTTGACCTGAAAAAAAAACATAAGGGGTAACACTGTCGTTTTTGGCCCAAATTTTGACCCCCTCCGATCTTCTTGAAACTCTGGATTCTGACAGAGGGCCACGAGACTTCGACCAGCGCGCAAAAATGGAGGCTCTAGACCCTTCCAGAACCGAGATATCGGATGTCAAAGTTTTGACCTGAAAAAAAAAACATAAGGGGTAACACTGTCGTTTTTGGACGAAATTTTGACCCCCTCCGATCTTCTTGAAACTCTGGATTCTGACAGAGGGCCACGAGACTTCGACCAGCGCGCAAAAATGGAGACTCTAGACCCTTCCAGAGCCGAGATATCGGATGTCAAAGTTTTGACCCGAAAAAAAAAACATAAGGGGTAACACTGTCGTTTTTGGCCGAAATTTTGACCCCCTCCGATCTTCTTGAAACTCTGGATTCTGACAGAGGGCCACGAGACTTCGACCAGCGAGCAAAAATGGAGGCTCTAGACCATTCCAGAGCCGAGATGTCGGATGTCAAAGTTTTGACCTGAAAAAAAAACATAAGGGGTAACACTGTCGTTTTTGGCCGAAATTTTGACCTCCTCCGATCTTCTTGAAACTCTGGATTCTGAAAGAGGGCCACGAGACTTCGACCAGCGCGCAAAAATGGAGGCTCTAGACCCTTCCAGAGCCGAGATATCGGATGTCAAAGTTTTGACCTGAAAAAAAAAAACATAAGGGGTAACACTGTCGTTTTTGGCTGAAATTTTGACCCCCTCCGATCTTCTTGAAACTCTGGATTCTGACAGAGGGCCACGAGACTTCGACCGGCGCGCAAAAATGGAGGCTCTAGACCCTTCCAGAGCCGAGATATCGGATGTCAAAGTTTTGACCTGAAAAAAAACATAAGGGGTAACACTGTCGTTTTTGGATGAAATTTTGACCCCCTCCGATCTTCTTGAAACTCTGGATTCTGACAGAGGGCCACGAGACTTCGACCAGCGAGCAAAAATGGAGGCTCTAGACCATTCCAGAGCCGAGATGTCGGATGTCAAAGTTTTGACCTGAAAAAAAACATAAGGGGTAACACTGTCGTTTTTGACCGAAATTTTGACCTCCTCCGATCTTCTTGAAACTCTGGATTCTGAAAGAGGGCCACGAGACTTCGACCAGCGCGCAAAAATGGAGGCTCTAGACCCTTCCAGAGCCGAGATATCGGATGTCAAAGTTTTGACCCGAAAAAAAAACATAAGGGGTAACACTGTCGTTTTTGGCCGAAATTTTGACCCCCTCCGATCTTCTTGAAACTCTGGATTCTGACAGAGGGCCACGAGACTTCGACCAGCGCGCAAAAATGGAGGCTCTAGACCCTTCCAGAGCCGAGATATCGGATGTCAAAGTTTTGACCTGAAAAAAAAAACATAAGGGGTAACACTGTCGTTTTTGGCCCAAATTTTGACCCCCTCCGATCTTCTTGAAACTCTGGATTCTGACAGAGGGCCACGAGACTTCGACCAGCGCGCAAAAATGGAGGCTCTAGACCATTCCAGAGCCGAGATATCGGATGTCAAAGTTTTGACCTGAAAAAAAACATAAGGGGTAACACTGTCGTTTTTGGCCGAAATTTTGACCCCCTCCGATCTTCTTGAAACTCTGGATTCTGACAGAGGGCCACGAGACTTCGACCAGCGCGCAAAAATGGAGGCTCTAGACCCTTCCAGAGCCGAGATATCGGATGTCAAAGTTTTGACCCGAAAAAAAAAAACATAAGGGGTAACACTGTCGTTTTTGGCCCAAATTTTGACCCCCTCCGATCTTCTTGAAACTCTGGATTCTGACAGAGGGCCACGAGACTTCGACCAGCGCGCAAAAATGGAGGCTCTAGACCATTCCAGAGCCGAGATATCGGATGTCAAAGTTTTGACCCGAAAAAAAAAAACATAAGGGGTAACACTGTCATTTTTGGCCAAAATTTTGACCCCCTCCGATCTTCTTGAAACTCTGGATTCTGACAGAGGGCCACGAGACTTCGACCAGCGCGCAAAAATGGAGGCTCTAGACCCTTCCAGAGCCGAGATATCGGATGTCAAAGTTTTGACCTGAAAAAAAAACATAAGGGGTAACACTGTCGTTTTTGGCCGAAATTTTGACCTCCTCCGATCTTCTTGAAACTCTGGATTCTGAAAGAGGGCCACGAGACTTCGACCAGCGCGCAAAAATGGAGGCTCTAGACCCTTCCAGAGCCGAGATATCGGATGTCAAAGTTTTGACCTGAAAAAAAAAAAAACATAAGGGGTAACACTGTCGTTTTTGGCCGAAATTTTGACCCCCTCCGATCTTCTTGAAACTCTGGATTCTGACAGAGGGCCAAGAGACTTCGACCAGCGCGCAAAAATGGACGCTCTAGACCCTTCCAGAGCCGAGATATCGGATGTCAAAGTTTTGACCCGAAAAAAAAACATAAGGGGTAACACTGTCGTTTTTGGCCGAAATTTTGACCCCCTCCGATCTTCTTGAAACTCTGGATTCTGACAGAGGGCCACGAGACTTCGACCAGCGCGCAAAAATGGAGGCTCTAGACCCTTCCAGAGCCGAGATATCGGATGTCAAAGTTTTGACCTGAAAAAAAAAACATAAGGGGTAACACTGTCGTTTTTGGCCCAAATTTTGACCCCCTCCGATCTTCTTGAAACTCTGGATTCTGACAGAGGGCCACGAGACTTCGACCAGCGCGCAAAAATGGAGGCTCTAGACCATTCCAGAGCCGAGATATCGGATGTCAAAGTTTTGACCTGAAAAAAAACATAAGGGGTAACACTGTCGTTTTTGGCCGAAATTTTGACCCCCTCCGATCTTCTTGAAACTCTGGATTCTGACAGAGGGCCACGAGACTTCGACTAGCGCGCAAAAATGGAGGCTCTAGACCCTTCCAGAGCCGAGATATCGGATGTCAAAGTTTTGACCCGAAAAAAAAAACATAAGGGGTAACACTGTCGTTTTTGGCCCAAATTTTGACCCCCTCCGATCTTCTTGAAACTCTGGATTCTGACAGAGGGCCACGAGACTTCGACCAGCGCGCAAAAATGGAGGCTCTAGACCATTCCAGAGCCGAGATATCGGATGTCAAAGTTTTGACCCGAAAAATAAAAAACATAAGGGGTAACACTGTCATTTTTGGCCAAAATTTTGACCCCCTCCGATCTTCTTGAAACTCTGGATTCTGACAGAGGGCCACGAGACTTCGACCAGCGCGCAAAAATGGAGGCTCTAGACCCTTCCAGAGCCGAGATATCGGATGTCAAAGTTTTGACCTGAAAAAAAAACATAAGGGGTAACACTGTCGTTTTTGGCCCAAATTTTGACCCCCTCCGATCTTCTTGAAACTCTGGATTCTGACAGAGGGCCACGAGACTTCGACCAGCGCGCAAAAATGGAGGCTCTAGACCCTTCCAGAACCGAGATATCGGATGTCAAAGTTTTGACCTGAAAAAAAAAACATAAGGGGTAACACTGTCGTTTTTGGACGAAATTTTGACCCCCTCCGATCTTCTTGAAACTCTGGATTCTGACAGAGGGCCACGAGACTTCGACCAGCGCGCAAAAATGGAGGCTCTAGACCCTTCCAGAGCCGAGATATCGGATGTCAAAGTTTTGACCCGAAAAAAAAAACATAAGGGGTAACACTGTCGTTTTTGGCCGAAATTTTGACCCCCTCCGATCTTCTTGAAACTCTGGATTCTGACAGAGGGCCACGAGACTTCGACCAGCGAGCAAAAATGGAGGCTCTAGACCATTCCAGAGCCGAGATGTCGGATGTCAAAGTTTTGACCTGAAAAAAAAACATAAGGGGTAACACTGTCGTTTTTGGCCGAAATTTTGACCTCCTCCGATCTTCTTGAAACTCTGGATTCTGAAAGAGGGCCACGAGACTTCGACCAGCGCGCAAAAATGGAGGCTCTAGACCCTTCCAGAGCCGAGATATCGGATGTCAAAGTTTTGACCTGAAAAAAAAACATAAGGGGTAACACTGTCGTTTTTGGCCGAAATTTTGACCCCCTCCGATCTTCTTGAAACTCTGGATTCTGACAGAGGGCCACGAGACTTCGACCAGCGCGCAAAAATGGAGGCTCTAGACCCTTCCAGAGCCGAGATATCGGATGTCAAAGTTTTGACCTGAAAAAAAAAACATAAGGGGTAACACTGTCGTTTTTGGACGAAATTTTGACCCCCTCCGATCTTCTTGAAACTCTGGATTCTGACAGAGGGCCACGAGACTTCGACCAGCGAGCAAAAATGGAGGCTCTAGACCCTTCCAGAGCCGAGATATCGGATGTCAAAGTTTTGACCTGAAAAAAAAACATAAGGGGTAACACTGTCGTTTTTGGCCGAAATTTTGACCCCCTCCGATCTTCTTGAAACTCTGGATTCTGACAGAGGGCCACGAGACTTCGACCAGCGCGCAAAAATGGAGGCTCTAGACCCTTCCAGAGCCGAGATATCGGACGTCAAATTTTGAACCGAAAAAAAAAACATAAGGGGTAACACTGTTGTTTTTGGCCGAAATTTTGACCCCCTCCGATCTTCTTGAAACTCTGGATTCTGACAGAGGGCCACGAGACTTCGACCAGCGCGCAAAAATGGAGGCTCTAGACCCTTCCAGAGCCGAGCTATCGGACGTCAAAGTTTTGACCTGAAAAAAAAAACATAAGGGGTAACACTGTCGTTTTTGGCCGAAATTTTGACCCCCTCCGATCTTCTTGAAACTCTGGATTCTGACAGAGGGCCACGAGACTTCGACCAGCGTGCAAAAATGGAGGCTCTAGACCCTTCCAGAGCCGAGATATCGGATGTCAAAGTTTTGACCTGAAAAAAAACATAAGGGGTAACACTGTCGTTTTTGGCCGAAATTTTGACCCCCTCCGATCTTCTTGAAACTCTGGATTCTGACAGAGGGCCACGAGACTTCGACCAGCGCGCAAAAATGGAGGCTCTAGACCCTTCCAGAGCCGAGATATCGGATGTCAAAGTTTTGACCCGAAAAAAAAAACATAAGGGGTAACACTGTCGTTTTTGGCCCAAATTTTGACCCCCTCCGATCTTCTTGAAACTCTGGATTCTGACAGAGGGCCACGAGACTTCGACCAGCGCGCAAAAATGGAGGCTCTAGACCATTCCAGAGCCGAGATATCGGATGTCAAAGTTTTGACCCGAAAAAAAAAAAACATAAGGGGTAACACTGTCATTTTTGGCCAAAATTTTGACCCCCTCCGATCTTCTTGAAACTCTGGATTCTGACAGAGGGCCACGAGACTTCGACCAGCGCGCAAAAATGGAGGCTCTAGACCCTTCCAGAGCCGAGATATCGGATGTCAAAGTTTTGACCTGAAAAAAAAACATAAGGGGTAACACTGTCGTTTTTGGCCCAAATTTTGACCCCCTCCGATCTTCTTGAAACTCTGGATTCTGACAGAGGGCCACGAGACTTCGACCAGCGCGCAAAAATGGAGGCTCTAGACCCTTCCAGAACCGAGATATCGGATGTAAAGTTTTGACCTGAAAAAAAAAACATAAGGGGTAACACTGTCGTTTTTGGACGAAATTTTGACCCCCTCCGATCTTCTTGAAACTCTGGATTCTGACAGAGGGCCACGAGACTTCGACCAGCGCGCAAAAATGGAGGCTCTAGACCCTTCCAGAGCCGAGATATCGGATGTCAAAGTTTTGACCCGAAAAAAAAAACATAAGGGGTAACACTGTCGTTTTTGGCCGAAATTTTGACCCCCTCCGATCTTCTTGAAACTCTGGATTCTGACAGAGGGCCACGAGACTTCGACCAGCGAGCAAAAATGGAGGCTCTAGACCATTCCAGAGCCGAGATATCGGATGTCAAAGTTTTGACCTGAAAAAAAAACATAAGGGGTAACACTGTCGTTTTTGGCCGAAATTTTGACCTCCTCCGATCTTCTTGAAACTCTGGATTCTGAAAGAGGGCCACGAGACTTCGACCAGCGCGCAAAAATGGAGGCTCTAGACCCTTCCAGAGCCGAGATATCGGATGTCAAAGTTTTGACCTGAAAAAAAAAACATAAGGGGTAACACTGTCGTTTTTGGCCGAAATTTTGACCCCCTCCGATCTTCTTGAAACTCTGGATTCTGACAGAGGGCCACGAGACTTCGACCAGCGCGCAAAAATGGAGGCTCTAGACCCTTCCAGAGCCGAGATATCGGATGTCAAAGTTTTGACCTGAAAAAAAAAACATAAGGGGTAACACTGTCGTTTTTGGACGAAATTTTGACCCCCTCCGATCTTCTTGAAACTCTGGATTCTGACAGAGGGCCACGAGACTTCGACCAGCGAGCAAAAATGGAGGCTCTAGACCCTTCCAGAGCCGAGATATCGGATGTCAAAGTTTTGATCTGAAAAAAAAACATAAGGGGTAACACTGTCGTTTTTGGCCGAAATTTTGACCCCCTCCGATCTTCTTGAAACTCTGGATTCTGACAGAGGGCCACGAGACTTCGACCAGCGCGCAAAAATGGAGGCTCTAGACCCTTCCAGAGCCGAGATATCGGACGTCAAATTTTGAACCGAAAAAAAAAACATAAGGGGTAACACTGTTGTTTTTGGCCGAAATTTTGACCCCCTCCGATCTTCTTGAAACTCTGGATTCTGACAGAGGGCCACGAGACTTCGACCAGCGCGCAAAAATGGAGGCTCTAGACCCTTCCAGAGCCGAGCTATCGGACGTCAAAGTTTTGACCTGAAAAAAAAAACATAAGGGGTAACACTGTCGTTTTTGGCCGAAATTTTGACCCCCTCCGATCTTCTTGAAACTCTGGATTCTGACAGAGGGCCACGAGACTTCGACCAGCGTGCAAAAATGGAGGCTCTAGACCCTTCCAGAGCCGAGATATCGGATGTCAAAGTTTTGACCTGAAAAAAAAACATAAGGGGTAACACTGTCGTTTTTGGCCGAAATTTTGACCCCCTCCGATCTTCTTGAAACTCTGGATTCTGACAGAGGGCCACGAGACTTCGACCAGCGAGCAAAAATGGAGGCTCTAGACCATTCCAGAGCCGAGATGTCGGATCTCAAAGTTTTGACCTGAAAAAAAAACATAAGGGGTAACACTGTCGTTTTTGGCCGAAATTTTGACCTCCTCCGATCTTCTTGAAACTCTGGATTCTGAAAGAGGGCCACGAGACTTCGACCAGCGCGCAAAAATGGAGGCTCTAGACCCTTCCAGAGCCGAGATATCGGATGTCAAAGTTTTGACCTGAAAAAAAAACATAAGGGGTAACACTGTCGTTTTTGGCCGAAATTTTGACCCCCTCCGATCTTCTTGAAACTCTGGATTCTGACAGAGGGCCACGAGACTTCGACCAGCACGCAAAAATGGAGGCTCTAGACCCTTCCAGAGCCGAGATATCGGATGTCAAAGTTTTGACCTGAAAAAAAACATAAGGGGTAACACTGTCGTTTTTGGCCGAAATTTTGACCCCCTCCGATCTTCTTGAAACTCTGGATTCTGACAGAGGGCCACGAGACTTCGACCAGCGCGCAAAAATGGAGGCTCTAGACCCTTCCAGAGCCGAGATATCGGACGTCAAATTTTGAACCGAAAAAAAACATAAGGGGTAACACTGTTGTTTTTGGCCGAAATTTTGACCCCCTCCGATCTTCTTGAAACTCTGGATTCTGACAGAGGGCCACGAGACTTCGACCAGCGCGCAAAAATGGAGGCTCTAGACCCTTCCAGAGCCGAGATATCGGATGTCAAAGTTTTGACCTGAAAAAAAAACATAAGGGGTAACACTGTCGTTTTTGGCCGAAATTTTGACCCCCTCCGATCTTCTTGAAACTCTGGATTCTGACAGAGGGCCACGAGACTTCGACCAGCGTGCAAAAATGGAGGCTCTAGACCCTTCCAGAGCCGAGATATCGGATGTCAAAGTTTTGACCTGAAAAAAAACATAAGGGGTAACACTGTCGTTTTTGGCTGAAATTTTGACCCCCTCCGATCTTCTTGAAACTCTGGATTCTGACAGAGGGCCACGAGACTTCGACCAGCACGCAAAAATGAAGGCTCTAGACCCTTGCAGAGCCGAGATATCAGACGTCAAAGTTTTGACCCGAAAAAAAAACATAAGGGATAACACTGTCGTTTTTGGCCGAAATTTTGACCCCCTCCGATCTTATTGAATCTCTGGATTCTGACAGAGGGCCACGAGACTTCGACCAGCGCGCAAAAATGGAGGCTCTAGACCCTTCCAGAGCCGAGATATCGGATGTCAAAGTTTTGACCCGAAAAAAAAACATAAGGGGTAACACTGTCGTTTTTGGATGAAATTTTGACCCCCTCCGATCTTCTTGAAACTCTGGATTCTGACAGAGGGCCACGAGACTTCGACCAGCGCGCAAAAATGGAGGCTCTAGACCCTTCCAGAGCCGAGATATCGGATGTCAAAGTTTTGACCTGAAAAAAAAACATAAGGGGTAACACTGTCGTTTTTGGCCGAAATTTTGACCCCCTCCGATCTTCTTGAAACTCTGGATTCTGACAGAGGGCCACGAGACTTCGACCAGCGCGCAAAAATGGAGGCTCTAGACCCTTCCAGAGCCGAGATATCGGACGTCAAATTTTGAACCGAAAAAAAACATAAGGGGTAACACTGTTGTTTTTGGCCGAAATTTTGACCCCCTCCGATCTTCTTGAAACTCTGGATTCTGACAGAGGGCCACGAGACTTCGACCAGCGCGCAAAAATGGAGGCTCTAGACCCTTCCAGAGCCGAGATATCGGATGTCAAAGTTTTGACCTGAAAAAAAAACATAAGGGGTAACACTGTCGTTTTTGGCCGAAATTTTGACCCCCTCCGATCTTCTTGAAACTCTAGATTCTGACAGAGGGCCACGAGACTTCGACCAGCGTGCAAAAATGGAGGCTCTAGACCCTTCCAGAGCCGAGATATCGGATGTCAAAGTTTTGACCTGAAAAAAAACATAAGGGGTAACACTGTCGTTTTTGGCTGAAATTTTGACCCCCTCCGATCTTCTTGAAACTCTGGATTCTGACAGAGGGCCACGAGACTTCGACCAGCGCGCAAAAATGGAGGCTCTAGACCCTTCCAGAGCCGAGATATCGGATGTCAAAGTTTTGACCCGAAAAAAAAAAACATAAGGGGTAACACTGTCGTTTTTGGCCCAAATTTTGACCCCCTCCGATCTTCTTGAAACTCTGGATTCTGACAGAGGGCCACGAGACTTCGACCAGCGCGCAAAAATGGAGGCTCTAGACCATTCCAGAGCCGAGATATCGGATGTCAAAGTTTTGACCCGGAAAAAAAAAACATAAGGGGTAACACTGTCATATTTGGCCAAAATTTTGACCCCCTCCGATCTTCTTGAAACTCTGGATTCTGACAGAGGGCCACGAGACTTCGACCAGCGAGCAAAAATGGAGGCTCTAGACCCTTCCAGAGCCGAGATGTCGGATGTCAAAGTTTTGACCTGAAAAAAAAACATAAGGGGTAACACTGTCATTTTTGGACGAAATTTTGACCCCCTCCGATCTTCTTGAAACTCTGGATTCTGACAGAGGGCCACGAGACTTCGACCAGCGAGCAAAAATGGAGGCTCTAGACCCTTCCAGAGCCAAGATGTCGGGTGTCAAAGTTTTGACCTGAAAAAAAAACATAAGGGGTAACACTGTCGTTTTTGGCCGAAATTTTGACCTCCTCCGATCTTCTTGAAACTCTGGATTCTGAAAGAGGGCCACGAGACTTCGACCAGCGCGCAAAAATGGAGGCTCTAGACCCTTCCAGAGCCGAGATATCGGATGTCAAAGTTTTGACCTGAAAAAAAAAAAACATAAGGGGTAACACTGTCGTTTTTGGCTGAAATTTTGACCCCCTCCGATCTTCTTGAAACTCTGGATTCTGACAGAGGGCCACGAGACTTCGACCGGCGCGCAAAAATGGAGGCTCTAGACCCTTCCAGAGCCGAGATATCGGATGTCAAAGTTTTGACCTGAAAAAAAAACATAAGGGGTAACACTGTCGTTTTTGGATGAAATTTTGACCCCCTCCGATCTTCTTGAAACTCTGGATTCTGACAGAGGGCCACGAGACTTCGACCAGCGAGCAAAAATGGAGGCTCTAGACCATTCCAGAGCCGAGATGTCGGATGTCAAAGTTTTGACCTGAAAAAAAAACATAAGGGGTAACACTGTCGTTTTTGGCCGAAATTTTGACCTCCTCCGATCTTCTTGAAACTCTGGATTCTGAAAGAGGGCCACGAGACTTCGACCAGCGCGCAAAAATGGAGGCTCTAGACCCTTCCAGAGCCGAGATATCGGATGTCAAAGTTTTGACCTGAAAAAAAAACATAAGGGGTAACACTGTCGTTTTTGGCCGAAATTTTGACCCCCTCCGATCTTCTTGAAACTCTGGATTCTGACAGATGGCCACGAGACTTCGACCAGCGCGCAAAAATGGAGGCTCTAGACCCTTCCAGAGCCGAGATATCGGATGTCAAAGTTTTGACCTGAAAAAAAAACATAAGGGGTAACACTGTCGTTTTTGGCCGAAATTTTGACCCCCTCCGATCTTCTTGAAACTCTGGATTCTGACAAGGGGCCACGAGACTTCGACCAGCGCGCAAAAATGGAGGCTCTAGACCCTTCCAGAGCCGAGATATCGGATGTCAAAGTTTTGACCTGAAAAAAAAACATAAGGGGTAACACTGTCGTTTTTGGACGAAATTTTGACCCCCTCCGATCTTCTTGAAACTCTGGATTCTGACAGAGGGCCACGAGACTTCGACCAGCGAGCAAAAATGGAGGCTCTAGACCCTTCCAGAGCCGAGATATCGGATGTCAAAGTTTTGACCTGAAAAAAAACATAAGGGGTAACACTGTCGTTTTTGGCCGAAATTTTGACCCCCTCCGATCTTCTTGAAACTCTGGATTCTGACAGAGGGCCACGAGACTTCGACCAGCGCGCAAAAATGGAGGCTCTAGACCCTTCCAGAGCCGAGATATCGGACGTCAAATTTTGAACCGAAAAAAAAAACATAAGGGGTAACACTGTTGTTTTTGGCCGAAATTTTGACCCCCTCCGATCTTCTTGAAACTCTGGATTCTGACAGAGGGCCACGAGACTTCGACCAGCGCGCAAAAATGGAGGCTCTAGACCCTTCCAGAGCCGAGCTATCGGACGTCAAAGTTTTGACCTGAAAAAAAAAACATAAGGGGTAACACTGTCGTTTTTGGCCGAAATTTTGACCCCCTCCGATCTTCTTGAAACTCTGGATTCTGACAGAGGGCCACGAGACTTCGACCAGCGTGCAAAAATGGAGGCTCTAGACCCTTCCAGAGCCGAGATATCGGATGTCAAAGTTTTGACCTAAAAAAAACATAAGGGGTAACACTGTCGTTTTTGGCCGAAATTTTGACCCCCTCCGATCTTCTTGAAACTCTGGATTCTGACAGAGGGCCACGAGACTTCGACCAGCGAGCAAAAATGGAGGCTCTAGACCATTCCAGAGCCGAGATGTCGGATCTCAAAGTTTTGACCTGAAAAAAAAACATAAGGGGTAACACTGTCGTTTTTGGCCGAAATTTTGACCTCCTCCGATCTTCTTGAAACTCTGGATTCTGAAAGAGGGCCACGAGACTTCGACCAGCGCGCAAAAATGGAGGCTCTAGACCCTTCCAGAGCCGAGATATCGGATGTCAAAGTTTTGACCTGAAAAAAAAAACATAAGGGGTAACACTGTCGTTTTTGGCCGAAATTTTGACCCCCTCCGATCTTCAAACTCTGGATTCTGACAGAGGGCCACGAGACTTCGACCAGCACGCAAAAATGGAGGCTCTAGACCCTTCCAGAGCCGAGATATCGGATGTCAAAGTTTTGACCTGAAAAAAAACATAAGGGGTAACACTGTCGTTTTTGGCCGAAATTTTGACCCCCTCCGATCTTCTTGAAACTCTGGATTCTGACAGAGGGCCACGAGACTTCGACCAGCGCGCAAAAATGGAGGCTCTAGACCCTTCCAGAGCCGAGATATCGGATGTCAAAGTTTTGACCCGAAAAAAAAAACATAAGGGGTAACACTGTCGTTTTTGGATGAAATTTTGACCCCCTCCGATCTTCTTGAAACTCTGGATTCTGACAGAGGGCCACGAGACTTCGACCAGCGCGCAAAAATGGAGGCTCTAGACCCTTCCAGAGCCGAGATATCGGACGTCAAATTTTGAACCGAAAAAAAACATAAGGGGTAACACTGTTGTTTTTGGCCGAAATTTTGACCCCCTCCGATCTTCTTGAAACTCTGGATTCTGACAGAGGGCCACGAGACTTCGACCAGCGCGCAAAAATGGAGGCTCTAGACCCTTCCAGAGCCGAGATATCGGATGTCAAAGTTTTGACCTGAAAAAAAAACATAAGGGGTAACACTGTCGTTTTTGGCCGAAATTTTGACCCCCTCCGATCTTCTTGAAACTCTGGATTCTGACAGAGGGCCACGAGACTTCGACCAGCGTGCAAAAATGGAGGCTCTAGACCCTTCCAGAGCCGAGATATCGGATGTCAAAGTTTTGACCTGAAAAAAAACATAAGGGGTAACACTGTCGTTTTTGGCTGAAATTTTGACCCCCTCCGATCTTCTTGAAACTCTGGATTCTGACAGAGGGCCACGAGACTTCGACCAGCACGCAAAAATGAAGGCTCTAGACCCTTGCAGAGCCGAGATATCAGACGTCAAAGTTTTGACCCGAAAAAAAAACATAAGGGATAACACTGTCGTTTTTGGCCGAAATTTTGACCCCCTCCGATCTTATTGAATCTCTGGATTCTGACAGAGGGCCACGAGACTTCGACCAGCGCGCAAAAATGGAGGCTCTAGACCCTTCCAGAGCCGAGATATCGGATGTCAAAGTTTTGACCTGAAAAAAAAACATAAGGGGTAACACTGTCGTTTTTGGCCGAAATTTTGACCCCCTCCGATCTTCTTGAAACTCTAGATTCTGACAGAGGGCCACGAGACTTCGACCAGCGTGCAAAAATGGAGGCTCTAGACCCTTCCAGAGCCGAGATATCGGATGTCAAAGTTTTGACCTGAAAAAAAACATAAGGGGTAACACTGTCGTTTTTGGCTGAAATTTTGACCCCCTCCGATCTTCTTGAAACTCTGGATTCTGACAGAGGGCCACGAGACTTCGACCAGCACGCAAAAATGAAGGCTCTAGACCCTTGCAGAGCCGAGATATCAGACGTCAAAGTTTTGACCCGAAAAAAAAACATAAGGGATAACACTGTCGTTTTTGGCCGAAATTTTGACCCCCTCCGATCTTATTGAATCTCTGGATTCTGACAGAGGGCCACGAGACTTCGACCAGCGCGCAAAAATGGAGGCTCTAGACCCTTCCAGAGCCGAGATATCGGATGTCAAAGTTTTGACCCGAAAAAAAAAAAACATAAGGGGTAACACTGTCATTTTGGACCAAATTTTGACCCCCTCCGATCTTCTTGAAACTCTGGATTCTGACAGAGGGCCACGAGACTTCGACCAGCGCGCAAAAATGGAGGCTCTAGACCCTTCCAGAGCCGAGATATCGGATGTCAAAGTTTTGACCTGAAAAAAAAAACATAAGGGGTAACACTGTCTTTTTTTGGCCGAAATTTTGACCCCCTCCGATCTTCTTGAAACTCTGGATTCTGACAGAGGGCCACGAGACTTCGACCAGCACGCAAAAATGGAGGCTCTAGACCCTTCCAGAACCGAGATATCGCATGTCAAAGTTTTGACCCGAAAAAAAAAAAACATAAGGGGTAACACTGTCATTTTTGGCCGAAATTTTGACCCCCTCCGATCTTCTTGAAACTCTGGATTCTGAGAGAGGGCCACGAGACTTCGACCAGCGCGCAAAAATGGAGGCTCTAGACCCTTCCAGAGCCGAGATATCGGATGTCAAAGTTTTGACCCGAAAAAAAAAAAAACATAAGGGGTAACACTGTCGTTTTTGGCCGAAATTTTGACCCCCTCCGATCTTCTTGAAACTCTGGATTCTGACAGAGGGCCACGAGACTTCGACCAGCGCGCAAAAATGGAGGCTCTAGACCCTTCCAGAGCCGAGATATCGGATGTCAAAGTTTTGACCTGAAAAACAAAAAACATAAGGGGTAACACTGTCGTTTTTGGCCGAAATTTTGACCCCCTCCGATCTTCTTGAAACTCTGGATTCTGACAGAGGGCCACGAGACTTCGACCAGCGCGCAAAAATGGAGGCTCTAGACCCTTCCAGAGCCGAGATATCGGATGTCAAAGTTTTGACCTGAAAAAAAAACATAAGGGGTAACACTGTCGTTTTTGGCCGAAATTTTGACCCCCTCCGATCTTCTTGAAACTCTGGATTCTGACAGAGGGCCAAGAGACTTCGACCAGCGCGCAAAAATGGAGGCTCTAGACCCTTCCAGAGCCGAGATATCGGATGTCAAAGTTTTGACCCGAAAAAAAAACATAAGGGGTAACACTGTCGTTTTTGGCCGAAATTTTGACCCCCCTCCGATCTTCTTGAAACTCTGGATTCTGACAGAAGGCCACGAGACTTCGACCAGCGCGCAAAAATGGAGGCTCTAGACCCTTCCAGAGCCGAGATATCGGATGTCAAAGTTTTGACCTGAAAAAAAAACATAAGGGGTAACACTGTCGTTTTTGGCCGAAATTTTGACCCCCTCCGATCTTCTTGAAACTCTGGATTCTGACAGAGGGCCACGAGACTTCGACCAGCGCGCAAAAATGGAGGCTCTAGACCCTTCCAGAGCCGAGATATCGGATGTCAAAGTTTTGACCCGAAAAAAAAAACATAAGGGGTAACACTGTCGTTTTTGGCCCAAATTTTGACCCCCTCCGATCTTCTTGAAACTCTGGATTCTGACAGAGGGCCACGAGACTTCGACCAGCGCGCAAAAATGGAGGCTCTAGACCATTCCAGAGCCGAGATATCGGATGTCAAAGATTTGACCTGAAAAAAAACATAAGGGGTAACACTGTCGTTTTTGGCCGAAATTTTGACCCCCTCCGATCTTCTTGAAACTCTGGATTCTGACAGAGGGCCACAAGACTTCGACCAGCGCGCAAAAATGGAGGCTCTAGACCCTTCCAGAGCCGAGATATCGGATGTCAAAGTTTTGACCCGAAAAAAAAAAATACATAAGGGGTAACACTGTCATTTTTGGCCGAAATTTTGACCCCCTCCGATCTTCTTGAAACTCTGGATTCTGACAGAGGGCCACGAGACTTCGACCAGCGTGCAAAAATGGAGGCTCTAGACCCTTCCAGAGCCGAGATATCGGATGTCAAAGTTTTGACCTGAAAAAAAAACATAAGGGGTAACACTGTCGTTTTTGGCCGAAATTTTGACCCCCTCCGATCTTCTTGAAACTCTGGAACTTGACAGAGGGCCACGAGACTTCGACCAGCGCGCAAAAATGGAGGCTCTAGACCCTTCCAGAGCCGAGATATTGGATGTCAAAGTTTTGACCTGAAAAAAAAAACATAAGGGGTAACACTGTCGTTTTTGGCCGAAATTTTGACCCCCTCCGATCTTCTTGAAACTCTGGATTCTGACAGAGGGCCACGAGACTTCCACCAGCGCGCAAAAATGGAGGCTCTAGACCCTTCCAGAGCCGAGATATCGGATGTCAAAGTTTTGACCTGAAAAAAAAAAACATAAGGGGTAACACTGTCGTTTTTGGCCAAATTTTTGACCCCCTCCGATCTTCTTGAAACTCTGGATTCTGACAGAGGGCCACGAGACTTCGACCAGCGCGCAAAAATGGCTGAAATTTTGACCCCCTCCGATTTTCTTGAAACTCTGGATTCTGACAGAGGGCCACGAGACTTCGACTAGCGCGCAAAAATGGAGGCTCTAGACCCTTCCAGAGCCGAGATATCGAAGGTCAAAATTTGGACCTGAAAAAAAACATAAGGGGTAACACTGTCATTTTTTTTTTTTTGGCCGAAATTTTGACCCCCTCCGATTTTCTTGAAAGTCTGGATTCTGACAGAGGGCCACGAGACTTCGACCAGCGCGCAAAAATGGAGGCTCTAGACCCTTCCAGAGCCGAGATATCGAAGGTCAAAATTTGGACCTGAAAAAAAACATAAGGGGTAACACTGTCATTTTTTTTTTGGACGAGATTTTGACCCCCTCCGATTTTTTTGAAAGTCTGGATTCTGACAGAGGGCCAGGAGACTTCGACCAGCGCTCAAAAATGGAGGCTCTAGACCCTTCCAGAGCCGAGATATCGAAGGTCAAAATTTGGACCTGAAAAAAAACGTAAGGGGTAACACTGTCATTTTTTTTGGCTGAAATTTTGACCCCCTCCGATTTTCTTGAAACTCTGGATTCTGACAGAGGGCCACGAGACTTCGACCAGCGCGCAAAAATGGAGGCTCTAGACCCTTCCAGAGCCGAGATATCGAAGGTCAAAATTTGGACCCTAAAAAAAACATAAGGGGTAACACTGTCATTTTTTTTTTTGGCCGAAATTTTGACCCCCGCCGATTTTCTTGAAACTTTGGATTCTGACAGAGGGCCACGAGACTTCGACCAGCGCGCAAAAATGGAGGCTCTAGACCCTTCCAGAGCCGAGATATCGAAGGTCAAAATTTGGACCTGAAAAAAAAAAAATAAGGGGTAACACTGTCATTTTTTTTTTGGCCGAAATTTTGACCCCCTCCGATTTTCTCAAAACTCTGGATTCTGATAGAGGGCCACGAGACATGGACCTGGGTGCAAAAATTGAGGCTGTAGACCCTTCCTGAGCTGAGATATTGAAACTCAAAATTTTAACCAGAAAAAAAATGACAGTGTTACCCCTTACATTTTTTTCGGGGGGTGAAAAATAAAGTTTCTCCAATCTTCTCAAAACTCTGGATTCTGATAGAGGGCCACGAGACATGGACCTGGGTGCAAAAATTGAGGCTGTAGACTCTTCCTGAGCTGAGATATTGAAACTCAAAATTTTGAACGGAAAAAAAAATGACAGTGTTACCCCTTACATTTTTTTTCGGGGGGTGAAAAATTAAGTTTCTCCAATCTTCTCAAAACTCTGGATTCTGATAGCGGGCAACGAGACATGGACCTGGGTGCAAAAATTGAGGCTGTAGACCCTTCCTGAGCTGAGATATTGAAACTCAAAATTTTGACCAGAAAAAAAAATGACAGTGTTACCCCTTACATTTTTTTTTCGGGGGGTGAAAAATAAAGTTTCTCCAATCTTCTCAAAACTCTGGATTCTGATAGAGGGCCACGAGACATGGACCTGGGTGCAAAAATTGAGGCTGTAGACCCTTCCAGAGCTGAGATATTGAAACTCAAAATTTTGACCAGAAAAAAAAAATGACAGTGTTACCCCTTACATTTTTTTTCAGGGGGTGAAAAATAAAGTTTCTCCAATCTTCTCAAAACTCTGGATTCTGATAGAGGGCCACGAGACATGGACCTGGGTGCAAAAATTGAGGCTGTAGACCCTTCCTGAGCTGAGATATTGAAACTCAAAATTTTGACCAGAAAAAAAAATGACAGTGTTACCCCTTACATTTTTTTTCGGGGGGTGAAAAATAAAGTTTCTCCAATCTTCTCAAAACTCTGGATTCTGATAGAGGACGACGAGACATGGACCTGGGTGCAAAAATTGAGGCTGTAGACCCTTCCTGAGCTGAGATATTGAAACTCAAAATTTTGAACGGAAAAAAAATGACAGTGTTACCCCTTACATTTTTTTCGGGGGGGGGGTGAAAAATTAAGTTTCTCCAATCTCCTCAAAACTCTGGATTCTGATAGAGGGCCACAAGACATGGACCTGGGTGCAAAAATTGAGACTGTAGACCCTTCCTGAGCTGAGATATTGAAACTCAAAATTTTGACCAGAAAAAAAATGACAGTGTTACCCCTTACATTTTTTTTCGGGGGGTGAAAAATAAAGTTTCTCCAATCTTCTCAAAACTCTGGATTCTGATAGAGGGCGACGAGACATGGACCTGGGTGCAAAAATTGAGGCTGTAGACCCTTCCTGAGCTGAGATATTGAAACTCAAAATTTTGACCAGAAAAAAAAAATGACAGTGTTACCCCTTACATTTTTTTTCGGGGGGTGAAAAATTAAGTTTCTCCAATCTTCTCAAGACTCTGGATTCTGGTAGAGGGCCTCGAGACATGGACCTGGGTGCAAAAATTGAGGCTGTAGACCCTTCCTGAGCTGAGATATTGAAACTCAAAATTTTGACCAGAAAAAAAAAATGACAGTGTTACCCCTTACATTTTTTTTCGGGGGGTGAAAAATTAAGTTTCTCCAATCTTCTCAAAACTCTGGATTCTGATAGAGGGCCACGAGACATGGACCTGGGTGCAAAAATTGAGGCTGTAGACCCTTCCTGAGCTGAGATATTGAAACTCAAAATTTTGACCAGAAAAAAAAATGACAGTGTTACCCCTTACATTTTTTTTCGGGGGGTGAAAAATTAAGTTTCTCCAATCTTCTCAAGGCTCTGGATTCTGATAGAGGGCCTCGAGACATGGACCTGGGTGCAAAAATTGAGGCTGTAGACCCTTCCTGAGCTGAGATATTGAAACTCAAAATTTTTACCAGAAAAAAAAATGACAGAGTTACCCCTTACATTTTTTTTCGGGGGGTGAAAAATAAAGTTTCTCCAATCTTCTCAAAACTCTGGATTCTGATAGAGGGCGACGAGACATGGACCTGGGTGCAAAAATTGAGGCTGTAGACCCTTCCTGAGCTGAGATATTGAAACTCAAAATTTTGACCAGAAAAAAAAATGACAGTGTTACCCCTTACATTTTTTTTCGGGGGGTGAAAAATAAAGTTTCTCCAATCTTCTCAAAACTCTGGATTCTGATAGAGGGCCACGAGACATGGACCTGGGTGCAAAAATTGAGGCTGTAGACCCTTCCTGAGCTGAGATATTGAAACTCAAAATTTTGACCAGAAAAAAAATGACAGTGTTACCCCTTACATTTTTTTTCGGGGGGTGAAAAATTATGTTTCTCCAATCTTCTCAAAACTCTGGATTCTGATAGAGGGCCACGAGACATGGACCTGGGTGCAAAAATTGAGGCTGTAGACCCTTCCTGAGCTGAGATATTGAAACTCAAAATTTTGACCAGAAAAAAAAATGACAGTGTTACCCCTTACATTTTTTTTCGGGGGGGGGGGGTGAAAAATTAAGTTTCTCCAATCTTCTCAAGACTCTGGATTCTGATTAAGGGCCTCGAGACATGGACCTGGGTGCAAAAATTGAGGCTGTAGACCCTTCCTGAGCTGAGATATTGAAACTCAAAATTTTTACCAGAAAAAAAAATGACAGAGTTACCCCTTACATTTTTTTTCGGGGGGTGAAAAATAAAGTTTCTCCAATCTTCTCAAAACTCTGGATTCTGATAGAGGGCGACGAGACATGGACCTGGGTGCAAAAATTGAGGCTGTAGACCCTTCCTGAGCTGAGATATTGAAACTCAAAATTTTGGCCAGAAAAAAAAAATGACAGTGTTACCCCTTACATTTTTTTTCGTGGGGTGAAAAATTAAGTTTCTCCAATCTTCTCAAGACTCTGGATTCTGATAGAGGGCCACGAGACATGGACCTGGGTGCAAAAAATGAGGCTGTAGACCCTTCCTGAGCTGAGATATTGAAACTCAAAATTTTGACCAGAAAAAAAAATGACAGAGTTACCCCTTACATTTTTTTCGGGGGGTGAAAAATAAAGTTTCTCCAATCTTCTCAAAACTCTGGATTCTGATAGAGGGCGACGAGACATGGACCTGGGTGCAAAAATTGAGGCTGTAGACCCTTCCTGAGCTGAGATATTGAAACTCAAAATTTTGACCAGAAAAAAAAATGACAGTGTTACCCCTTACATTTTTTTTCAGGGGGTGAAAAATTAAGTTTCTCCAATCTTCTCAAGACTCTGGATTCTGATAGAGGGCCTCGAGACATGGACCTGGGTGCAAAAATTGAGGCTGTAGACCCTTCCTGAGCTGAGATATTGAAACTCAAAATTTTGACCAGAAAAAAAAATGACAGTGTTACCCCTTACATTTTTTTTCGGGGGGTGAAAAAATAAGTTTCTCCAATCTTCTCAAAACTCTGGATTCTGATAGAAGGCCACGAGACATGGACCTGGGTGCAAAAATTGAGGCTGTAGACCCTTCCTGAGCTGAGATATTGAAACTCAAAATTTTGACCAGAAAAAAAATGACAGTGTTACCCCTTACATTTTTTTCGGGGGGTGAAAAATAAAGTTTCTCCAATCTTCTCAAGACTCTGGATTCTGATAGAGGGCCTCGAGACATGGACCTGGGTGCAAAAATTGAGGCTGTAGACCCTTCCTGAGCTGAGATATTGAAACTCAAAATTTTGACCAGAAAAAGAATGACAGTGTTACCCCTTACATTTTTTTTCGGGGGGTGAAAAATTAAGTTTCTCCAATCTTCTCAAAACTCTGGATTCTGATAGAGGGCCACGAGACATGGACCTGGGTGCAAAAATTGAGGCTGTAGACCCTTCCTGAGCTGAGATATTGAAACTCAAAATTTTGACCAGAAAAAAAAATGACAGTGTTACCCCTTACATTTTTTTTCGGGGGGTGAAAAATAAAGTTCTTCCAATCTTCTCAAAACTCTGGATTCTGATAGAGGGCCTCGAGACAATGGAGGCTGTAGACCCTTCCTGAGCTGAGATATTGAAACTCAAAATTTCGACCATGTCACAGAGTTACCCTCAGTTCTTTGTGACCCCTTGTTAGCTCTTCCATAAAACACATGAACACATACTTGGTTTTTAAAGACTCTTTATTTACCTTAGTGTACCAGCAACATGAGAGATGGATTTTCCACACAAATGTATTCACAACTGTGCTGTTGTGTCTCAGACTGGCCACCTGAGCACTAACCCTGAGGACATTTAACATTTGTTGCAGACTGTTGATTGTCACCTGGAGCAGCATACATGGTGGTGGCCATCTTGAATTGGGTAAAAGACTGGAATGGACTTTTCTTATGTTTTTATACCTCTGCTGTGTTGCATTATTGGAAGTGGGAGACACCAAGTATGGTGTTAATGGAAGGGGAATAGGCTTTATGTCGAGCGTCACGTGACCAAACCGGAAAACGGGTCTCATCGCATCCGCTTGTCAGAGAAAGTGTTAACGGCCGTAAGTACCGACTACGATATCTATGGATTTGTAAGGTAATCAGCTAACCTACCTATTTCACTTTGTTATTGGCGTTTTATTCCATTTAAATATCTAAACGTTACTGTGAAGATAAAAAATATAAAACGTTTAAATATCAATCTTCACATATGAGGGATATTGGTTATGCTAATCTTTGATCGCTCCTTTTAAGTTAGCCATCCAGCTCGTCGGGAGCAGCTGGGGTTAGGTGTCTTGCTCATGGACACCTCGACACTTGGTCAGGTGGAACTGAGGGTTGAACCACCAACCTTTCGGTTCGTAGACAACCCACATGAACCACTGAGCCACTGCCGCCCCAATGATCTTTATTACTTCCCCATGTGATTATGGTTGAGAAATGGTTGTACCCAAGTATATAAATTCTGACAGAAAGAAGTGATCAGGAGGGTAAAGACTGTTGGTAGTGAATGCTGTGTCAACTGACTGTTGTGATTGAAGCAGTAGACCTGATGCAAGGCTGTTTTCGGTATATTGACTTTCTTGGTTTTTTCCCTTTTTTTTGTAATTTTTTCCTGCTGTGGCTCCTGTGAGCACCTTGCACTTTACAAATTTGGGAGAGCATAAATAAATAGGAAAATGGCATTTAACGTCCTCCATGTGTTATTTTGAAGAACTCTGGATGTCCTTGTGACAGACCAGAAAAAAAACGAGTGTTACCCCTTACGTTTTTCTTTTTTGGGCGAAAAATTAAGTATCCCCAATCTTCTCGAAACTCTGGATTCTGATAGAGGGTCATGAGACATGGACCTGAGTGCAAAAATGGAGGCTCTAGACCCTTCCAGAGCTGAGATATTGAAACTCAATATTTTGACCAGAAAAAAAGACGACAGTGTTACCCTTTAAGTTTTTTTCTTGGGCGAAAAATTAAGTGTCCCCAATCTTCTCAAAACTCTGGATTCTGATAGAGGGCCACAAGACATGGACCTGGGTGCAAAAATGGAGGCTCTAGACCCTTCCAGAGCTGGGATATTGACATCCCACGTAGCATTTATGCCATTATAAATATCTCAATATCTCAGCTCTGGAAGGGTCTAGAGCCTACATTTTTGCAGTCAGGTCTAAGTCTCATGGCCCTCTATCAGAATCCAGAGTTTCAAGAAGATTGGAGAAACTTATTTTTTCACACACACAAAAAAAAACGACAGGGGTAACACTGTCGTTTTTTTCTGGGTTGAAATTTTGAGTTTCTCTGATCTTTCTCAAAACTCTGGATTCTGATAGAGGGCCACGAGACATGGACCTGGGTGCAAAAATGGAGTCTCTAGACCCTTCCAGAGCTGAGATATGGACATCCCACGTAGCATTTATGCCATTATAAAAATAGTAGGTTCATGGACGGCGGAATTATGGGATGGCGCTTGTTGGTGCTATGGATTCCCCTGAGTGCAGTAAAATAGTTTTTATCATGAAAGAAACTTTAATTAAAATGTCCAAAAAAATACACTAACCAAATCCACATTTAATAGATTGCCGGCGGGAATCCGTCCAATTGCAGCTTATTACATGAAGGCCAGGGTTAGTACTTTTCAAATATAGTCGGTTATTGGACAAATAGTGGGTTCTTGGACAGTGGAATTATGGAATGGCATTTGGTGCCAAAATTCCACCGTCCGCGAATCCACTATTTTTATAATGGCATACATGCTACGTGGGATGTCCATATCTCAGCTCTGGAAGGGTCTACAGCCTCCATTTTTGCACTCAGGTCTAAGTCCCATGGCCCTCTACCAGAATCCAGAGTTTCAAAAAGATCAGAGGGCGTTGGTACATTTTTTGGGAAGTACACCTGACTTTTGACCTGATGTCCAAAAAAAAAAAAAAATCACAATGAAAGCAATTATATGTTGTTTTTTTTTTTCATTTGTTTTCATTTATAGAAACCTCATGAGCTGGGAAAATGTACTTTTATATTTTTCAGAAACTTGAAGCATAATTCAGGTCTGAGGGGGTTAAAATAAGTTGGTGCTATGGGCTAAGGTGCTATGCTATACCAAATTACCAATTTGGACTCAACTATAGTATGATTGGGTTGTTTTTAACCCAACATTATTAAGTGTTTACATGACTGTTACAGTAAGAGAAAGCAATGCAAATGTTGTGGGTAGAGTTGCGGTCACTTCAACGCACAGTTTCACTGGCGTTCACGTTGGTGACGCGAATTCGCCTCACTTGACAACACAAAACGTCGTGTTTTGCAAGGAAGTGACTTCTCACTGAGCTGAATAGCCTATATACACTATTGACAACAGACATTTTTTGCCCGCGAAATCTCGCTTTCTCAGTCACAGTTTTCTCCTCCGCCATCTTTAAAATATGGCTATGGTCCGCCTAGTATGGAAGCCTGTTTCCGCCAGTGAATAAAAAAATAAAATAAATAATTTTGACTTTTTATCTCACAATTCCGACTTTTTTTCTCACAATTGCGAGACAAAAAGTCAGAATTGCATGATAAAAAGTCGCAATTGCGAGTTATAAAGTCAAAATTGGGTGATATAAAGTCAGAATTGCGACTTTTTATCTCACAATTCTAACTTTATAACACATAATTGCGAGTTTATATGTCGAAATTCTGACATCTTTTCTCAGAATTGTAAGATATAAACTCGCAATTGCGACTTATCAGGCCAATTCTAAGGGGAAAAAACAGTATAAATCTCACAATTCTGACATTATATCTCACAATTCTGACTTAATAACTTGCAATTCTGACATTATAACTCGCAATTCTGACTTTATATCTTGCAATTGCGACTTTACTGTACATCACGCAATTCTGACTTTATATCTCACAATTCTGACTTAATATCACGCAATTCTGACTTTATATCTCGCAATTCTGACTTTCCATCTCGCAATTCTGATAAATAATGTCAGAATTGCAAGAAATAAACTCGCAATTTTGAGAAAAAAAGTCCGAATTGTGAGATAAAAAGTCGCAATTACCTTTTATATTTTTCATTCTACGGCGGAAACAAGCTTCCATAGCCAAGCGCTAAACTCCGGCATCGAAATTATCTCCAAATTTCACACGGCATGAGAGTTCATTCATGTCTAATTTCCGACTAGGACCGTTACATTTATTGTACATCTGATAGCACAACAAGGCAGAATGATTTGGATTTTCAAGTTAACCTATTTTCCCATCTAACATGGAGAGGAACACAAACTGGTTTGGCTGGGCCTTCCTCTTGCCCCCAGGAAGGTGTTTCAATGATTCACGAGAAGCAGTTTGGCTTAATCCTGGATTTATTTAAGTTTTGTACATTTGGACACAGTCTACACAGGGCTTTATACACGTGTGTCTCACATCTGCATTTATACCACACACACACACACACATACACACTCAAAAGAAACAAACAGACATTAAAAATAAAGGGAAATTAAAAGAAACAAAGAAAGTGCCATTTCTGCCCTCAATCGATCCTCAACTGTATCTGAATTTTGGCCTAAACTGGGGCAGACGGGGACTTTAACTGTCGACAAAGCAATCAAACCTGACCTGAGATCAGTCGTCCCGGGTTTGAACCCCACTATTAGAACAGACTGATCTCACACCAGAAAAAAAACTTCTACAGGACACGCGCCTTACAAAAACCAGGTACGCTCCCGAAATGAACTTTTCACATAATAGTCCGAACGTACCCGGCGACTCCATCGACAAGACATTTATAACATTCAACCCAAGCAAAAGCTGCCGCACTAAACATTCAATATCAACACTCTGCTTTGTAAAAGACTCATTTGTGTAGACTAGAAAGCGTAGCCTTTAGACTTCCATTCAAAGAACCAATAGCAATGCTGCAGATGCCGTGTGTAAATGAAAGTCCGTTACAGTTCAACTGAGGAATTGCAGCTTCTTCCTATGGGAAACAAACCGCCGATGTACTTTCTGTACAATATACATATATATAATCTTTATGTTGCTGCGAGTTCTGGTGTGAGGTCCGGCTGCTAGCGTTCCCTGAGACAGAATACTAAAGGCTATCTGAAAAAAACGAGGGTGCCGAAGGTTTTTAATGCCCAGATTCGAGGACATAATCGCGGGTTTCGCTTTTTTCCTCCCTGTTATATACTTCATAATATATCAAAACACTCTTTTAATTAGCTCTGAATAATAGATAGATAGATAGATACGCTATTATATATTTCTCTTGTACTACTCTGGATTGGTTGTGCCTTGAAAATATTCCAACAGTATTATATAGGAAAAATACTGTACAAAAAAAGCAACTTATTGAATCGTTTTTCATTACTATATATATATATATATATATACTCTGTTTTATCAATAAATCTATGTGCTGTATCTTTTGGTCTGCAGTAAACAAACTGATTGGGTTTTAACCACAGTATTTGAGACAACACCGTCCTGCTTAGCGAACGCCTCTTCAAACACATTCATTACAGTCATACAGCCGACAGATACGCAAAACTACAATAATTTGTGAGCTACAAATATTTGTTTGTACTGAATTAAAACAAAAACATGCTCTGGGTAAAAAAAAAAATATGATTAAAAAAAAGGATCGAATAAAACATCCCTTCTAAAAAAAAAAAAGAAAATAAAAGACCCATGTACAGTTAGCTTGAAGCCGCAAATCTGAAACAATAGTCATGCTGAAATATCCAATAAAACAATAAGGGAAAAGTACTATACAGCCATAACAATAAGAACAGCTATAACAATTGTAGTAATTAACAGCTGAACATTTTTTGAGGAAAAAAAAAAATCCAAAACAAGTCCATAAATACATCAGGCAGATTATAGTGTAGGTAGAAACATTGCACCAGATCAGATTGTGAAACACGCATTAGTGCAGGGAGTTAGAGAGACAGAGAGAGAGAGAAAGAGAGAGAGATTCAGCATTTTTGGAGGGAAAATTTTTGGAGGGAAAGTTTCTGCACTACAGCAAAGTTATGAGAAGTATACGATGAAACAGGCTTTGCAGAAACTTTTAGAGCGCTTACATTTCACGTGTTTTGCCCTCTGAAGAGATTCAGGCTTATTGCTCCATGGACAATGAAGGAAAGATGCAACAAAAAGAAAAAAAAGAAACGAAAAACGACACAAAGAAAGAACAAACATCATGTTCTAGTGTTACACACTTTTACAGAACATAAAGGTGTCGGTGCGTTACAGCTATTCAACTAAAATACAATAATATACACGGAATTAAGCTTGAGCGACAGGAAGTGGGCGGAGCCTCGGGGAAAAGGGGGGATTGGCCGAGCGGGTGATTGACAGACAGGAGGGCGAGAAGCGAGGGAAACATTTATCAGTCCGTGTTGGAAACGTTCCAGAGAAACCATGTAGGATCATTCCCGAAAACAAACAATCCGTCGTTGGCGAAGGAAAGAGAGAGAAGTGAGATTCTACTTAAATGTGTGGAACTACACACACACCGAAACACGAAATCAAATATCGATTCGAGAGAGAAAAGAAAAGAGAACCGTGAAAAATTAGAGGAGAATTTGGCGCCTCTCAAAGGGGCGCGCAGAAGTTCCTGGGGGCGGGGCTTTGCGGATGTGGGCGGGGCTTGAGTGGGGGTGGGAGGGGCTCACAGAGGGCCGTGTCGCGCCTCGTATTTGGCCAGAACGTTCTTACAGCGGCCGAGTTCCTTCCTCAGGTCGGCCACCTCCTGTCGGAGCGCCTGGTTCTCCTTCTCCAGGAATCCCGCGCGGATCGCGATCTGGTTCTCCTTCAGCCGGCGAGCGTCCCGGGACCGCTTGGCCGCGAAGTTGTTCTTTCTACGCCGTGCCCAGTATTTGTCATCCTGCTCGGGGACGGAGAGACAAACAAATCAGAAAAACGTAATTATTCTCACTTTAATTTGTTCTATGTTATATTATTACAATCGACCTACGGAGGCGTATTGCATTCACTTGAAGAAAGAAAATCTACTCTGTTTTTCTGAATTAACGAGTTAATTTTTCATGTAAAAAAATTTTTTTGCTCTGTTTTTTTGAATTAATGTGTTAATTTTTCATGAGAAAAAAGTTTTTGCTCTGTTTTTCTGAATTAACGAGTTAATTTTTCATGTAAAGAAAAATTTTTGCTGTTTTTCTGAATTAACAAATTAATTTTTCATGTGAAGAAAAAATTTTGCTCTGTTTTTCTGAATTAACGAGTTTATTTTTCACAAGAAAAAAAAGTTTTTGCTCTGTTTTTCTGAATTAACGAGCTAACTTTTCATTGAATTTTTTTTGCTCTGTTTTTCTGAATTAACGAGTTAATTTTTCATGAGAAAAAAAGTTTTTGCTCTGTTTTTCTGAATTAACAAATTAATTTTTCATGTGAAGAAAAATTTTTGCTCTGTTTTTCTGAATTAACGAGTTAATTTTTCACAAAAAAAAGTTTTTGCTCTGTTTTTTTGAATTAACGAGCTAACTTTTCATGGAAATTTTTTTTGCTCTGTTTTTCTGAATTAATAAGTTAATTTTTCATGGAATTTTTTTTTTGCTCTATTTTTCTGAATTAACGAGTTAATTTTTCATGAGAAAAAAGTTTTTGCTCTGTTTTTCTGAATTAATGAGTTAATTTTTCAAGTGAAGAAAAATTTTGCTGTTTTTCTGAATTAACGAGTTAATTTTTCACAAGAAAAAAAGTTTTTGCTCTGTTTTTCTGAATTAACGAGTTAATTTTTCATGAGAAAAAAAGTTTTTGCTCTGTTTTTCTGAATTAATGAGTTAATTTAGAAAAACAGAGCAAAAAAAATGAAAAATTAAATCGTTAATTCAGAAAAACAGAGCAAAAACTTTTTTTCTCATGAAAAATTAACTCGTTAATAAAAATTTTCCATGAAAAGTTACCTCGTTAATTCAGAAAAACAGAGCAAAAACTTTTTTTCTCATGAAAAATTAACTCGTTAATTCAGAAAAAACAAAGCAAAAACTTTTTTCCCATGAAAAATTATTTCGGAATTCTGAGATAATTAACTTGTTCATTCAGAAAAACAATTAAAAACACACAAAAATGACGCAAAAATTATACATTCATCATAAAATAAATATATGTCTACATCTAAATACATTTCAAACATCAACTGTTTAGGATTTTATTTTGTCAGTCTGAGATATTTATGGATAATAACATTTGACCACAGAGTCACATGACTCATAACTGGTTTCTGATTGGCTACGGTCATGTTTCCATTCCTGACGGCTAGATTTGATTCATCTTTCCAATCAGAACTAATAGTAATAATAATAAAGTTTAATATTGACAGAGAAGGCTTTTCCATGTTTATGATTATCCTTATTAGATTATTATGATTGACTTATTAGAATGACAATGAAAATGTATTATATTGCAACATCTTTTCCTAAAAGTAAAGCAACTACTTTTATTAAAGATATATATAGTTCAGATGCAAAAGCCTCTAAGTGCCATTTGAAATTTTCTTCTAAAATGATAATTTTTATCAAACTTGTATATTTAAGTTCAGTAATTTCACTTAAATGGCAATGAAGATTACCCATTAATTGTCATTTAAGTGAAATTACTGAACTTAAATATACAAGCTTGATAAAAATGGTCATTTTAGAAGAAAATTTCAAATGGGATTTAGAGGCTTTTGCATCTGAACTCTTCATATATAAAATAAAAAATAATTTAAATATATTTTATATAAGTACATTAACAAATTAAAAATAGGAAAATAAAAGAATGGGACATGGGTTAAGAATATAAAAAATAATAAAATTAAACTTTTATCAAATAATTAATTTAAAATAAAAAAAAATATTATAATATCAAATAAATTTAAGGTTTATCAAATAATAACAACAACATAATTACAAAATAAAAGTAATACTAATGAATTATTAACATGAATATTTTTAATATTTGTGCAACTACACCAATACAATTCTTAATATATTTTGCTACACCAATATTTGGAGGTATCTAATACAAATGATCATCCCCTATTACCTTCATATCGTCAGGAATGAAGACCTTGCGTGCCTTCTTGATCATGGGCTGTGGCTTCAGCTCCTCTGCGCTGAACTTGCGCTTGCGAGGGTCGAAGATCTCCTGTCCCGGGACGCTGGAGAGGGCCAGGTCAGCGGGGTCCGGCTCGTACCCGATCGGGACCTGGATGGAGTCGGGATCTATCGGACTGGGCGTGTCCCGGGACGAGGGGAGAACTGAGGGCCGAAGAGAGAGAGAGAGTCTTTGTAAAGTAATATTATTATTTAATATTATCATATCACTCCATTTAAATGACAATTTCATGCTTGACTTTAATTATTATATTCAGACACATTTATTAAAAACGGTAAATAGGATCAAATTTTATCTAGCGTTGATTTAGTTGTTAACATGCACTAGCGTTTTCTGACCATTAGAGGCCGCATGAGTCCGTCTTATAAACACACATACGTTTAATCATTTCAACGTAACAATCACAATAATCAATAAAATGGTTGTTTATGCAATATAATATATTATAAAGCAATATGTATCATTATATAACTATTTTTCTTCATGTATTTGCAATATAATATGTGTTAGTTTTGGCTACTGAAGTACGAAAAGACATCAAACACGAGCAAGAGGGAAGTGTGTGTGTTTCTGTTCATTAGTGAAGGATTAGATGATCAAATTAAACTCTTGACTGATTTACGGGTCATTAAACAGCAGCTGGCAAACGGCCACACACGCAATACAACACACAACCGCAATATGCCATCACACTACTACACACAACCTGCTTCAACATGAGGAACTGTTAATGTACAGAAGGGGTCAAAGATCAAGATGTTTCCTAGGTAACCATTCGTCATGTGACCTAGATTGCTGACAAACCTATGTGAGTGTGTGATATACATTTATGTGTGTGTGTGTGTGTGTGTGTGTGTGTTTCCCAGTCTGATAAACAGTTAAAACTGCCAAAACGACTCAGGATTTCTTCAATCTTTTCCGAGATGACGATAATCTCGCCTTTAAATGATCATTTCATGCATTTATGAACGTTTACGCTACACAATGATTAATACACTCGATTACAGAAATTCCAAAATTATTTCTAGATTTCATACCTTTATTTAGTGCAAATTATTAGTCACTTATGATTCATCCACAAGAAATGTGAACATAAATTAATGTTTAAATATTGTTTTTAATTTTAAACGTCATGCATTCATGCTCATGAGATCAAGTCCTTATTAGACAATTTATCTAAAGAATTTCATATAATAAATAATGGATCATTTAATAATCATACATAGTAAATGCTCATATAAACCAATAGTGTTTATTATTATTAATATATAATAATAATGTATGTAATTATAATGATATCTGATTGTTAAGGTTCTGAAGGATGAATAAGGAATATTCAAGATAAAATATAATAATTAATCATAATTTATTATTTATTTATAATATCAGAAAAAAAAATAATTTAATTTAATAATTTATAATTTAAAAAAATTAAAATACCACAATAATGTTATATAATATAATTCATTTAATTATAATATCTCTTATATTATATTATATTATATTATATTATATTATATTATATTATATTATATTATATTATATTATATTATATTATATTATATTATATTTGTTATGAGAGATTGTACTTCTCGTTTCAAAGTAAATATTTAGCCTGCAAACATCGAAACCTAAAGTTACTTATAACTTTAGTGGAAAAAGACTGTAAAATAAAGTGTGTGTGTGTGTGTGTGTGTGTGTGTGTGTGTAAACCTCCACACAACACTGGCAGAAACACCTCAATCAGTCCCATCATCTCTCTCTCTCTACAGTATGTGTGTGAGTGAGTGACTGCTGGTGAGGGTGACCGCCCCATGAACCCTGGCCTTCACTTCCTTATACACACACACACACACACACTCAGGGGAAGGAGGCGTCTGCTCTCGGGGAGGAAAAGGACGCCCTAACTGGCTGTATTTTAACCCGAGTTAGCGGCGATAAGAGGAGAAACGGGCAGATCGGAGATAAAACAAGCCAAAAATACCTGAATGTCACTGTATTTGACAAGCAAGAGCAGTTTATCAAGAAGAACAAGCTAATTTAGCTAAACGAACATTTACAATAAACCTGCTAAAACATATAAAAACGTGATGTAATTGAAAGTGGTAGAAGTACGTGTAGTTGTTACAAATTATTATTTTTTTTTAATTATTAATTTTCATGTTTATTTACACACATATGGAAAAAATAAGAATTATATTAAAAATCATTGTTTGAAATGCCACTTCTATATCTCATAGAAAACTGTTATGATGATTACTCTACATAGAAATGCATATAATTGTAGTTTTCAATAATGCATTCGTTTTTATGCTTTCTAAAATTGTTTATTCACACAAATGATTTTTAACGCAATAATGTTTTTGTAAATATTTAATATAGCCTGTACTATAGTATGAGATATTTACAAAAACATTATTGCGTTAAAAAGTCGTTATAAATGCCTCTTGACGTTGTTTAAAAAACTGCCATTAAGTTTATCAAACATTTTAAAGATTATATTTCTAGATTATTACGTTTAGATTCATCTACAGAAATTCATACAGTAAAAAAATCATGTATTAGTCATACTAAACATTCATATAAACCAATAATGTGTATTGTCTATGTTGTTATTATTAATAATAATATCAAAACAGTTATTTATATATATATATGTATTAGGGATGTGCAAAAATGAATTGCGATTAATCGCATCCAAAATAAAAGTCTGTGTTTACATAATATATTTGTGTGTGCTGTATATAATTATTTTGTATATATAAATACACACATATGCATGTACATATTTAAGAATTATTTGCGCTTAAATTCTGTATATATATATACATACATAATCTATATTATATAAATATAAATATTTTATATATGAATAACACATTCTCTTAAATATATACATGCATGTGTGTGTATTTATATATACAAAATAATTATATACAGCACACACAAATATATTATGTAAACACAGACTTTTATTTTGGATGCGATTAATCGCAATTAATTTTTGCACAGCCCTAATATATATATATATTTATATATGTATATATATGCACACACGGCTGTACAGTATGTGTGACTCCAGATCAGGGCCGGCTGATGGGATTTAGCGAGAGGAAAGGCTCTCCGTTGGCTATTTGAGTGACTGTCCCAGGACCTGATCCCGGCTGATCTCTGATCTTCCCTGAAATCACACAATCCCTCTGAAGCCGAGGGGAACGGCGTTGGGAAGCCTGATTTATTTGAGTAAATCTGTTTGTTTGGACAGTCCCATCGGGGAACTATATCTTACATTCATTTACATGCGATTTAAGTTTCTTGCAAAAAAAAAACAAACAAAAAAAAACCCCAAATAGCTACTTTTGAAGGGACATATGTGGCAATGGGGCTCACTAGGTGTATATGACTTTCTTCTCTCAGACGAACACAATCAGGGTTACATTAACGATGTCCTGGTTCTTCTAAGCTTTATAATGGGAGCGAATGGGTGAAGAGAAGAAATGTGAAATTATTTGGAAGTTTCTAGACTAAGAAAAGCCAGAAAATGTATTTTTGGCTTATGTGGATGAAAGACAACAACTCCCAGAATGCACTTGCTTCGCTGCCCTATGAGGCCCCGCCTACCGGTAACAGAGCGCAGTAGTTAAACAACAAGTCTAGGCTACTAGTGATGAGTCTGCCCGAAAATGTGTTTGGAGATCGCCCAAAATGTCCGGGATTCGGCTTTTGCGTTCATCAAAAACAGGATATAACCGCTACTACTCAGCTTTCTCCACAGAACAAGAGCCTGCTAGCTTAGCTTCCAAACAAAGATGGCCGACACTATGTGTTCATTCTATGAGTGAGATCGCCCTCTATGGGCGGGTTGAGGATATGCGGGACAGACCCGAATATTGACTGTAGTCTTTAGCCCTTAAAGGGATACTCTACGTTTTGTTTTTTTGTTTTTTTTGGAAATAGGCTCATTTTACCACTCCCCCAGAGTTAAACAGTCGAGTTTTACCATTTTTGAATCCATTCAGACGATTTTCTGATATTTAGAAGAGTAACCAGACAGATTCTGGTCTCATTGACTTCCATAGTAGGAAAAAAATATACTATGGAAGTCAATGACACCAGAAACTGTCCCTTTAAATTACGATTTTTGCATCATTAGAGGATTTTTTTCCAGACAAAAAATATATAAATCTCTCGTCTCAGGGGGATATGAGGAATGAAAGCACGATAATTCGAAAATACTACAGGTTTTCTTCTAATACAAAGCTGAATGCTAAATCCTGAAGTTTCCCTTTAAAGTGCATCTATTCATGATTAAGGTCCTCGGGGGTTAATAAAGGCCTTGTGCAATATATAGACATGATGCGCTTCACTCCCATTATCAAGCTTGGAAGAGCCAGGACATTTTCTGCATTCAAAACATCCTAAAACAAAATGTGTCACGGTTTCCAGCGAAATGTGAATCAGCACGAATGTTTTCATCACTGATCATAATCATGTTTGTTGAGCATCAAATCAACATATTGGAACATCAATATTGATTTCCGAAAGATCATGGGATCAGCTTTTGATCACAGGAACAAATTATTATTTTAACAAATTCTATTACTGTTTTTTGATCAAATACGAGCAGAAGACACTTCTTTCAACAATCTTAGAGACGTAAACTAACCAGCCAAAACTCGACGGGTTCGAATGAATCAATGAAAAGAAATGATTTATTAGAAAATCTCATTTTCCAACAGGATCATAACCGTAATCATAGACCCAGTGAGCCCAGGACAGCTCACTTACCCTAACACACGCCATGAGACGGATCATCTCAACGCTGGTTTATGACCCCTGCGTGTGTGCGTGTGTGTGTTATCGCAACTACCATCACTATCTTAAACCAAAGCTGGACCCTTTGCCCTTCCTTGTTTCGCTCCGCCAGCAGAAGATAAGCGATACACACGCACATCGAGAGCGGAGTCCACCGATCACAGGCGTTTGAATCGACAGTGTAATTCAGATTTAAAGTAGAATTAAAATGGAATTAAATTCATATGAATGCATTTAACCGCGTGTGGAATCCAGGTGTACCAGATGCGGCCGACGCTAATGTTGCTGTCTGGGTTTGAATTAAGGCAACACACACACACACACTGAATATTTGCACAAAAAAAAAAACTAAAAAAAAATTAAAAAAAAAAATAATTTTAATTTTTTAAGATAAAATTTTTTATCTTATTATAAAAAAATCAATAATAATAATCTAATAAATACAATATCATTAATATATTAACACATATAAAGGCTATTTACAAAAATTATTTTAATTTATTAGCCCCATGTAATTATATTTAACTTTTAATAGGAAAAACAATTAATTTCTCAGAAATTAATTGTATATTAATTAATATATTAATATATATTAATGAATATACTAAGATTATATTATTATATTATTATTATTAATGTACTAAGATTAATTAATATACTAAGATTATATTAAGAAATTTATGTATATATATATATATATATATATATATATATATATATATTAAAAACATATATTTATATATGTTTTAAATATAAAAATATTTGTATTTAAAATATTTAATATTAATATATACAGAATATTGACATTAAAATATAGAATATTACTATTAAGTTCTCTGAAAACAATGTGGAAAATTAAAAAAAAAGATTCCTGTGTGTTGTGCTCAATTCAAATTCAACTTTAGCCAATTCTATTTTAAAGTAACATTAGTTGCGAGTTTCTACATGCACTTTCTACATCATCAGTAAATTATGCATAATTACAATTAACTAACCCAAAACCAAACCCTATAATCATAAGGTAATGTTAAGAGCAGAGTAATATTTATCAAGCACCTTAAAAGTGCAACCACGTTAAATTATGCATTTTCCTCGACATTGCAAACAGTCAGTGTGAACGAGACTCAAAACACACACACACTTTGTTGTGAAAACCCTCTTTCCCTCCGCATGCATGTTTGTGTGTGAAATGCGGTTTGTGTGATGCTTTATTTGCAGTGCCGGTGTCGTTCACGTGAATCAAGCACGACTCAGGCAATGTGATTGTGAGAAGAACAGAGTGTACTTCAGCCTCAGAGGCAGAGTGGAAGGGGGCGTGGCCTCTGGAGAGGGGCGGGGCGGGACCGAGGGGCGGGGCCTGTCGAGTGGCGAATGGCCTTGACAAACTCGCTCTCTATCTCTCTCTCTCCTGCTTGTCACACGCGGCCGCATGTGTTCATCACATGGCAGCACACACACACACTTCACGCGAGCTGAAATGTGCGGAGCAGAGCCTGAACCACTCGTCTAGACGCACATGGAAACGCACATGCAGAAATGTAAACAAGCGCTGAAGACTCACACACACACACACACAGTGAAGTTCATCACATCGACACAGATCTCGTGAAGATTGTGACGGTCACACTTGGCAGAGTTTCACAGCATCATTAATAATTAATATCGAAACCTAGAAACGGATAATTACGCAGAAGTCTAATAAACCCGTCACAGGAGACTCAACGATCTCATCAATCCTTTATATTACACACATAACTGTGCAAAACAATGTCAATAAAATGTTATAAAAATATATATATTCCTACTTTTAACAAACGGACGGATCTCCTAAAACATACCCTGTTTATATTTTACCACAAAAATAAAATAAAGAGAAAATTAATTATTGTATACAAGTTATATTCACATTATGCGTATTGTATTTACGGAGGCGTATTGCATTCACTTGAAGAAAAAAAATCTACTCTGTTTTTCTGAATTAACAAGTTAATTATGTCAGAATTACGAGATAATTTTTCATTAAAAAGAAAGTTTTTGCTCTGTTTTTCTGAATTAACGATTTAATTTTTCATGAGAAATTTTTTTGCTCTGTTTTTCTGAATTAATGAGTTAATTTTTCATGAGAAAAAAAGTTTTTGCTTTGTTTTTCTGAATTAATGAGTTAATTTTTCATGAGAAAAAAATTGCTCTGTTTTTCTGAATTAATGAGTTAATTTTAGAAAAACAGAGCAAAAAAAAAAATCCATGAAAAATTAACTCGTTAATTAAGAAAAACAGAGCAAAAACTTTTTTTTCTCATGAAAAATTAACTAATTAATTCAGAAAAACACAGCAATTTTTTTTTCTCATGAAAAATTAACTCGTTAATTCAGGAAAAAAAACAGAGTAGATTTTTTTCTTCAAGTGAATGCAATACGCCTCCGTAGTATTATTACATGACATTGTATTATATTTTCAGACTGTTATGATTCTGCACATCATGCTTATTTTCAAAATAATTAAGCACATTTAATTATTAAGCATAGTTTTACAGTAATGCAAAGATTCAATGTTAAAATAGTTTTGTGACGTGTTTACATGCCTTGCACATGTTTTTTGTGCTTTTAATTTAAATAAAAAAAATAATTATATCAAAGTAATTTTTCACTGTAATGCAAAATATTATTATTTATTATGTTAACCCATTCCGGACCCTGTTTTGTGAGAGTTACACACATGATCTACATGCATGTACAGTAGGAGTGAACTGGGTGTGTTTGTTACGTCCTCATCATCACAAACATCCATAAAGTACTCTGGTGTGTCAATAGGACGAATGTCGCAACTTTTCCACCATCAGCCATAAACACACACCACTGAACGCACTACATTTGAATCAAGTCGAAGGTGTAACGCATGTCTTTGGGGATTTGTTAGTCTAATGTCACACGGCAGGTTTTGGTGCCGTGGAAGCGTGTGAAAGTCAGTGTGTCGTGAAGGAATGATTGATCAATGTGACGGCTGACTCTGTCATTCATGTTTGAGTCGTTCCCTCATGGTTTAAATAACAAAATGAACATCACATTTTTGGAAAGATCTGAAAAGTCACACATAGACCATCTCCTCGAAGAAACCAAGACAGAAGTGGACAAAAGAGACGGATTAAAACACCACGTGTGAACGGGAATGTGTCTCCCTCGTCCACTTATGACTCGATCGACCAAAACACATCTACAATTGAACGGTGTTAGTTAATACAAATACACTCAGGTCCATCAAATCATATTTACAGATACGTTTGAATTCAATAATGTTCAAGTAAATTCCGATTAACTGAATGCTATAGGGTTTTTCAATGTTAGAGTGGTTCTTGTTAACTAATAAAACCTGATTGTAAAGCGTTTTGTTCTTTTATTTAAAAAAAAAACCAACAGTTTTTGGATGCCTATCACTGTATAATGCAGATGCATCAGGTTGAGTCAGATTGTGAAAATGTCACAATCATAAATACAGGCCCCACTAGAGTCAGTATAAGAAATGCATTTCTGTCTGATTGCAAAATAATTATCTTTTTTTCCCCTGCAGCCTCTAGCAAAAAAATTACAACCGGGAAAGGCAGAATTGATGCCTATGCTTCACCACGACCAATTAAAACACCTCACAACATGGACTTCAAGCTAAAAAAAAAAAAAAAAAAACAAGGACTTCAAGCTAAAAGAGTCCAAGAGTCCCTCACTTATACGAGCTGTCACTCAAACCCGTGACGTTCGGCCGGTGATTGCGTTTTGCGTAATTATACGCGGGTGAATCTTTAAACGGCTCCAGATATCCGATATCTTCAGAGTGACAGAAAACAGAAGAACGATCCAGTGAACTTTTCATCGAGATATTTATGTATAACGTTTGACCACAGAGAGTCACGTGACTCACAACTGGTTTCTGATTGGCTGCGGTCATGTTTCCATTCCTGACGGCTAGATTTGATTCATCTTTCCAATCAGATCTAATAATAATAAAGTTTAATATTGACAGAGAAGGCTTTTCAGCGTCGTTGAAGTGGTGTAGAAGTCAATTAACTTTTCATTGGTGATTAAACAAGATGATAAACTCAACTCATAAAAATAAAGTCACGACGCGAAGCTGAGTCAGCCGAGTCTTATTCACGATACAGCACTAGCCTCGAGTACTAACGGTTAACGTTACCACACAAAACAAATATTAAAGCCGAAAAATACGTATCTATGCGACTTTCATGAAGTAAAGTCACTAAAAGCTTTCCTCTTCCGCTAATAATCCCTGACCATAAACAGCAGAAGTCACATACATTATTTCGCCTCTAGATGGCGACAAAGACCGTCTTTATGAGTGAGTCAGTCAGTCGGTAGAGAAGACTTTTACATTGAAAAGACTCAAACTTGTAAACACAGAAAAGCAAGACGCAACTGACAAATGACCAGGATACGACCCCCTAACTGTTAAAAGGACACGATATCACAGCGGACATTCAAAAGTATTTCTTATGAATATAAGACTGACCTGAATGAAAAAACTGCCATGTCTACAGCATATATGCAGCCGTTATTTTGAAATCGAAAGCGCGAGGCTCCGGTGGGAAGTAAACCGGAAGTGCCGCCTTGGCGTATTGTTGTGTTTTTGTGTTGTTGTGTTTAATGAAGAAATTAGTTATTCTAAAAATGTACGTACATTTCATTCATACTTTAGACTATATTCATTAAAAATCATTTATAAATATTTATTTTTTTTAAAACATATAATTTAGAAAGTAAAAAAAAGAAGCAGGAACAAACGATATATATCTTTATTGGATATTAACATCCAATAGTGTAAATCAGCTTCAGGTTGGTAGACCAAGGCATTGTTGTGTATCTGTTATTCCCACCGGAGCCTCACTTTCGATTTCAAAATGGCGGCTGTGTGAAATCAGCGTACATCAATGACAACAAACATACCAAGACAGCAAACTGATGAATCAACGTGGAAACAACGTCTGTCATAGGGTGACCAACTGTCCTGTATAACAATTTTCTATCCATACAGAGGAGGCATAACCTACTTTAAATGTATTGAAATTAATAAGGTATCTTTGAGTAAACTTTGAGTATCATTTGAGTAGGCCCATCATGTTTGCCGGACCGAGTGTCCTGGTTTTTGGTAATCAAAATATGGTCACCCTAGTCTCTCATGACATCGAAACAACGTTGATCTGGCATTGTTTTGCTCATCGAATTAACGTTCAACCAACGTCAGATGCCGCATTCTTCAAAGCTAAATGAAAATCGAAAATTGGTTTGCTTTCATAACATTGAAACAACGTTGATTTCAAGTTGATTTTCTGTTAGTTTTGAAAGAATGACGCGTCTGATGTTGGTTCAACGTTAATTCGATGAGCAAAACAATGTCAGATCAACGTTGTTTCGATGTCATGTTTCCACGTTGATTCAATGTCAGTTTGCTATCTGGGTATGTTTACGTTGCTGAGAGTGGTTGCTAGGGGTGTTGTGTAGTGATACATAGAACGGTTGGGTGAAGCGTTCAGAGCCGTGTTTTGTCGTGAATAAAGCTATTGACCAGTCAGAATCAAAGATTGGAACTGACCGTTTTAAAGTAAGAGTGTATACAAAGAGAAAGCACATTCGTGTGTCCGTGAGCTGGTGGTGTGTGTGATGGGGACATTACCTGCTCTGCTGGGACTCTGGAGGCAGTTCTGGCCCCCGATCCCGGAGTGAACGGAGGTGGTGGCCCGGCTGCTGAGGTCCACCACTGAAGGGGTCGGCGGGGTGGAGGGAGGCTGTGGTGGCAGGGGCTGCTGGGAAGGCTGGTTCTGCTCGCTCTGAGAGTTGGCGGGAATATTGTTCTCCAGCAGAAACTCCTCTAAGTCCATATACTCCAGCTGGAAGTTGTCTCCATCGTACGGCAGGGTCTTGTCCCACAGCGTCGGCCCCAGGAAGGCGGACTGAGGGGTGTTTAGACCGTTTCCATCCTCTTCCAGCTTCTTTTCCTTCTCTTTCGCGAACCCTGGAGGAACAAGATGGAGGCATTATTGTCGCCGTTCAAACACAAACACACAATTTTTCGGTCAAAAATTCTGCACATTTATGTTTTTCCACTCGTTCAACAAAAGCTGATGCTCACAGGAGGCATGATCATGAATGTTGCGCAGACGATTATTCATTTAATGATATAAAATAATATAACGACTAATAATCGCAATTAATGATCTGATTCAGTTTTGTTCATGTAACTTAAATTGTAAGCCAGATACATTATTTTTTTTTACTCTAAATTGTATATACTATAATAATAAAAAATATAATAACATTTTAATTTATTTGATTTTAATAAAATAATAATTTAATTAATAATTTTAATAAAACATTTAATTTATTTTAAATATAATATAATACAGTCTAATTAAACCCACAAACCTTAATTTTGTATGAAGGAAGACCTTTATCCATTGTTGTGTACTTTACAATAGTGTTTGTTTGTTGTTGTTATATATATAAAATATCTTTAAAATGTGCAGTTCCAACGCATTTCAAAAGTGGCACACACCACATATTGCACTTTATTCAAGATCATACAATATCTTACTTTTAGTCATTTCAAGCTCAGTTGTGCCAGTCACTTGCACTGGGAAAGATTGGCTGCTTCCCAGCATTTCTCATTAAGCATTCCAGAGAACAAACAAAGTACAGTTTTGCAATGAGCCAATGACATGAGGGGTGAACTAATAAAAGAAATGCCACCAATTCAACATATTTAGTGTGCAAACTGAAAGTTCAGATTATCATGCTAATGGATGTCCTCCTTAGGTGCAACCAAATATAAAAACAACTTTTTATTCATGCTTTACATATGTGATAAGGACTGATAAGGCACAAACACAAATCAAAAGTGGCGCTCAGTGGCGCCCTCTAAAGGGAAATATGAGAATATCATCTCCATTGCGTGCGAACTTCATCTTTCCGCATAAAGTCGGTATTGGTTCAGTAGACTCTATTTATTCCTCTTATATATGAGCAAATGTTGTAATATAAGCATATTTTAAAAAGATAGCATCATGCATTTCGGTTAAATACACGCGCAATGGATCTATGTGTGTGCGTAAAATGATTCCAATGCAAACAAAATCAATAAACATAAACTTTCAGCCCAGAATCACTTCAGAATTCAAAGTGATTGTCCATGACAGCATGCATGCATGAGCAGGGACTGGATAAGGTGTGAGAGCACAGTGACAGACGCGCTTTTACGCGCAGATTATACTGAAAGCAAAGCGCGCACCGCGCCTGACAAACATCAGCTGGTGCAGAACACGCTTTAACCCCCCCAAAAGCAACAACTATCCATCTGTATACCTTCATCGTGATGAAAGGGCAGTTTAGTGGGGTTCTCCAGCAGGGATTTCAGGACGCCGTGAGTCGGAGGTAGGAAAGTTGGGTTTATAGAAAGAGGTCGAGACATCTTCTCCATGGCGTAAAGGAAAGAACAATCTTCCTGGAGAAATGAAATAATAATAAAAAAAATGATTTAGAAAAATAAAAACTCTGCAGTAGGGTACGGGAATAGAGTCCTCAGCCCGTGCGCGGCACCGATGAGCGGCGGCTGTTCTCGCGCGTCCGTGAGTTCGTCAGGCTGGAGCGCAAAAGCGCAACTGATTCGCTATCCCATGTGCGAACACTGACGTCCGTGACGTCAAAGTCCGAGGGCAAGCTACTGAATAAAGCCCTGGCCAATGAGTGCGCTGGGGGCGTGGTCCTCCTCTCCCCCCCTCCCGACTCCATATATTGTTGCACGTTCACGATTACATTCTTTTTGGGATTCAACAATGTTACTTTTAACCAATGCAGTGCATTCACTCTATGTTGATGATTTTATATCGATTGAAAAAAGAAAATGAGAAATGTGAGAGGAAATATGAAAAAAAACATAGAAAGCTGTTATATTTTTAGTCAAATATTTTAATTGTTTTAGTCAAGCTAAAAAATTTTTAGTTTTTTTTTTTTTTTTTTTTTTTTTTTTTTTTTTTTTACCCAACATTACACACATTGGGTCACGATGTTGGGAAATTTTCCAAAAAAAAAAAATGTTGGGTCATTTTTTAAATCATTGGGTAATTTCTAGTAATGACCCAGCTGTTGGGTTAAATACGTATGGTTTCACGTGTGTTTTGAAGTCATGAATACAATTACGTCAACTCTTGACTCCCCAATATTTAGTTTGTATTTTAAAAAATATATTTGTTAAGACATATTTATTATTTTATACAAATAAACAATCAATATTTAACAACAAAGTGTATTTTATTTATCAAAATAATGTTATAAATAAAAAATGGAAATTAAATAGTTAACTGTCGAGTTGATTTTAACCCCCATGGTTGGGTTATATTTAGGGCCGTCAAACGATTAATCGCGATTAATTGCATTCAAAATAAAAGTTTGTGTTTACATAATATATGTGGGCGTAGTGTGTATAATTATTTTGTATATATAAATAGACACACATGCATGTATATATTTATGAAAAATCTGAAAGTATATACTTTATATATTTAAACATAATTAATATTATGTATAAATATAAATATTTGATATATTAAGAACACATTTTTCTTAAATATATACATACATGTGTCTAAAATAGACACATGCGTGTATATATTTAAGAAAAATGTGTTTTTAATATATCAAATATTTATATTTATTCATAATATACAAAATATACAAAATAATTATACACAGTGCCCCCACATATCTTATGTAAACACAAACTTTTATTTTGGATGCGATTAATCGCGATTAATCGTTTTGACAGCCCTAGTTATATTTAACCCAAAATTTTTAAGAGAGCGCCTATGATGCCTTACAATACTGCCTACTTAACTATTGTGGAACAATAGTTACATTTAGCCCACCAATTAGATGTTGATATACACAAAGTACTTGTGGATTTGACTGTAGCTGGACTGAACTTGTAATACACCCTCCCGCATCCCACACTTCTCTAAACACAAAATCAATTTCTTGGAATGGCCAATACTCCGTGACTACACAGTAACAGCCAGTGCTAGTGACCAGTAGTCAGCGGAACAAGAGCGCGCACGCTACTGATTGGTTGAGTGTTACGTGCGCGGAACACAACGTCCAATCACAGTGTGTGTGGTGAGAATTGCGGTGAGTTAAGGAACACCGGAGCATCGCTCAGCCCTCGGGTGGAACTGACCTAGTTTTGTCCAATAGCAGAAGCCAGTCGGTAATTCCGGTGAGATCAGTACGGGCCACGGCACATTGAATGTCATGTGTTCGTGATCCCTGTAGAGTGAGTCTGTGAAAATAACTGCACTTCAGCATTCATGTCTGCATTCACACCCGCGAACATCTACATTTACATTAATTCATTTAGCTGACGTTTTTATCCAAAGTGACTTACAATTGCTGTAAGAGTCGCACGCCTGGAGCAACAAGGGGTTAAGTGTCTTGCTCAGGGACACATTGGTTGTCTCACACCAAAGCTACGTGTTTTAACCACTGTCTGTGCCGTCACCACAACATATCAGATCAAAAATGATCAAAATCATATAATAAAAGTTTTTCATGAAGATTGATTCCGTGGATAAAATGTGCAAGTATAGCATACAGTCTAATGTGGGTGGTTTAAAATAATTACAAAAAAAAAAATGTATTTCCAAAAAGTGTGCACCAGCGGCTGCTACATTAGCGCGCATGCGTGACGGAGCAACAGTGTGTGTGCGAGAGTGTCATGCTTAGTAACTGCGGTTGCCACAACAAAGGACTGTTGTGACGACGTGCATAAAAGTAGGACACACACACACACACACACACAGTGACAGTAGAGAAGAATACACGCGAGACCAGCACACATCATCACCATCATCGTCATCTTACAGCAGCTGTAAACGCTCAATGAGTCTCATTCACAAGCAACAAGCGACACTGCAGAGACGACAAGAGGATCTATCTATCTATCTATCTATCTATCTATCTATCTATCTATCTATCTATCTATCTATCTATCTATCTATCTATCTATCTATCTATCTATCTATCTATCCATCCATCCATCCATCCATCCATCCATCCATCCATCCATCCATCCATCCATCCATCCATCCATCCATCCATCCATCCATCCATCCATCTAGTTCACACAGTTCACACAGATTGTGGAGTAGCACTGGCACAGATAGGTGATCTCATCTCTTTTCAGCCATGAGAAATAAAATATGATGCAGAGGATTCACACACGGAGGAAGCGCTGAGGCTGCAGTGTCAGTGGTGTGTCACCTGCATTCTCCTGTCTGAGAAAAAAGCCTACGAAACGACACATTCACATAGTGATGTCAGATAAGAATCCAACTAAATCAATGTCTAAATATAGCAAGATACACTGACTGAAGTATGGAATGAATATGCTTGTTAAGATGCAGACCTCACTCACTCACTCTCTCTCACTCATTAATTAACTCAATAACTCACTCACTCGCTCACTCACACACACACACACACACACACAATCTCTCACTCACTCACTCACACATTAACTTGCTCACTTTCTTACTCACAATCTCTCACTCACACAATCACTCATTCACTCACTCAATAACCCACACACTCAAATAATCACTCACTCAACACAATCAGTCACTCACTCATTCAATCACTCACTGACTATGTTTACATGCAGCCAAGTTTCGGGTTATGGTCGGGTTAAGGTCACTTTTCGGGTTTCTGAAACATTAGGAATAACCCGTTTACATGCGTGCGCCGAGAGAGTTTATCCTGTATACATGGAATTGCAATATCCCGACAGAGCCGGACAGTATCGGAGTACATTTACTTGAGTACAGTACTTAAGTACAATTTTGAGGGATCTGTACTTTACTCAAGTATCATTTTTGGGGAGTACTCATGACTTTACTCAAGTACATTTGAGAGGGAAATATTGTAGTCTTTACTCCAATACATTTCTATCCATAACCGTGAGTAAAAAGTAACTACTTCTAAAAAAAAATGGAAATAAGAAAAATCTTGAAAACCCTCAATTTGTTGTTTCCCTCTCAAACGTGATTGGATTGTGCAGGCGCCACTGATTGAGACAGCCTATCAAAATCACCTTCAGCTTTCCGCCAAAGTCTACTAGTCTAGCTTTCAACTCCATGGTCAGAGTTAGATAAGAGACCAAACCATGGACGAAACAATGGATGGAGACGCAGCAGGTCCATCACGGATATGTGCCAATCCGTGACCCCACCTCGCCACACTATTTCAATTTTCTGAATTTTCTGAAATGTTCTTAAATGTTAATTAAAGCAACATGGTAAAAAGATGAAAATGACTTGATTTTACATTAACATTTTTAATAACTAAATAAAACTATGTATTTACAGACGTTAAACATTGAATGGGGTCAAATTGACCCCAAGGATAATAGGAGGGTTAAATGTTAAGTAAAACAACATGGTAAAAAGATGAATATGACTTGATTTTACTTTCAATTCCTTTTACATTCTCCAAGGTATTGACATTAACATTTTTCATAACTCCATGTAGGACGTTTCTGTCCATAAATGTAAGCACTGTGGCAGGTAATGCAATATTTTGAAAATGTAGGCCTACTCTTGATACTCAAGTACTTTTAAAAACAAGTACTTCAGTACTTTTACTTGAGTACACATCTGACTGTAGTACTTTTACTTGTACTTGAGTAAAATTTGGCAAGGGGTATCTGTACTTTAACTCAAGTAATAAAGCTGTCCGCCTCTGTATCCCGATGTAAAGCGTCTAGACGTACGGACAACCTTACGACGCACAATGCGTCATTTCCGATTCTTCTTCCTGTATCCAAAGTCAAAAATAACAGCAGTATGCGGATAATGAATAGTTCGGGGCATAGCGATCGCCTTTGTTTGCGCTTAGATGCTGGTAACGTTACTGAGCTCGCTCCAAAAGTATGCTGGGCTGCGTCTCGTCTGGTCTCGCCATGTTTACTTCCGGTATACTGCACGCGGATTTTTGTATGCGCCGAGAAGTTTATCAACTCAAAAGACCAAGATTCCTTGCGAATATAACATGCGCAGAACACAAATCACTATGGGGATATCCCGATACGTGTTTACATGACCAAAAATTCGAGTTAGAAAAGGGGTACCCTAGGTATAATATCCCGGATTTTAAAATCCGGGATATGAGCATTTTTCGGGTTTTTGCCGGTGTTTACATGGACGTTCGCGACCGGGTTATTGCTAATATCCCGATTTTGAACGGGTTATTGGTTGCATGTAAACGCAGTGACTCACACAATCACTCAATAACTCACTCACTCACTCACATAATCACTCTCACTCCCACACAAATATCTCTCTCTCTCTCTCTCTCTCTCTCTCTCTCTCTCTCTCTCTCTCTCTCTCTCTCTCTCTCTCTCTCTCTCTCAGTCACAGGTGCATGACCGCTAATGCTGTGACCAGCGCTCTGCAGTCTGAGCTTCTGTCGGATCCCGTCTCCTTTCACCCACTGCTTCCTACAGCATTTATTTCATTCTTTCCGAAGGCCTGCGAGAATCACAGAGGGGAAAGCAGTAAAAATAGCCACATTTCTAGTGGGAGTTGAGTGCATTCATTCCAGCACATCCCATAGAAATACTGGACAGCGCATATACTGGCTGTAACAACCCATAACTGCAGCAATGTTCGTGTCTTAAATAGTTTATAAATTGATATCTCATAAAATAATACACTACCATTCAAATATTTGGGGTCCGTTTTAGAAAAAAAAAATGTATTCATCAGGAACAGAACTTTGCAAACTGGTTACACTTTATTTTGAGGTGACATTGTTACAATGCAATTATGCATTTAAGAACCGAGTAATAACAATTAACAACATGTATTAACTAGAGTTAAGGTAGGGCTAAGTTTAGTTGCATGTAATTATGCATAATTTACTGTTATTACTATGTTCGCGTAAAAAGGACACTGTGTTTATGACATTGCCTATACCTTTAAGTGCTGGGAAGGATGCTTTTGACGATAGAAACACGAGATCAAAATTATCAGTTAAGAAAGAGAAATGAAGATGAAACGGTTTAATAGCTACTTCACCCAGCAGTTTCCAGTAAATCTTTTGAGTGATTGTTTGCGCATGAACGAAAAACTGTCCTTCTTTATGAACGTTTTGCCCTTGGTTATTGCACTGGTAATAAAATATTACAATTTTAATTAGATTCCCTTTAGTGTGCATTAGTTTCATAGTTACGTCAGTGAATTAAGTGCCAAATGTTTAATCATGTTTCAGGTTCATCAATCACCAACTCGTTGTGCTACTTTTAGACGTTTCCCAGTCAAAGCGTTTCCTTCAGTGAAGCTCTTGCTCTTCATTTCCTTCAGATCCTCCCCTTTGGTTTACAGGTAAGTCACTCCTACAAGACCAACGAGAAGAATGACAAAACAAAACAACAACAACCTTTGAGTCAATAAAACACGTCAAGCATTCAAAAATAAAACAAACTTGGAAACAATACGGCTTCTACCACGTTTCCTCGATACGCTCAGTGACGATCTATTTAGAACTCTGGTGTTCTTGCCTCGCTTCTAAAGTTCTATACATGTAAAGTTCTACACATATTCTAAAGTTCTATACATACAAAATATTGTTGGTTTAACTTAAAAAAGTTAGTTATGGAAGCTTGTTTCCGCCACTGAATAAAAAAATAAAATAAATAATTGTGATTTTTTGTTCTCACAATTTTGACTTTTTTTCTCACGATTGCGAGTTATAAAGTCAGAATTGCGACTTTTTATCTCACAATTCTGACTTTTTCTCACAATTGTATGGAAGCTTGTTTCTGCCATAGAATGGAAAATATAAAAGGTAATTGCGACTTTTTATCTCAAAATTCTGACTTTTTTTCTCACAATTGCGAGTTTACTTCTCACAATTGTGACATTATTTCTCAGAATTGCGAGATATAAAGTCAGAATTGCGAGATATAAAGTCAGAATTGCGAGATATAAAGTCAGAATTGCGAGATATAAAGTCAGAATTGCGTGATATAAAGTCAGAATTGCGTGATATAAAGTCAGAATTGCGTGATATAAAGTCAGAATTGCGAGATATAAAGTCAGAATTGCGTGATATAAAGTCAGAATTGCGAGATATAAAGTCAGAATTGCGAGATATAAAGTCAGAATTGCTTGATATAAAGTCAGAATTGCGAGATATAAAGTCAGAATTGCGAGATATAAAGTCAGAATTGCGAGATATAAAGTCAGAATTGTGAGATTTTAACTAGTCTTTTTTCCCCTTAGAATTGGCCTGATAAGACGCAATTGCGAGTTTATATCTCACAATTCTGAGAAAATATGTCAGAATTTTGACATATAAACTCGCAATTATGTGTTATGAAGTCAGAATTGCGAGATGTAAACTCGCAATTGTGAGAAAAAAGTCAGAATTGTGAGACAAAAAGTCGCACTTCTCTTTTTTTCTCAGAATTGCGACTTTATATCACACAATTCTGACTTTATAACTCGCAATTGCGACTTTATATCACGCAATTCTGACTTTTTATCTCGCAATTCTGAGAAATAAAGTCAGAATTGCGAGATATAAACTCGCAATTGTGAGAAAAAAAGTCAGAATTGCGAGATAAAAAGTCACAATTATTTATTTTATTTTTTTATTCAGTGGCGGAAACAAGCTTCCATAGTAAGTAACCTGGTTGCCTTAAAATTTTAAGTTGATTGAACTGGAAAAAGTGTGTTCATACAATGAAGGAGATTGATTTGATCATCAGAAACTCAAAATAATAAGTTATCTCAACTAAATATTTTTTTAAGTTGATTTGACAAAAGAAAAAATGTTGTGATAACAAATCTTGAAAATATATTTTTTTTTGACAGAACCCTTTAAGATTCTATATTTCTCCTAAGAGTCGCCAGTCTTACGCTCGCATTATTTACAGTGGTGTTCTCACATTAATTACAGTGTGTGTACACACTATCTGGGTCATTTCATCAGAGTGTGTTGTTAAGCACCGGAATGACTCGATTATTCACTTCACTTTCAGTCCGCTCCAGTATGCGTGGTAATTGTGAAGGAGCTTAAAATTGTGATTTCGAATGCAAACAGAAATGTTCAGAGCTCATGTGTGTAACGCAAGCCACTGAGACTCGACTGTAAACAACTGAAGTCTTTGTGTTTGTGTGTGTCATGTGATTCCTGGAGTGGTTATTTGTGCCCGACGCTTTATCAGTGTGAAGGGTTGTTTATGACAAATACAGACTTATCTTTTATTGATGACTACATAAATAACTCAGTTGGTCATAAACTGGCGTGAACACACATTTGGGACACGCAGAGTGAAGAAACTACTGTGTTGATTGGGATCAGTGACATTTTTCATTACAAAAATTCTTAAATTAAAATACATCAAACTGATAACTTGAGTTTCCACAAAAATCGAAAGCAAAACAACTGTTTTCAACACTGATAATAATCATAAATGTTTCTTGAGCATCAGATCATCATATTAGAGGGATTTCTGAAGGATCATGTGACACTGAAGACTAATGATACTGAAAATTCAGCTTTGAACACAGGAATAAATCAGGGCTGTCAAACGATTAATCGCATCCAAAATAAAAGTTTGTGTTTACATAATATATGTGGGTGCACTGTGTATAATTATTTTATTATTTTATATATATATTAGGGCTGTGCAAAAATGAATTGCGATTAATCACATCCAAAATGAAAGTCTGTTTACATAATATATTTGTGTGTGCTGTATATAATTATTTTGTATATATAAATACACACACATGCATGTATATATTTAAGAATTATTTGCGCTTAAATTCTGTGTGTATATATATATATATATATATATATATATATATATATATATATATTATATAAATATTTTATATATGAATAACACATTTTCTTAAATATACACATGCATGTGTGTGTATTTATATATATATAAAATAATTATATACAGCACACACAAATATATTTTGTAAACACAGACTTTTATTTTGGATGCGATTAATCGCAATTCATTTTTGCACAGCCCTAATATATATAAATACACACACATGCTTGTATATATTTAAGAAATATTTTATGTAGATACTGTATATAGATTTATATATAATTTATATTATATATAAATATAAATATTTTATATATAAATAATATTTCTTTCTTAAATATACATACATGTGAGTGTATATATACTGTATATATATATATATATATACACACAAAATAACTATACACAGTGCACCCACATATATTATGTAAACACAAACTATTTTGGATGCGATTAATCGCAATTAATCGCGTGACAGCCCTAGAATAAATTACACTTTACATAGAAAATAGGTTTAAATTGTTCTAATATTTCACAATATTACTGTTTTACTGCATTTGGGATCAAATAAATCAGCTTTGGTGACCAGAAGAGACTTTAAAACATTAAAAACTCTTACTGACCCGAAACCGTCGTGTATTTTATAAATACAAGCCAAATAAAGCGGATTGTGTGTTTGTCAGTCGTTGTAAACTTGATAGAGTTTGTCTCTTCGCATCTCTCAGGGGAACACAGTGGCAGGGCGGACACTTCCTGTGAGAATAGAGAGAAAACACAACAGTGAGAGGCACACACACACACACACACACAGGGAAGTTCAACATTTCACCAGACCAGTGGATTTCATTATTTTCCCTTTGTTTTTAAAAGTTTGAGGCGAGATTGGGAACGTGGGTTATTTTGGGATTTATTTGGCCTATTCGGCAGTGGGAACTGAAATCAGAGAGCGGAGAAGACACGGATAATCCCGATAATCTGACTTCTATGCACGCACACACACACACACACACAATATTAAGTACTGTACCAATCCTATAGTTCTGCTCCATTATGTTCTCTTTACAGTCAAGTGAGGTCGTGTGTATTCTTACTCTATAATCATGTGGATAACCTTTCACCAAGACAAGAATAGAGTTACTAATTGGATTAAATCCATCAGTTTAGGAGTCATTCACCCTTTAGCTGTCTTCACATCCCTAAACTTAGAACTCAAGATTGAATTAGCATGTTAACAATGGTGAAAAATAGCACTGGTTTCAGCTTGTTAAACACACACATCATTGCCATCACTGATTCTCTCTCACGGCGATTACAGTAGACATAATTCATTTGTTTTGGATCCAAAATGTCATCAAAATGAACGAATCTTTTCCCGATTCAAATGACACGAAAAAAGATTCGTTCGTTTTGATTAACGAGTTCGAACGGGGGAGTCGCGCGTATTCACAGAGCATTTGAGCTTATAAAACTTAAACGTTGTTATTTATTTATTAAATGAGCGATCGTTTCGCTTTGTCAGACCCTTATTCATCGTCTGGAATCGTTTAAAGCCCTTTGAACAGTTTGTAGTTTGCACTGAAACTGTCTTTTGGACCTTGAACCGTTTGGTTCCCATTGAAGTATATGGAGAAAAATGCTGGAATGTTTTAATTAAAAATCGACTGAAGAAAGAAAGACATGGACATCTTGGATGACATGGGGGTGAGTAAACTATCAGTGAACTACTCCTTTAAAGTTATTGAACCTTAACAGAAAATCTCTTTTTTGAGAGCTCATTCGAGTGTGAATTATCCATTTAATTTTGGACTCTGCGGGGAACGAACATGGTTTAAAGCTCTCCACATGCAGTGACACCGTAAAGCTCATGATCACGGTGAACGCTTACTTTCCTTTGGGCTGAACAGAGAAAAACAATATTAGGTTCCAGCGACTGTATTCCCCGGCTCTGAACCCCAGGGAGTGAGCGGCGCACTCGGGTCTCTGCTGTGTGGTTTCTGGGTCAGTGTTTTAAGAGCTCAAGGTCTGTGGGTTTAAATGCCCTGGAGGAAAGTGGTACAGATGTGCAGTTCACTGTTGGTGTTGTGTTCCGCTCCGCTGCGCTGATCAGAAAAAAAAGTAATATTAATAAAAAAATTCTAATAATATTAATTACCGTATGTAGCTCTCTAACAGAGTGAATTATAAAGCATTATCATCATTACCTATATTATCTATAAAGCAAAACCAAAACAAAGTTAGATAGATAGATAGATAGATAGATGGATGGATGGACGGACGGACGGACGGACGGACGGACGGACGGACGGACGGACAGACAGACAGACAGACAGACAGACAGACAGATAGATAGATAGATAGATAGATAGATAGATAGATAGATAGATAGATAGATAGATAGATAGATAGATAGATAGATAGATAGATGGATTAGAGAGACAATCAGACAGACAGACAGATATATAGACAGACATACAGATAGATAGACAGACAGACGGACAGATAGATAAATAGATGGATAGATAGATAGATAGATAGATAGATAGATAGATAGATAGATAGATAGATAGATAGATAGATAGATAGATAGATAGATAGATAGATAGATAGATAGATAGATAGATAGATAGATTAGAGAGACAGACAGTCAGACAGACAGACAGATTAGATAGATAGATAGATAGATAGATAGATAGATAGATAGATAGATAGATAGATAGATAGATAGATAGATAGATAGATAGATAGATAGACAATCAGACAGAGAGATAGACAGATAGACAGACAGACGGACAGATAGATAGACAGACGGAGAGACAGACAGATAGATAGATAGACAGATAGATAGATAGACAGATAGATGGAGAGACAATCAGACAACCAGACAGACAGACAGACAGACAGACAGACAGACAGACAGACAGACAGACAGACAGACAGACAGACAGACAGACAGACAGACAGACAGACAGACAGACAGACAGACAGACAGACAGACAGATAGATAGATAGATAGATAGATAGATAGATAGATAGATAGATAGATAGATAGATAGATAGATAGATAGATAGATAGATAGATTAGACAGACAGACAGACAGACAGACAGACAGACAGACAGACGGACAGATAGATAAATAGATGGATAGATAGACGGATAGATAGATAGATAGATAGATAGATAGATAGATAGATAGATAGATAGATAGATAGATAGATAGATAGATAGATTAGAGAGACAGACAGACAGACAGACAGACAGACAGACAGACAGATTAGATAGATAGATAGATAGATAGATAGATAGATAGATAGATAGATAGATAGATAGATAGATAGACAGACAGATGGACAGACAGACAGACAGACAGACAGACAGACAGACAGACAGACAGATAGATAAATAGATAGATAGATAGATAGATAGATAGATAGATAGATAGATAGATAGATAGATAGATAGATAGATAGATAGATAGATAGATAGATAGATAGATAGATAGATAGATAGATAGATAGATAGATTAGAGAGACAGACAGACAGACAGACAGATTAGAGAGATAGATAAATAGATAGATAGATAGATAGATAGATAGATAGATAGATAGATAGATAGATAGATAGATAGACAATCAGACAGAGAGATAGACAGATAGACAGACAGACGGACAGATAGATAGACAGACGGAGAGACAGACAGATAGATAGATAGACAGATAGATAGATAGACAGATAGATGGAGAGACAATCAGACAACCAGACAGACAGACAGACAGACAGACAGACAGACAGACAGACAGACAGACAGACAGACAGACAGACAGACAGACAGACAGACAGATAGATAGATAGATAGATAGATAGATAGATAGATAGATAGATAGATAGATAGATAGATAGATAGATAGATAGATAGATAGATAGATTAGACAGACAGACAGACAGACAGACAGACAGACAGACAGACAGACAGACAGACAGACAGACAGACAGACAGACAGACAGACAGACAGACAGACAGATAGATAGATAGATAGATAGATAGATAGATAGATAGATAGATAGATAGATAGATAGATAGATAGTCAGCTAACAGATTGTTCTGCTGATGATTGATCTCTTTTATTATTTCATTCTACATTAATATGATCTGCGTGTTCACGAACGCTTCGCCCCTTCACGACAGCGATCTCTCTGTAACTCTGAGTCGGCCGTGAGCGCTGCCAGTTTCCCAGCTCTGTGAGAAAAGAGAGATGTGAGAGGAGAGACAGGGAGGTGCGAAACGCCACGCGCTCACAGACGGGAGACGAGCAGCACTTCCAGGCACCGATGCTGTGTGAGAACAGGACTTCTCTTGCTCGCTTTGCCAGTTAAAGAGTTTAATGCGACGCTTTACATGCGAACATTTACAGAAACGAAACTTCAAACGTTACAAACCATCTTTGACCGCCCACATTTACATTAAACTCTTGTCCAGAATGATAACAATAAAAATGTCCATAATGATAACTATATTAGCGTATATTATTATTAAGTCAGAATTGCGAGAATAAACTCCCAGTTATGTACTCTTTACAGAAATGTAACGAGGTCGACATACATAGACAGTTTGTGAACTCTGTTTCGTTGTTAGACGGATTATTATAACTTTTAAAAAACTCCAGTACAAGCATAACTGCCCTCGTCAATGGCAACTGTCACAGTTGCTAGGCGACAAGAACAATTATCTGACATTTAACAACAGAGGCTCAGTCCGACCTTAATGGCCTTCGGCGTGCAGGAGTGTCTCCAAACTGAACATGCGCTGTGCGAGTTGCTGTTTCTGTCTATCTCGTTGCACACACACACACACACTTAGGTTTTTAAAGTCTCAATCTCCCAGCAGACACATTCACACAAGATAGCGTCTCATTCCGAAGTTGCCATGGCGATATGTGCGCTCAGAAAGATTCCCCATCGTGAAGAACGGAGACGACAGGCAGAGAAAACGAGTCTCTCATCAGGGCCGAAACCAAGGTTTGATTAGTTCCTGATTATTGTCCTTTTCAATGGGGAGCTAAAGAGACGAGAAAACCACAGGTGTAATTGGGTTTGAAGCAGTTTGTTTTTGTACACCTTGCACTTCTTAAGAGCTGGTTGTTCGTCATCGGGCCTGAAACGGTTTTGATGACAGCAGCCTGAAAAAATAATAACAATAATAATATGAACAACGATTTGTTCAGCATTTGAGTCCCAGATAACCTATACTAACAAATAACATTCGATTTAATAATCAGAGTACACACATTTGCAGAGAAAAGACGCAGATCTGAAAAGGATTCGAAGATTTAACATGACATCATGACTTTAGCGTAAACATACACGCCACTTTCGAGTCAAGTGGCGTGTTATCTCTACGCATTTTGAGCTATCCGCGTGTATGCGTGTATGTCTACGCCATTAGCGTCTCAATGATTCCGCGTGTATGTTCACGCCGTCAAATGTCCGAGCGAAACGAAGCAAAATGTAGATCTACATCGGGGGAGCTATCTTTTTTTTTTCCTAGGATGGGAAGGGAACGTTTTATTTTATGTTTTATTTTGTAATTATTCAACATGACGTCATGACTTTTGCGTAAACATACACGCCACTTTCGAGTCAAGTCGCGTGTTATCTCTACGCATTTTGAGCTATCCGCGTGTAACCGCGTGTATGCGTGTATGTCTACGCCATTAACGTTCGCGTCATTCCGCGTGTCCGTACACGCGCGTCAAATGTCCAGTCATAAATGCCATTAACCCCAGTGACGGTTAAGTTTAGGGATGGGGTTGAGGTAAGTCATATATTTATATAACGTTAAGTCAACGGCGTTCATAAACACGCTGAAAAGCGATTATGCGTGTTGATAGCACGCCAAAAATGGAAATACGAATTACAAATACAATACGAATTACAGAAATACGAATACACATGCTACTTCGTGAGATCAGTCTGAAAGATGAGTAAATTATAAAATAGACAATAAGTGATGTTAGAAGTGAGTAAGCTGTATTTGTTTTTATTTTCATTATCAGTGAATATAAGCAATGAATCCATTTAATCAGTCTTTATTCACACGCAAACGTATAACTTTGGCTCACGCCTTATCAATTTTATTGTTTTACTTTTACAATGCACCGGCTCAAGGAAAAGATAGCAGGGTCAGCAATCCAATGTCAAACACGTCACATTAATTGCAATAAAAAAGCAATACTCTGGCAGCATTTGCTTATTGTGTGTCAATTATTATGCATTCAGTTGTATGAACTTAATTTAATTGAGTGTTTGCATGGAATATTTGTGCATGCATAAAAAACAAATAATAAGTAAATTATTTGTTCGTCCAACTGTTACTTGTGTTTTGTTTTTTTGTTTTCTAATTCTAAACTGTTTTAATTATTTAATGTATTTCATTTTTTTATTCTCTCATGGCTTTGCAAACCTACATCGGTATCCAAAAACGGCGAATCCAGCATGTTCGTGCAGCTCGCCGTAACTTGCATTAACGGAGATTACAAACGAGCTGCTATTAGCATTATTAGCTGCTATTTAAAAAATGGCGGTCACGAGTTTCTATTCGTCTTGTTGGTCACGGTAACCCCGCCCCCAGCCGCTGACGTAAGCGGTTCTTACTTCTAGACTAGCAATGTAGATTTGGTGCTACTTAAGAACCACTTTTACTGGTTCGGAGCTGGTGCTTTGGTGGTCGAAAAACAAACAACCGATTTGAAACTAGGCTCTGGCTCCGAACCAAGCGTGCCGCACAAGCCCTCCAAAGTGAAGCCAAAACGTCTCGATCGCCCCCCTTTGACCGGACCTAGTATAGCTCATAACCCCCACCTCCCCATGTTATTCAATGGGACGCGAGACCAACTAAACAATTAAATTACACTTCACATATCCTTTTACTATCATTTACTGTAGTTTCTATCACGTTGACGTAATTTCAAGTGTTCGTTTTTAAAATAAGTTTGTTTTTAGTTAGTTATGTGATTATAAAAACGGTGCTCTGACATCATGATTGACAGGTTCTCCGTGCGAGGTAGACACTGAAGCACCAGTGGACGTTTTTTAATAATGTTGATTATGTGGTTAGTAGTTGTATTTACCTTATTTTAACGAGGTTCCGCATCATTGGACGGGAACGAAGCAGACAGAGGACACTTAATGAAAGTGCGGGGCGTGTGCTTGCGTTTGATTCAGCGAGAATGACGGCGCGGCCTTGATTTCGCGGCTTTACTTCCTGCTCACGACTGCGCATGACTGGTCCCGAAACACGCAAGTGCGCAGACTCAAGTTCCAAGATGTCAGCGTCATATCGAGACACTGGCGGCTTCAGTGCCCTCTAATGGAAAGAGCGAAGGGGCGTCGTCCATCTTTTTTTACAGTCTATGCTCCGAACCAGCACCAGCTCTGCCTTGGTGGAAAAGGGGTATGGTACCCCTTTTCCACCGAAAAAAGAACTGGTTCGGAACTGGTGCTGGTTCAAAGTTAGTTCGGAGCTGGTTCAACTTGCGAACCCGTTCAGAACCTGTTTGCTTTTCCACTGACTAGAGCGCCCAGGGAACGACGTCGTTACGTCACCGTTTACGTCGCTTGCAAGTAGGCTACATTGCTTTGGGATTATCTCTAACTCGTGTACCAAGAAAACTTTAAAAACAATTGAAATATGTAAGTCTTTTAATCTTTTCTGGTAAGTTATGTACCCATGTCTTGTGTCTTTTTTCTTTCCATTTATTTGTTCAATCGCGACTGTTTTCTTCTTTGCTTATGTTTAAATAAATAAATAAATAAAAACGCTTGCGTGTTTCTGCAGTTTCTCATGGCTTTGCGATGGTCAGAAAATATGTTTAGAACACATCTGAAGCCGCCCCAGCCCCCGACGTAAACATGACGTGCTAAAAGAACGGTTCTAGTCCAGCAAAGAGTTGGTGCCGCTTTGGAACCAGTTCTCGCGGCCGCGAACCGGTTCTTTGGCTGTCGAAACACAAGGAACTGGTTCGCGCGCAGGCACCGGCTCCGAACCGGCTCTCAAAATGCGGTGGTGGAAAAGGGGCTTGGGAGACCTCAGTCAGTCCAGATTGGGAGCAGCATCTCCACCACCACATTGAGCAGTGGGGCCCCCCAGGGCTCTGTGCTCAGTCCACTGTTGTTCACTCTGCTGACTCACGACTGCAGCAATAAACAGCTCAAACCACATCATCAAGTTCGCCGATGACAAGACTGTGGTGGGTCTCATCAGTAAGAACATTGAGTCTGCAAACAGAGAGCAGGTGCAGCAGCTAACGGACTGGTGTAGACTTCAGTGACCACTCTCCGCTGAACATTAGCTGCTTTCCGACCGGAGGGACTTTTGCAGTTCCTAGAACCTAACGTTCCTATAACCCTTTTTTTCTTATGTTCCGACCGGACTAAATTGGGGATTTTTTAGTTCCTCAGACCGTACTTCCTATAACTCTTTTTCAGTACCTAGTCTAGAGCAAGGACTTTTTTAGTTCCCTTTCCCTGGGTCTACATTGATTGGTTAAACCAGGGGTAGGTTCGGTCCTAGAGAGCCGCTGTCCTGCAGAATTTATATCCAACCCCAATCAAACACACCTGAACAAGCTAATCAATGTCTTCAGGATTACTAAGGCTATAGACGAATCCGACGAGCGTTCTTGTGTAGGCTGCCATCCTGTGGCGACGCCATTACTGAGCTGTTACACCGGCATAGACATATGCACCGGTATGTAAACAAACCTCGGAGATAAGGTGATAACGCACCCTCGATGAGCTACAGCCAGGCAGACTTGTTGGGTTGATGATGTTAGACAGTGGCCTCCAGTCACAGACGATCTTACAGGTTATTTATGAAAATAGCTTGGCAAGCTAGCTAGGCTAACGTTTGCTACCGAATAAACTAAAAAAAGATCTGTCCATTTGGCAACAATAAATAAATAAATAAATGAAACCAAATAAACAAATTCATGTTTTTCATTTGTGTCCATTATTTATCTCATTTTTACATTCCAACGGGCATGGGTAAGGTAACGTTACAGCTAGAAAGTATACACAATATCGACCAACTAGCATTTTTAAACCATGGAAAGAGGTCAATATAACAGCAGGAGAACAATTATGTCACATAACGTTACATTTAGCTCAGGAAAGCCATTTAATGACCATAGCATGTTAATTAAATAGAAAAAATAGCAAGAGAGGAGATTTTGCTGATCACTATATCACACATTTATTATATTTTTTTACTTATGTCATTAAATAATTGTTATTATACGCGAATGTCCGCGTCTTGTACTCGCCCAGGAAATCTGTGTAAACCGTACGGCACCAGACAGGAGCAGTCGACCCGGGGTATTCACAATGTTTTCTCTTCAAAATTGAAATTTTACTGCCACCATTGAAACAATTTATAACGGAAACTGTTTACCCACTCGACATTATACAAGGGGTAACGTTGTAACGTTAGTGACAGTTGTAAATCGCGGGCTGTTTATTCCTGTGGACGCAAGTTGCAACTAAGACAATAGAAGGCAATGGAGCAACGCTACCCAGCAACAGCTCAGTAATGGCGCCCGCTTACTTCCGGTAGTTTCGCCGGATTCGTCTATAGTAAGGAGTGTTTTTTTTTTCAGCGTTGGAGCCAAACTCTGCAGGATAGCGGCTCTCTAGGACCGAACTTGCCTACCCCTGGGTTAAACTTATAAGTCATGCCCACTGTCAACATGGAACTTGTAGCACGCTGTCTGCCATACGCCGTGTGTTTTTGCAAAACATTCCAACTAAGGATTAAGACAAACATAACGCATTCAACCAGCTAATTGCTAATGCTAGCTAAACTTACCCGTCGTTTTGCCTGCTGTGCTCTGCTCTTTTATCTTCTTCCATCATATTACTTATTATTATATTACGCTGGAGCCTTCGTCTTCTGATTCTCTGTAACTTACAGAACTCAAGCATAATCTTTAAACGCCGCCGTTCGTTCTCCGTTAATTAAGCGGCAAGGCAGAACAGGAACATTGCAATAATAACCTCCTCCATGCTGGTTTGTGTTGTTGTATTGGACGCGCTACGATAAAGACCGTCGCCGTGCTTGCGTTACCCCTCCTACCAGTTCCTATGGCCACTTGGCCAGTGCGAACGCAAGCAGCAAAACCGAGTTTGGGGGAGAGTAGTTCTCAGAACTGTTTAGAAGTGGACAGTTCCTATAACGAAGTTCCTGTAACTACTTGGTCGGAAAGCGGCTATTGACGGCTCCATCAAAGGAGATCGTCAAGAGCTCCAAATTCCTTGGTGTTCACCTGGCGGAGAATCTCACCTGCTCCCTCAACACCAACTCTATTACCAAGGCTCAATCCCAATTCACCCCTTGCCCCTACCCCTCCGTTTTGCGCGTTCACGTCTAGGGGTAGGGTGTCCCGATTCTTGTTGAGATCGAGGGGTAGAGCGAAGGGGTAGGGCTACATAGCCCTCGAAACGGAGATTTTTCAGAGGCACACTCCAAACGGAGGGCTAAGAGAAAGCTCACGGAATGCGTCGCAAATAACCGACGAGATGGATCGCAAACGGTTAAACATTTAAATTTAGCGCCAGATGATTTCACCACGCACTTTATTTACACTTATAATAACACTATAGTCGTTTAAATTAAGAAATGGAATACTTTCCAATCAGAAAAGACATACATTGAGGAAGGGATGTTTACGTTTATTCAAAGTTGAGAGCAGCTGCGCTGATTGTCAGTTGTTGTCATGGAGAAATCCTGTACAAAATCCGTAACGGCAGAGCCATCGCCGACGACTGATGACGTATCGGGTTCATGAAGGGTCATTCCATTTCGTAGGGGAATATTTCAACCCCTTGGCCCCTTGTAACTCTGTTTTAAGGGCCAAGGGGTACACTCGAAAACAAGGGGTAGGGCCAAGGGGTGAATTGGGATTGAGCCCAAGAAAGGCCAGCAGCGTCTCTAGCGTTTCTTCAAAGGATTAGAAAAGCACATCACCCCTATAGAGGAACTATTACGAGCATCCGCATCAATGCCTGGTTTGGGTCTTGCACCATTTCGGACCGCAAAGCCCTACAGAGGATTGTGAGGACGGTTGAGAAGATCATTGGGGTCTTTCTTCCCACCATCAAAGACATTTACATAAAACGCTGCAACCAGCATTGTGGATGACCCCACACACCACTCACATAAACTCTTCAACCTCCAACCATCTGGCAAGAGTTACCGTAGCATTCAGGCCCTCACGGCCAGACTGTGTGACCACTTCTTCCCCCAAGCCATCAGACTCTTAAATACTCAGAGACTGGTCTAACACACACATTTGCGTGTCTCCATCTTGCACTTTATTCATTGTCACTCTATAATGGGCTTTTACCTCAATAACCTATGTCCATAGAACACTAATCATAGTAGGGTATGTTTACATTTGGCATTTTTCCAGAAAGTATCATCTCTTTGCTCTACTCGGATCATAAGTGTACCGGTTGGTCTTTTACTGTGCTTATTGTCTGGTTTCGGAGTAATTTATTTATTGTATTGTACTTTTGCACATGCACGTATGTAAACAAACAATTGCAGTCCCGGCACTCTTTTGTAAATAACATTAATACACTGACTGACCGTGTGTTTTTCGCTCAATAAATATACCGTT